>OW119934.1:4993711-5412451 GCA_933210815.1 Meta bourneti | reverse complement strand
AAGAATTTTTTCAAATTTAAGAATATGTTCTGATTTTCTTTATGTAATTACTGGTAATATGGAGTAGCTTGGACAGAATTGCCCCTTGCACCATAAAAAAATTAATCAATCAATGAAGAATTCGAAGACTCCTAATTATTTGATCTTTCATTTTCTGTCAAAACTAGAGAAAAACGCACTAATGAAAAAGCTAGCAGAAGAGTCATTTGTATTTTGTTTATATGTGCATGCCTACAAAGTACTAACAAATGATGACACAAAATTCGAGCCCTGTCTGTCTATAGCAAAAACTGCTGGTGCCATGTAGTCTAAGAGTAGGAACACAGCTTGCACATTTTGAGTAGAGATATTTGAGAACAGTGGGTGAGCAGAAGAGCAGGTTAAACAGTTGTTTTAAAAAAAAGCAGGAACAGCAAAGAACTGTTTGCCGAAAAGAACAGTATTTCCAATCCCTAGCTATTAAGCAAATATTAAATGGTGCTCATTCCTTTAACAGAAATTGCAAATTCCCTCTTGAAAGGCCATCAGTTCAAGCCTGCGCAACCTTTCTATGGGGAACACAATGCTAAAATTAATCAAAAACACTCTGCAATATATGAACCTGGCCCCATACTCAGCCTTTGCCTGTTTTCAGAGAGCAAAAAGAAATATTTGTTGGTCAGTTGTCATCCCAAAATGGGTGCCAACTCCTAGAGACCAGAACTTCGTGTCCCCACAAACTGGAGCTAAATATTTCCAATGAGAAACAAAATAAGTTGTCAAAAAAATATGCCAAGCATGCCCTAGGAGCCTGACTCCCTTGAAAATTTTCATGGTAGATCCAAGACCCCCCCCCTCCCAAACATAAGGAATTAATATTTCAAATAATGTGGGCAACCAAATATGCAGAGGGATTTGATCTCTCTTAGTAAATTGCTTTATCAAAAGTGATGCAAAGTTCTAGAGACCCGAACTCCTTGGGTTCTAAATTTTTTATTGAGGTCTGGCCCCTCTCTAACATGAGATTACATACATTACAAACATATTGACAATTTGGGTAGTTATTCATATTAACATAATATAAAGAGTTCCGACACACCCTTAAATATGAAGAAAGTAGTGTTTTACTTCCCCCAATAATTTCTCCAAGTTAGCACCACTACATCCCACAATTAATATTACCATTTCTAATAGAGAATCCAGCTATTTTCAGTTAAATGAGGTCATTTTTGAGGTGCTACTGAGTAGAAGTATTTTTATTAAGGAATTGAATAAACATCAATTAAGAAAAAAAGAAAATTTTAAGTATTTGAATCATGATTTTTTAAATAAAAATTGCTCGATTTAAATTGGCATACCCTGACTATGACTGGTTTAAAATAAGAAAATCCAGAGTAGAAAGTTTCAATGAAGATAGGAAAATCAAGGTGTGCCTAAATTAATGTTAATCAATGTAAATTTTCTGACTATATTTTCTTGATTAGTGTAGGAGTTATAAGTAGAAACCAAAGTTCAGTCCCTCTATAATTTTTAGTTGACTTTTCCAGTGTCATGCAAAACAGGGTTCCAAACTAATCGTTAAAAATTTGTAGAACAGCAAATGCAGTCCTATATTTTTTTCATCACAGAAGATTCCCTGTAGTATGATTTAAACACTTGATGTCATACCAATATAATTCTTACATGAAACATTAAAAACAATAAATGTACTTATAAATTGCAAGGCAAAATTCTGAAAAGTCGTAAATTTAAAATGTGATTACCAACATTACTAATCAAACATTGAAATTGCAAATTTATACTGGTAAAAGTACAAGTGTAATGCTATGTCTCTTTTGTTTGAACTTCATAAGTGAATTTTAATCTTAGTAAGTAAATTTGAATATATTGTATCAAGTGCCGAAATGAGCGCTAACTATTGGAATGTTTCAACACACGCTACAGTTTGAAAAATGTCTTGAAACCACTCCTCTAACTACCATCTTCGTTGTTGAGATAATACCTAAAAGGAGACCACCTTTGATGGTCATTGTGAGAACCACACATGCCACGCTCACCTTAGAGACGTAAAGGGAGAAAGAATCTGACAAAATCTACTGTTCAGAGGAAATGCTAACAAAATTTCGAAGCTAAAGGTTAAGCAAACATTTTAATCATTTGTCTCAAAATTTATTATTTTATTTTTCCATCAGTCTGAAGTCATGATATGTCAGAAAGACAAAAATTCCGAATCTTGATGCTAAAATTTGAAACATGAAAATAGTATTCATAAGCAATTCGTATGAACACTAAGTAAAAAAAAATTATATAGTTTAATAAGCTCTGTAGACACTTATTTGTTTTCTTTATTCGATACGTTCTTATACGACCGAACTTTCTGGTTGATGGGGTTTAAATAAAAAAAAACCAGATACCAAAATGGCAGCAAGAAAAATCATTTGCTTTTTCTGATTACGAAATCACATTCGGTCACAAAATATATTCTTCAGCGAAATATTTTGCCAGGCACAGTATCATTGGTTCACACGGGTAAGTCTCACTTGCCTTTCCATCTCACATGAATACTTACTTAAATTTACAAGGTCTTTGTATCTTTGCCTCTCATTTTGATTGCGCTGTCGCAGTTTCAAAAGTACTTCCCATTTAAATCCTGAAAACTGTTCATGATTTTCCATCGCAGCACATGATGGTTTGTTTACAAAAAAATCGAAAATTTGTTGATATGATATTGATTATAATACGCCTATTACTTCATACAGTGCGTTCGTAAACTACACAAAGTGTAAAGCTATGCATACAGATATCACTGAAGGTTTTACTTATAGCGTCCTCGAACGTGGTGTATGTCCCTAATTCTCACTCTTTTTATTCCACTGACAGATCTGTTTGTAATCAATAGAGCTCGTTCTTAAACGCAAAACAATTGCACAGGTCGCAATGCTTCTCATACCTGTAAATAGAACATTGTACTGATCCAGTACGACGTTAATTAAAATACCTACCTGCTTACCTCTCATGCTTTTAACCTTTGGGTATAGGTATTGGTATTTTCAATTAACGTCACACTGGAGCAACACAATGGGCTATTGGTGACGGTCCGGGATCAATCCCAGAGGGAAAGATTCGAGGACAACACCACGTAATTTTGAACCACGGTCAGATGACGAGGCAACACCTGAGCTGGCACCCCACTCTCCAAACTTCCACACCACGCCAACGTGAGGACATTTGAGGCCACGACAGATTTAACGTACATCAGCCCCCTTTGTACACGACGGTGTTTGGCTGGATTCGAACTCGCAACTCTTCGGTTGCTAGTCCGTTACTCTTCCAACCGGGCCACCGCGGCCCCAACCTTTGGGATTGAGCCCGTTGTGTTGCTCTAGTGTGACGTTAATTAAAATACCTACCTCATGCCTCTAACTATGAGTAAAGATATTTTTGTTTAATGTTTTATAGACTATCTACAATCCATCTAGCTCCGGTGTGACCTCGTCAGCTGACTGTGGTTCAAAATTACGTGGTGGGGTCCTCGGATCTTTCCCTTCGGGTTTGATCCCAAACCGTCTCCAATAGCCCTTTGTGTTGCTGCAATGTACGTTCATTAAAATACCTACCTACCAATCGGGCTACCTCGGCCCTAATTTGAATCAGAAGGCAAGAAACAACTCGACTTTTGTTGTTATCCATTTGTTTATGCGGGTTGCTTTGTTCGTTACGGGACTTACACATCCAAGTAAAACTTTTGTGGATAGAGTGTGTGACGTCATAGTGGACATGGGAGTATTTCCGCTTTCACTGGGTTATCATCACAGTTGATCCACTCTAATTGGTTCGCCAATAGAGCTCGTTCTTAAACGCAAAACAATTGCACAGGTCGCAATGCTTCTCATACCTGTAAATAGAACATTGTACTGATCCAGTACGACGTTAATTAAAATACCTACCTGCTTACCTCTCATGCATCTTGATGTCCTTGCTTATCCAGCTATCTTGAACTAGTACGAAAATTGGCATGCTTTCTTTGGCGTTTTTCTGAGGTCCTGTTAGTGACTCATTTCCGGAGACTCAAATTGCTGCTTACATTTCTAGTCAATTTGGCGGACGTGACTTTCTGTGGATTGCTTATTTCGTGCTTCCTATAAATTATATTTTATCCTTTGATTCAGATAAACTTGCGTATTTGATAACATTTTCATTGTGTTCGAATTATATTTGTTGGTCACGGTATTTCTTTCTGTTGCCAATAGTTGCTGAAAAAGTGCGCGTCAATATCATTAAAATTTGATTTAGTTTATCTTAAACGTTCTCCACTTCTCATCTTGTCCCTAGTGTTAATAATGAGACTTCTCATAATTGGCGATTCAATGATTAAGTATTTGAACGAATACTTAATGAATTGCAGGATCATGAAGTTGATCTCATTTCTTTTCCAAGTGCGAAGATAGAAAGAATATCAAGGAAACTTAGTAGTTTAGGTATGAATGGATGCTATTTCATGTAGGAACTAATGACCTTGCTGGTGATGTTTCTGAAATTCTTCAGAAATACACCAGCCTTTTTCAGGAGCTTTCTATTTTGTATCCTGCTGCTAAGGTTGTTTCTGGGATCATACCACGTGGTCCCAATTTTTTTCTGGATTTTGAGTCCCGTTCTTCTCTGGCATCTCAACTAGAGTTTTTAAACCAAAAGACCTCAATCGTCAATCTTGAACTAGAAAAGGCTTGCCTGGGCTGAGAGGCATTTTATTTCTGTCAGTCTCTTGGTTCATGGAAAGGTCTCTGGGGATGTGATGGATTACATCTCAACCGGAAAGTTAATTTTCGTTGGGTGAAAATGTTTTCACAAACATTAGGAGGGCTGATTGCAATCTCCAAGGACAGTCCTGCAGTAAGTACATTTTTAGATGTTACTTTGTCTGTTAAATGCAACTTTCAATCCTATTCTAAGCCCAATATATGTTCTGTAACCTCTTTCAAACCTGTCCTTTCTGAAAATGTTAATGTTCCTGATATCTGCTCTTTGTTAGAATTTCCTCCTTTGCCAATAATTTTTAACACTAACATGAGTAATTTTCAACCTTCTAGTCCACCTGCAAGTACTAATATTTCTGCTCTTTCAGTTATTCAGTTCTGTTTCTACTGTTCTTTCTCCAACAAATACCTCTACTACCCCTTCTAATAAATCAAACGTTCCTGACATCTATTCTT
Organism: Meta bourneti; assembly: GCA_933210815.1. NCBI lineage: Eukaryota > Metazoa > Arthropoda > Arachnida > Araneae > Tetragnathidae > Meta > Meta bourneti. The sequence continues at coordinate 5,407,262 of OW119934.1, read as the reverse complement.
TGCTAGAATTTCCTCCTTTACCGAAACTTATTTCTAACATTTAATGAGTAATTATCAACCTTCTATTCCTGCTCTACTTGTAAGTATTGATATTTCTGCTCTTTCAGTTATTCAATCTGTTCCAAATGTTCCTTCTCCAACAATTACCTCTACTACCCCCTCTAGTAAATCTAATGTTCCTGACATCCATTCTTTGCTAGAATTTCCTCCTTTACCGAAACTTATTTCTAACACTAACCTGAGTAATTTTCAACTTTTTATTCCTCCTGTTCCACCTGTGTGTAAGTACTGATACTTATCGTCTTTCAGCTGTTCAATCAGTTACCACTCTTCATTTTCTTATAACCTAGAATGTTATTGCTCAATAAAGGTATCCTTATCTGATAGTAATAGGTAATAGTAATAGATAGGAAAATAATAGTAGTGCTAATAAACAATGTAAGGTGGAAGGTTTGATTAAGCATTGTAGAACTGGTGGGGGTAGTGTTGAGCATCTTGAGGTGGAAAGGGAATTATATCCCAGACAATGTGCATGTTGTCAAAAAATTTATAAGACAAAGGTCAATTTTAGAAACCATCTTAAAACATGTAAGGTTAGTGTTAAAATTTCATATCCTCGGCGATGTGAGATATGTTTTAAGTCTTTACCTTTCCAAAAAATCATATCCCAATCATAAGATCAAGTGTAAAGTGCAGGAAAATAGTAGTTTACTGCAAGATCTCACCAAAGTTCCTGATACCATGAGAGAACACTGTTCAGCTAATACTTGTTCAATTTCAGAAATCTGTATTTCTGAACTATCTAACAATTCTGGTTTGGAAACTATGTCTAGTGTTAACTCCAATTCATCTAAATCACCTAAAACTACGGACAACCAATTAGCCTCTTCAATTAGTTCAAAAGAATATCAATGTAACTCGCCACTCCCTATTTCAAAATCGATAGATATCCTATCTCTTGCTAATTCATTAACTAGTAAATGTGTACCAAATTCTGATTTAAAGACAAGCGAGAAATGCTTAAATATATTTTCAAATAAGTACAATCTTCGCTAGCATAAAATGGCATGTGCAAGAACTTATGTGGGTACAGCTGCAGTCTCTGCCGCGCGCGGTGGCAACGCGTTTTTTTTTTGGCGCCGTGTTTGGCGCACTTTTTATGTCGCCACGGAAATCTTCCAACATTGAATATATACTGCATACGTACGGATGAAATATGTAAATCTGAATTAAACAACATTTTGACTAGAAAAACACTGCAAATATGGATTAAATATATGGACTTTTGGCGTAGTTATAAGCGACTCATGCCGGTGAGGGTAACCCATTTTTTCTCGAATTTCCAACAGTGAATCTATACTGTACATATGGATGAAATGAATCAAAAAATGTACATAAGTAGAATATAAGTTATTTTTAAAAATACCCGCTCTCCACCGTGTCCAAACTAAAAAGAACAACCAATGCTGGACAGAACTGGACGCCGGCAAGGTTGCCATAAAAACAGGTTAACCCTAACCAGGAGAAAATATGAGAAAAAAATGGGTTACCATCACCCGGCATGAGTCGCTTATAACTACGCCAAAAGCCGCACCAAGAGTCGTTGCCACCGCGCGCAGCAGAGACTGCAGCTGTACCCTGGATGCCGTGGCATTTTAAATTCAGAGGCTGATAAAAATTCTTATCTTTTTCCATATTCAAAAGTGGCCCCTAATCAGGCTATTGAGCGTCAAGTTCTATTCAAAACCAGAAAAAAACGGGAAGGTGCAATGCTTTGCAAGTGGAATAGTGCTAAAAGGTTGTTAAGATTCAGAAGATGTTGACGATTCTTTTGTAAATATGTCCCCATGCAAAAAGGCAAAGATAAGTTCCTATGAAACATTTACTACAAAATTGAACAATGAAACGGGTGAATCTTAAAAGCATTGGGGTTTACAAATTGTGTCAAAGAGCTTTCAAATCTCTAGATCCTTTTATTACTATTAATGAAGAGCTATAAAATTGAAGTCTAAAGATTTTGTCAGAGGGTGGTTATTTGATGTTATTGATGCATTTCTTTATGTGCTGTGCACAATTAATTCAGACTTTGCTTTAATTGGTTCTGCTACTACCAACCTAATAATAAATGGCATTTCATTAGCTGGCAATCCATTAATTTTATCAAAAAAAATTTTCTGCCTGTTTGCATAGAAAATCATTGATGTTTAATACTTATTAATAAAGAAAAAATGCATTGATTTTTACGATCCATCAAATAATTATAGTTCTGACATGTATTGCAAAATTTTAGACAATGTATGAAATTATTTTGGTTGTACAACTGAATTCAAATGGGGTGTGGACTTTTAATTTTCCCTTACATGTGTTGCAACAAGATTTAATCAACTGTGGTGTGTTTGTATGTTACTTTGCCTATCAGATAATATAAGAGTAGTGTTTATGCGCCATTTGATACAAATAAATTTCGGGAATACATTTATTGTGTTTTGTTAGGAACAGTGACTCCTTCAAAGGACTCATTTAATAAACCAACTGTAAATAAGAATTTTCTAGATGCTAATTCCTGTAACTTCAAAATTTAAGACAAAGATAAAAGTAATGTTTTGACATGTGAAGTAAAAAAGTTAATGACAGATTAAGACGTATATGCTGAAATCTTTAAATCTCTTTATTTCATTAGAAGAACCCTTTTAAGATCAGCTTCTGCTTTTTACAAAGGTTGGCTGTATGATTCAATAATTGATGCTTTTGTTTTTAATGTTATTAGGTATTCAAACACCTTTGGATCAATGGATACAATATGTTCCTCTTTGATATTAAATGGTTCTTATATTGAGCAATTAAGGAAACAGAATTTTACTCATTCCAGCCAATGTCAATAAACATAGGATTCTAATTGTTGTAAATATTGATAGCCATACCTTCGAGTTTTATGATCCATTAAATGACTCCATAGATAAAACATCATCACTTTTATTGCTTAAATGGTGTTCAATATTAAGTAGTGTATTTCCTAACTCAAATAAATGGACTTTTAGTTTCCCTCCCCATGTCAAGCAAAATGACAATATAAAATTGTGGTGTCTTTGTATGTTATTATGTTTATAAAAAAGTAAATAATACATCTTCAGATTTCAACATACCAAATTTTAGACAGTTTATTTATAATACTATCATTGGAACAAAGTATTTGTATATACCTACATAAAAAAAGAATTAAACAGATGTCAAATGTGTATGTAAACGATAATTTACAGACCATACAGTTACAGTTAATTTATATCTGTACTTAAACCTTAATAATTTTAAGTAGTTGTATAGTGTATTTTATCTTCGCATATGATTAGTAACAATTTTTTAGGTCAATTCAAAATAATTTGTTCATATTTTTAGTAAATATTACTTTATTACAAAACCCTTAACACACATAAATTAAAATTAAGTTTGCTTGAAACCTGTAATCAATTCTTCAGTAATTTGTTTTCAACTTATTGCTTGCTTTTCTAGCCCACTGTTGCATGGATTGTATGTGTTGTAATTTTACTGGTGAAGTTTCTGCTTTGGTAACAATTTCTCATTTGTGTAAGGATGTTTGCAAATTGACCAGTTTTGTCTTTAAATGAGTTTTGTAATGATATTAAGTTTTAAATCAAAGCAGAAATCTCCTGGTATTGAAATATTTTAACAGAATATAACAAAATAATTTTTTATTTAAGTCTATAAAGTTTGCATGGAACATAATTAATTTCATTTTTATTCTGTTATGAAATGATTTTGCAATTTTTTCTATATAAATGTGACTGAAATAAAAGTGCACCCTTTGGAGATGAATTTTTGTTTGATTTTTTTTATCTTTAAATTAATTTGGGTTATTCTTATATCAGAAAAGATGAATTTCCATTAGTGAATAACAAAGTGGTATTTGTTTCTTGAGGACTATTTAGTTTGGCCATCAATAATATTGTGTCAATAGCTTGATTAGTAGACTGTTGAATTAAAACAATTTGTTGTAACAAAACAAGTTTATTAACAACAAATATAACAAGGTTGTGGAATGACCACTTTCTCATTGTAAGGCTAAGGAAGCCTCTGTCTAATTCCTGAATGTTAACCCTCACACAGCACCCTCTACAATATATGGAGGATTTAACAAATAATAAACATCTTTTAATTCAGATTTATTGGAAAAGCTGCATTGAGAGAATAAACTGCTGAACACGGGGGAGTTTGCAATGTGATCTGATAAATCAATGATTTCTGGGAGTTGAAACATTTTCAGTTTAAAATGTTTTTCTCAATGAAAGTATGTTGTGTATTGCCTTACGAGTATAACAGATTTGTGTTTGTTATTTATTGAGATACCATTTATATTTTACAGATATATTACAAATCTCTGATGTCTGAAGTTTTCCAACTGAAAAGAAAAAATAGACTTATTTGGTGTCACCTAGTCATTCAATATTCAGCAGTTAAAAACTAAATGATGTTTGTTTTTGATGACCTTTTCATTTGGCATCAATAATAAATTTCTTTTAGTTAAGATCAGGGTATGCCGGTTTAAATCAGCTTGATTTAAATCAAGATTTTAAATTTCATTTTCCTTTCTGTGTGTATTAAATTTATTACAATTAAATAACTATGAAAACAAGATGCATGTTATTTTATTCAGATAAGTTAAGAAATTTGGTCGTATTTAGTTCACCCCAACAATTGTATTGAAAATCATCCTTCCCTTGAAGACACTGGATAATTTTTTTGATAGGTATCAATTATTAGACAACTATGTATTTCCCTATTGGGCTGTTGATCAACAGGTGTCACTCAAGCCTGTTCATCAGTGTTGTTTTTATTTTAAATAAATCTGACGTTTTTTTTAATCATGAATTTTTCGTACCGACGCTTATTCACAATGAAATAGTTTTCTGCAGTACCAAAAGCATTCGGATTTTGCACATAAATCTTTATAATTGGAAATTTCAATATTGTCGTTTTGTTGGTGTAATATGTTGGTTAATTTTATACATTGATCCCAAAGAATTCTTTGCACTGCCAGCATAACTATTCTATATTTAAGGAATTGAAGTTTGGAATGTAAAAGTTAATTTGCCCATCTGATAGTTAATATGTTAATAAAATAAATTTGGGTTTGAAAAGCAGAAAGCTTTTTTATGATTATGATTGCAATGATGAATTTTTTTATTGCAAGCTCAAAATTCCACACAATTGGAATATTCTGGAGGAATGCTATTACTCTTATCGTATGCTGTTCATAGCAAAAAGCTTCATTTTCTTGTATGTTAGTGTAAACCATTTATGTTAGTGTAAACCATGACGAAACAAGAATTACACACATATATATATAGGAAGTTCTCGGGTTTTTTTCCCACCAGGGAGATATGTCAGCAGTGACGCAACGCAGTCAGACTACGCAGCGCCACAATGAGATATTTACCAAACGGCACTTCGGCCGTCTGGGTTACGAGACATACTACATAGTATCCCCCAGTGACGGAGGAACGATACATTGAAATACAGAGTACAAGTACAAATTTATAAACATAGATATGCATTTAACAAATTATAGAATGCGAATATAAAGTATTAAAAATAATTTGACATTTAACGAAATACTGCTTCAAAACGTTTAGGAAAATGTACTCTACGACCTGACTGTAGTAATTACTTTTTCTCGATCAGTCTCTTTGCTTGGGACCGATGCATTTGAGTGTCGTTTACCTGTAGTTACATCAGTAGTATGAGACTGCAGGCAAATTTGGTGAAATTACATAATCGGAAAACTGGAAGGCTGGTTTTAACCTATCGATAGACACTAATTGTTTTGTTGTTAACTTTAATCACAAATTGTTTGTTGTTTCTGTCAAGCACAAGATGGGGTCCAGTATAGGGAGCAGTTAATGCTGGACGGAGACTGTCAACTCGTAGAAATACATGTGTACACGATTGCAAGGATGGATGCACATAAACACTGTAATTGCCATGATTTTGTGGATTGAGAGGAGATAGTTTCCTCATAGCTTCGCACAATTGCGACACATATGTTACATCAGGTGGAGCTGTGAAAACATCGGTAGAGAGAAGATCAGATGGTAGTCGAAGTGTTGTGCCGTAAACAAGCTGGGCACTACATGCTTGGAGGTCATTTTTGATAGCACAACGTAATCCTAAAAGCACTATGGGCAATGTGTCTGTCCACTTCGTGTTATCATGTGTTTCAATGGCGGATTTAAAACAGCGATGAAATCGCTCAATCATGCCATTCGACATTGGGTGGTATGCAGTTGTGCGAATTCGAGTGATTCCTAGCATATCTGTGAGTTCTCGTAGAAGTGAAGATTCAAAGTTCCGACCTTGATCGGTAGTGATTGTAACTGGGCAACCAAATCGGGAAATCCAACCATAAACAAGTGCCTTAGCTGTTGTATTAGCTGTCATATCGGATGTTGGTAAGACTTCAGGCCATCGAGTGAATCGATCGATGATGGTCATACAATATCGATGTCCGTCAGACGATGGAAGAGGGCCAATGAAATCCAAGTGAATATGTGCAAATCTTGCATCTGGAAGGGTAAAAGTTCCAAGTGGAGATTTCGTGTGATGAAAAATTTTGCAACGCTGACATTTGTCACAACTTCTTACAGCATTCTTGATAAACTGTCTCATCTTGGGCCATACAAAACGTGAACAAATCAGTTTAGTGGATGCGGAAATACCGGGGTGAGATAACTGATGAACGGTTTGAAAAACCAGATGTCGAAAAGATTCAGGAATAAAAGGTCTTGGATATTGTTGAGATATGTCGCAGTATAAGTTGATGTTTTCAAGAGGAAAATAGATCTTTTCCAACTTCAACGATGAATCAGATTGCAAGAGTTGTAATTCTTCGTCTTGGGATTGCAGATCTGCTAGTTGTTTGTAGTCGATAGAAGCTGGTTGAGAAATGGCAGCGGTGTCAACTCGAGAAAGGGTGTCAGCAACAATATTATCAATACCCTTAACATGACGAATATCTGTTGAAAACTGCGATATGAAATCAAGGTGTCTTAATTGCCTGGGTGAGCATTTCTCTGGCTGTTGATGAAAGGCGTAAATTAGAGGCTTTTGATCAGTGTAGACAGCAAATTGCCTACCTTCAAGCATGTAACGGAATCGTTTTATGCCAGTGTAAATAGCCAGGAGCTCGCGATCATAGGCAGACCAATTTCGTTGACTGGGCGTGAGTTTCATTGAAAGAAAGGCAATAGGCTTCCACTGAGTGTCATATTGCATGAGAGCTGCACCAACACCGACATTCGAGGCATCTGTCCAAAGACTGAGAGGAGCATTTGGAATAGGGTGGTGCAATAAAGTAGCTTTTGCCAGGGCTTCCTTTGCCTCGATGAAAGCTTTATCTGCATCTGGAGTCCAACTGAGAGGATCTGGAGGATTTTTAGATGGTCGTTTGGACTTCTTGGTGTTGCGTCGACCCTCTAAAAATTTTACTAGAGGATCAAGGATGTGAGCTGCTCCTGGAACGAATCGACGGTAAAAATTGAACATACCAAGGAATCGCCGCAGTTGAGTCAAAGTAGTGGGAACAGGGTACTCCTTGATGGCTTGAATACGATCGGGCAGTGGTTCAATACCTTTTTCGGATACACGATGTCCCAAAAAATCAATAGTTGAAACACCGAAAGTACATTTGGAAGTGTTCAAGTTGAGACCATAGGAGTGTAATCTTTCAAATAAGGCTTGGAGGTGTTGAAGGTGCTCTGCTTCAGACTTGGAAGCGACAAGGATGTCGTCAAGGAAAGCATAAGCGAAAGGTAAACCTCGTAGTACATTGTCGATGAATCTTTGAAAGGTGGAAGAGGCATTACAGAGGCCGAATTGCATTCGTGTGCTTTCAAAGAGTCCGAAAGGTGTGATGATGGCGCTTTTGTGCACGTCGTCAGGATGTATAGGTATCTGATGGTACGCCTTAATAAGATCTAAGTGCGAAAAGATTTTGGCACCATGTAGTTCAGAGCTGAAGTCTTGAATATTAGGCACTGAATATTTATCTGGTATAGTTCGTGAATTTAAAGCTCGGTAGTCACCAACTGGCCTCCAGTCTGGAGAGTCCTTTTTAGGAACCATATGGAGAGGTGAGGCGTAGTTACTTTTCGATGGTCGTAAATGACCCAGATCGAGCATTTGTTGGAATTCGGCTTTAGCACTTTTTAATCGATCCGGAGCTAATCTCCTGGGCTTGGCGTGAGCGGGAGGTCCAGTTGTTTCTATGTAGTGAAACACAGAATGTTTAATCGGTTGATCAGCACGGGGAGGCTTGGTGATGTCAGGGTATTTAAGAAGCAGTTCGTGATAAATGCTATTCCCCGAAACAGTTTTTATCGTGTGTATTGATGTTGACTGCAATTTTCCAGGGGTAGTCAAGTTCGTGACAGTGTCCACTAGTCTTTTATTTCGAAGGTCAGGCATGAGGTGAAAATGGTAAAGGAAATCTGCGCCTATAATGGGCGTACTCACGTCACCAATCAAAAAGGGAAATCGAAAAATCTTTCGGAGGTTAAAATCAAGCATTAAAAGCTTTTCTCCGTAGACATTTATTTGTGAGGAATTGGCGGCAGATAAGGTCATAAGCGATTTCTTTTTCTTGTGGGAAAATGACGCAGGGATAATACTAATATCTGAACCGGTATCACACAAATATTGTATATTTGTTTTCCTGTCCTTTAAAAATAGTCGACGAGAGGTTTTGTGCAAGGTGGTTGTCGCCACTACACCTCGCTGTCCGCGTTTTTTGAGAACGAACAAGATGCGGAACATTTCCTTGCACTAATGCCAAATTTTGTATGATACCAACACTGTTTATTAGAATTTCGAGAATTACTACGGCTTCGATCAAAAGATCGCCGGCGAAAAGGGCTACGGGATCTGCATAATTCTAATTTCTTAATTCGATCACTCAGTTTGTGAATTTCACATAAAATTTCTGAGTTAGAATTTGAAGGTACCGAAACTGAATTTACGGCAGCTGGATTATATTCGAGAATTCTGTCAGCGCCTTCTGCGGCTTTTTCAAGTGATAAAGGTGAAATAGAAGCCAAAATACTTTGAATGGATGATGGTAAATGAGAAAGAAATAATTCTAACATTAATTCATTAGATACATTGTGAGATTCGGCTCTGCGCTGCATGGTTCTTAAAAGCTCGCTGGGCTTACGATCACCAAGCTGTTCGCCTGACAATAATTTTCCGATTTCCGCTTGGGAAGAATCACCTGTGCGTTTTATTAAGTCAGTTTTCAAATCTTCATAGGGCGTTATAGCCGAAGGTTTAAGAATGAATTCGCGTACAACAGAGGCAGCTTCTGGCGGTAAATTAGCCGAAATATAATTAAATTTTGTACGACTATCTGTTATAGCTTTAGGATTGGCCAGTTCAAAAGAATGTTCGCACATGGCGAACCAAAGGCTAACATCGTTAAAGTTAAACGGAGGGATTCGAACAGCACTAACTTCAGACATAGTTAATAATCTCAAATACCGAAATAGCAATAGTTAACTTACTTCAAAATGCGCGGTAGAATACAATCCATCTGCCGAAAACGAAAGCTGCTTAAAGGTTCAAATGCGTCAGAACACGGAAAACAATTTCCCTCGGAATGAAAATAATACTATCTAAAAAAAAGGGGTCCGGGTTACCATTTTGCTGGTGACAGAAGTGGATTATAGAATAATAATCTCAACGTGTTAAAATATTTAACGTTTTTATTGACATGACGAAACAAGAATTACACACATATATATATAGGAAGTTCTCGGGTTTTTTTCCCACCAGGGAGATATGTCAGCAGCGACACAACGCAGTCAGACTACGCAGCGCCACAATGAGATATTTACCAAACGGCACTTCGGCCGTCTGGGTTACGAGACATACTACATGTGTGTGCTTGGAAATACCGATGCTCAGAAAAAATTTTAAATAAACATTTAATTTCAATATATGTACATTTTCATGTCCTGTCTCATTTCTTACTAGTCAAATCTGACAATTTAGTCACTATTCTTAGTCCCCTTGTTATTGTAATTCTTAGTTCATAGATGCAGAGACGTAACTAGGCTAGTTTCCACCCGGGACAAGAACTCGCCTTGGCGCCTCCCCGCCACCGACCAACCAAACCTAAATCCTTCCCGACAATGCCTGATATCGCCACCACACATTAATTCCACTAGTCCAAATTTTTTTATTAAACTTAGATGGTAAATGCTTGATTTCAAAGGTAAATAGATTAATTTGCAGTAATTTCATTTTTAGTACAAAATACCTAATTAATTCTAAGATATTTCATTGACAAATAATCTAAGAGTAGCATGTTTGGTATATTCTTTCATACTTATAATCACTGCAAATGAAATGAAAAGGTTTTATCAAATGATATCGGGATATGTGTGGATTGAATCAAAATCAAGACTTGCCTTAAAATAGGATATTTAATTATGATAAATACACAGAGGCTGTTCGGACATTTTTTGAACTATTTTGATGAACTATAAAAGAAATTGTATGCTATGAAATAATTTTATTTTCGCAGCAGTTAAATAGTTAAAGTATAACTTATCGTCTGCTAACTCGGAATTTTGTTTACTTTCAAAATGGCGCTTTTAAATAAGCAATGGATGGAAGGCTGTTTCCGATCTTTCCGAAGAGAATTATGCTTATTCAATTATTCAAAAACGCTGTAAAAGTCATGTTTTTTCTATATCTAAAGGTACGATAAGTAATATTATTAATGAGAACGGAATAAACGCGTAAAAGTGGAAAAATACTTCTAAATACGTATCCAAAAAAGAAAAAAAATTCTGAGAATATTTGAAGGGTAAGATCTTTAATTTTAAAAGAGAATCCGCCAAGTCAAAGGACTATTACAAAGTCATTAAAAGTTCAGTCTCAACTGTAAATAAAATAATTAACAGTGATTTGAATCTTAAAAAGGCTAAAAAATACAATGTTCATCGTCTATCTCCACGACATATTATAGAACGCAGAACTCGCTGCAGAATTCTGTATGAGAAGCATTTAGCTGGAGAAAAATATAAAAATGTAGTGACAATAGACGAGGCGTGGGTGTATTGAAATGATTGCAATAAAAATAACAATTTATTATCATAAAAGAGGAAAAAAATCTTAAAACGTGGTTCAACTTTGTAACTTTAACGTGAGAACTTTCTCTAAGAGATTTATGATTGTTGCCGGTTTTGCATATAATGGAAAATTTAAAGTAAAAAGGAGGGGGAATGTAAAAATGAACTCCCACATATTATGAAGACCCTATTTTATCCCCAGTATTCAAAAAAGAAATACTATATCTTTACCCAAAGTGCCAACAATCAGTAGAACTGCATCAGGATAAAGCAAGCAGCCACACATCTAAATCCACTATTAAATTCGTGGAAAAAAATGGAACAAGAAACTGGTATCAAGTCAATAAATACCCTTTACTGATATTCCTGCTAAATCTCCAGATGTCTCACCCATGGACTTTTGTGCTTTTGGACTTTTAAAAAGAGAATTATCGAAACGTCGACCGAAAACCATTCAAGGATTTTGGAAAACTGTGGAACAAGAATTAATAATAACAGATTTTACTCAAGTTATTATCTTGAGTATTATACTTAGACATTTTTCACAATATCTTAATCTATTGACAAAATGTGGAAAAAAATTGTTTCTTAAACACAGAAAGCTTGAACTAAAACGTAACTTTACGGGCTTTTTTGGCTGCGAACATTTTTACAATGTCCTCAAAAGATAGCTTTGAAGCTAACTTGTGCTCTATTGATATGATGCTCAGGTTGGTTAGTCGTTGTTGTCCTGTTAAGTTTCTGAGGTAATTTTTTTATGATCTTTAGTTTGCTAAAACTCCTTTCATTTGAGGCGACTGAGACTGGTATTGTGAGGAAAATTCTCAACGCTGTCGTTATGTTGGTGGACGCGTCTCAAGTCCGTTCTTGTATATTAACGTCAGAAGGCCGGATGGTGTAGCCGTTTTCATATTAGGGCTTAAATCCAAGGCATGATACTTAAAACTCTCCACTTCTATCGCCAGCTAGTCCTTGTCTAAGTCTTCTTTACATGTGGTAGCTAACTCAAGTGCCTGGTTCGTCAATTCTTCTCCATTCATTGTTTCAAACCGAGCTCTATTGAGGAAACCAAATAAACTATTCATGTTTTGAATGACTTGAAACCTTTGCCTCAGTTCATTCAGAATCCGATTTATTATTTGTATAATCAATCTGAACTTTTTTCTTCTGAGAATTCATAGCTTTCAACTTCCCCTTCTCATCAAACATCCGCCTCTTCCTCCGTACTTCTTTAAAAAGAGGATCTAGGTTAAGCTTTCCTCCTATTTCTTCATACATTCTGCATTTAGCTCCTTTTATAGGTTTTGGTTTTTGTAGTCTACTAATAAGTTTTTCCTCTTCATTTTTTATCATATGTAAATATCTATAGTAAAAAAAATACTCGGCCAATTTAGCGCCCCCCCCCCCAATCCGGCGCCCGTGGCAGAAGCCTCGTCTGCCCCCTCCAGTTACGTCTCTGCATAGATGCGATATAAAAACTGTGTCAAATATCAATCACTGAGGATGTATGGATTAGGTATTTTCATTCCATTTGTTTCGTCTTTTCCTTGCTTATGACTGCATAAGACTTATCTGAAACGAATGTCTAATTGGAATGTTTATATTTTATAATGCAAAAATATTTGAGAGAAAGATCTTATTAATTGAATGCCTAGTATGAAATAGAACAAATTAATCATGTTAATAGAAAAATGTTCATAGTGTGTCTTGAAATTATTTATGTTTGTAAGGTGTGCAGTGACGTGAAAAAGGTTGTATACAATAACAATCACTCTGTTCCAGATTATTCTTTTTCAATATTATTATTAAACAGTTCCTGAGAAAACAGGAAAATTGAAAATATACTTAAACACGATTTTATAAATAAAAATCACCGATTTAAATCAAGTTGATCTAAATTCGCATACTCAGGAAAGACGTTTTCGTAAATCATGCTCAAATGTTAAATTTTAACATGATGAAAAACTGATAAAATTTGCTCAAGCAAAACGACACAAAAACACATTAGGGATAATATTATTGTGCAAGAAAATTCAAATAATTATTTTTAATTGTTTATGTAAAGAAAATTAATGCATAGATATTTTTTGGGCTGTTGTGACAGATATAGTATTTTATTGCGATAAGTAAACTTTGACGATAAGTAAACTACTTTCTTTCCTTTTGGCTTGGTGTCGAAGTTCGAAGAATGAGGGTGGCAGCTCAGGTGTGACCTCATCATCTGACCGTGGTTCAAAATAATGAGGTGTTGTCCTCGGATCTTTCCCTTAGAGATAGATCTCGAACCGTCGTCAATAGCCTGTTATGTTGCTTCAGTACGACGTTAATTTAACTACTTATCAACTTTGTTTCCCCAGTTATAACCAAATTAAAACTTTCAAAGCTTTTTTAAATGGCATGAAATCACTTGCACTTTTTTGTGTATCTTACAATTTATGGTTAACAATCTTAGCCCTTTTTTGAAAAAATAACAAGAACAAATATTAAAAATAAACAATGTACTCACAGGATAGTCGTTTTAGTCTCACAATTTCAGGTGATACTACTATTTATTCAAAAAGCAATACATCTAAAACTTGACACTTAGTGCTTTTCAGTTATAGAGTAAATTAAACAATCAAGTTTTTGCAAATTTGATGTGATTTGAACAAGACCGACTTTAAAAACCGTGAAAAAATTGCAATTTTCTGAAAATTTCTCCACTTAATTCTTAAAACATTTTTAAAATTGTAGCACTTACCATTATCTGATTTACCAGATATTCTAACAAATTTTTGCTTTAGATATAAAAGCAAAAAGTGGTTTCAACAAAGAATCAAGTAACCAGATCTGTTCTTGAAGCTTGAGTGGAATGCTTAATTACATGACATATTTGTGCAATGTATTATGTGTAATGAAATTTTAAAGTAATTTCGTCGGTATGAAAAGGATATTCTTATCGAGTTAGTTATGAATAATTGCGACATTTTTCTGTGGAACTGGACAAATTTAAACACAAAACGACTCAAATTTAGGTGTAAAACAAATATGTATGTGGTAGCTCATATATTAAAATAATGAAACAACTTTGATACTCTTATAAAGGTCGCATGTCACGAGGTATTTTTTACATTTTAGCTCCACTTTATGTTATGTGTTAAATACAGTCTCCCGTTTTATTTGAAATATTTAATTTATAGCGAGTGATGGTTATACAAACAGCGTATAACTTTGTTTGGGCACCAATTAAAATTCTCTGTTATTCCACTTAATCACGTATAAGTAAATAATAAATAAAACCAGGGCCGTTCTGAGATATTAGCTGCCTTCGAGCAAATATCAAACCGCTCTCTTCTCTAAATAATTTGATTTTCTCAAAGAACGCCTTTCATCAAGCAACCTTCAATGGTTTTTTCGACTGCTTGCAAAACCGATTTCCTCTCATAACTAGATTTTTCTAACGATTTAAATAAAGTATATTTCATTACAGATCTGCAGAACAGTTTATTCATGACTGATGAAAAAACAAGCACAAATGCTCGGGTGCCTTTAAATGCAGTGAAACACAAAAAATGTGTTTTTATTTTCTCTCTTTTTAAAAACCATCATAGGTATCCAAGAATGACATCACTAAAATCTTGGACCACTATCTGTAATTAAAAATAAATCACTTTTCGAATGCGGTGATCAAATTATAATTGCTTTTATTTTCTCCTTCGAGCAAAACCCTTTTAATCTTTACACACAAAATCAAGTTTGAATGTCTTCCAAAATTCTTTTAGCTAAAGATCTCTTGACAATGCATGCCTTTTGATGAGTTAGAATACTGATTCAATTCAGAAGAATTAATTTCAAGCGATGTGTGATAAGCAGAAGAAAGAAGAAAGTCGAAAAGCATCAAAATGTCCATCCACCGAAATCACCTCCGAGGAGATGCCGAGAACTTTAGAAACCAGATCCGACCGGTTCCGACTTGAACTCCCATGTCCACTTCCTTTAATCATTCTAAAACTTGGCGTTCTGTAAACTCACCTAAGCGATAAAAACACAAAATTGCAAACAGTCTCCACTGCGACTACGATGTCCACCGGATGTGCTTTACACATTAACTGCATTAGTCTGTCCACTTGTGCGCTTTTATCCCTCAGAGATTTCCTAGAATGAAACCTGTCCATTTGTTACTAGCAGTACCCGCACCACAGAGAAGATACAAAAGTAGAGTGAGCTATGGAGCTTATTTTTTTTATCACTGGAAAACCCCAACTTCAGTAGAATAAGTCGGTCAACCAACTTAGAAATCCTAACCCCTCCTACAAATCACAGGACACCTCCCCATCTAGCTGCACATTGGAAGGTCCATCAGAGATCCTCGAACTACACTGCTGGCCACCCAAATTGCAACACCAAGAAAGACAAGAGATATCACAACAAAATTTATTTTGTAGATAACATGTTGACCAAGTATCAAATGATTAAATTTATAGACTTCTGTGAAGTGTGGTTCCTGCCAAAATCAGTAGCCAGAGTAGCCGCCATTGTTGGAGATCACCGCTGCCACACGCCTCGGCATTGATTCAAAGAGACTTTGGATGTGTTCTTGGGGTACAGCAGACCAAGCAGCTTCCACACGTTGCCAAAGTTGATCTGGTGTGGCAGCTGGGGATGTATTCTGGGTCAATCGTTGAGCAACCATCGACCACATGTTTTCTATCGGCGAAAGATCCGGAGAGCGAGCTGGCCAGGGAAGCAATTCAATCTGGCGATTGACGAAGAACCCTTGGACAATGCGTGCCACGTGTGGTCGCGCATTATCCTGTTGAAATATGGCTGTGGGCAAGCCCTGAAGGTAAGGAAGGACAACTGGCTCCAACACCTCGGAGATGTAGCGCTGGCTGTTTAAAGTACCGGCAATGCGTACTAGAGGAGTGCGAGAGTGATATCCAATACCGCCCCATACCATAATACCCGGTGCAGGACCAGTGTGGCGGTGCATAACGCAGCTGTTCAGCATCCTCTCTCCACGGTGTCTCCAGACTCGAATCCGACCATCGTGGTGTTGCAGACAGAAGCGTGACTCGTCAGTAAAGACAATTTCATTCCATTCTGCCGTCCACATCCTTCTTTCATCGCACCATTGGCGGCGGAAACGTCTGTGGTTCTGCGTCAAGGGTAGACGAAGCAATGGACGTCTTGCGGACAGACCACTCTGCTGTAAACGGCGTCGAATGGTACGCGCAGACACTGGATGATGCGGTACAGACTGAATGTGCTGTGCTATGGTTCGTGATGTGGCTGAGCGATCCGTCACTGCCATACGCACAATATGCCTGTCATCACGTGAAGTGGTGCACTGAGGTGGATGCGATCGAACACGTCGGTCCGTCGTACCCTCCTGCATCCAACGATCACATAACCGCATTACAGTTGTTTGGTTTCGTCCAACACGACTACCGATTTCCCTGAAAGATAATTCACAATCTCGGTAGGCCACTATCCTTCCTCTGTCGAACTCGGATACTTGATCAAAAGATGATCGCTGTTTTCTACGAGGCATAATTGATCGTTTTTTTGAAAAAACCACAAGAAAAACACAATTGCCGTACTTGAAATCGTCGAAATCTCCAAGCCTTAAATAGCGCTTTGAAGTGGCGCCACAGGCGCGCGTGACGTGCGTCTGCGCTGAAATTCTAATCATTTGCATATCTCACCTCCGCTAATGCATGTTGTAAATTTCATATTATTTGCATACTTCCTTCAGGGTGTTGCATTTACGGTGGCCAGCAGTGTATTTTGTGCCAGCATTTGGTCGTACGATGGTCAAACATAAAGTAAAGATATGAAATGCATTACACATTCGAAGATAAGAATTCCAAAAAAAATTTAAAATTTTATCGCACATTTAATTTATATACAGTTGTATTTTTTATGTTTATTTAAAGATCTAGTAAACGTCTCCCTATTGCGATGTTATTGTATAATTTGTTATCTGATGCAGGGAACACTGTTCGAGAGTGCCAGATGTTTTAACCGTGTGAAAATGGAGCAACTAGTGTGGATTTGTTGGCCAACTATATATGCGATTGTCTGTCGAATTTCAGTGGAAAAACTGCCAGACGAAATTGACAGAATGCATTGATGTCTTAACGTGTCGTGTTCTCTCTTCCTACATTGAAGTGCCAGACATTTTCAAGCTGGAGTTTATGTTCCGTACTACCCTTTCCAGTGGCCTGTGTCGTGTTGAGAAACTCAGCTGTTTCTCAAGGTACGAATAAAAGAATTTATTGACATTAATATATTTACAAGTTAGCTGGAGACTACAAAAAATGAGCAGGCAATTTCATTGCACTACACATATTGCGTACTGCCCTTATTAGAGTTCTAGTGATTACATAAGAGAAGGAAATTTCCTGTGCGCTGAGGAACTGTGGCGCCTAGCAGCTGAAGAGTAATTTATTACTTTTTCTTTATACTTAACTGCGAACGATATTCAAAATTCTGATTAGTTCCGGATATGAATATGTTGGTGGGTGGAAGAAAGGTAAACTCAAGTCAACAATAACAACGAATTTAATCAAGTTATTTAAAAAGCATACATGTGCCGTGCACAAATGTCAAAACAGAAGTTCTTTTAGCTACATTCAAGGCGATTCTAGGAGCCGAGAGCAAATTAAATTTTATCCCTGTTCCAAAATCAACGCTGTTCCTTTTTTAACAACCAATTGCAGGAACTCGAACAAGGAAAAATATCGTCCAGATATGAAGCAGAACTTATGTTCTGATTCAAGCTCATTCGCTTTGTGCAAACGGAAGCAGAACGATGTTCTGATTCAAGCTCATTCGCTGAGCCTAATCATAAAAGTATGTGCAAACGATTTTAACCGAAATAAATTAAATTAAACTAATTGTGCGCTCCAAAAGAATACTTCATTTCTGTTCCTTTTTCAAATTGTATAATTTGTTCAAAAATGGATGATGTACCTGATCAGACTAAATACCTGATTATGTGTGAATAAAAAATTCTAATATTCTTTTTTGTTCAAATAATTTTTCAGACTAGAGATCAACAATCTTCTAAATAATAAATCGAAAGGGCTTGTTTTGGAATATTTTCGTATTTTTAAAAAGCATTCACTTAAAAAAGGATCAACTAAAATTGAAGAAACAAATTCGCAGTAAAATTTTATAATTTACAAATGGCTTTCATTAATTAAGGTTCTTTTTAATTTCAGAAGACATTTAAAAATTGTAAATTTAGTACTTAACTTTTAATTAGAAATACAAAGCAAAAATACAAATGGCCTTTCAAATCGTAGAGAATGAAACAGCCAAAGTAAATAAACAGCTAACGGATAGGGATGTACTTAAATCAAAAATCCTTCTGCTTTATCGTATATTTGAAGCTTGTGCTACAGCCCTGACCCCATATATTTCAGAATTAAAACAAATATGTTGATATTGTTTGAATAAACAACCCCAGCACTAGCATAAACTTAAAATCTACATCCGAAATAAATAAACACCAAAATAATAAACAATCACCAAAACAATAAATAAACAAACCACCTAGTTCGGTTGTTATGGAAACAAAGCTAAATTGGTCGTGGTGCTGGACTCCCACCGAGGGCGCCACCGTCTATGCGATTTCCCATGGTATTTATCAGACCATTGCGTCCTATGGCAGTGATCCCTCTGCATGCGTAGCTATTTACTCTGGTTCTATCGTGATGTGTATTTGGATATAATTCTAAATTTATCAAAGGTGAAAACATTACATTTCACAGGTGAGCAATTTACGCATATTTTACATTTGTTCTTGGGTTTTTCAATATTTGCTAGTATGATAAAAATATATATTCTAACTTTGGAATTAATAAATATAACCTGCTGTCATTTCCCGTTCTAATAAAAAGATTTCATACATTTGCAATTAATATACAGGGTGTTATATGCAGTTTTCTGCTAACGATAGGGATGCAGGTAAGGAACATTTTTGCTATCTCGGATTTTTATCTAGAGGGGTTGTATAAAAATTAAAAACTGAATCCGCTTAAATTGTTATCACGTGATAATTTTATTCACATATCTTAATTACTTACCTTAATTGGTGTACTTTTGCAATTTACATTGCCTACCAATCTCCAAATGGTAAAAAGATAAATTGCGGAACAACCTTTTTGGGACACCCTGTATATCTAAAATAATGTTTAAAATAAAATAACTGGTGTTCGAGTGTGTTTCCTATTATAAATTGTACAACTATAAGGGCTTAAAATATAAAAAATAATAAATCGAACTTTAAAGACTTGTGCGAAATCGTTTTGTCTTGGCGATGATTTTTTTGGCGCCAACTAGGAGTACTATATTCTTTCGTATCTTATACGATAAAAATGTTATGAATTGATTACATCATTTAAATTGTTATTTCCTGCTGAATAAAATTGTTTTGCATCCACCCATCTGTATAATTACATAAAAATAATAATTAAAATAAAAGAACGTTTGAAACTTAAGAAATATATTAAATAAAATCGATTTGTTGAAAATAGGATTAAAGGATTTCATAAACCATATTATAAATGTGAACCACATTATGCGCTTTAGGGAATCTTTCTTCATGTTTTAAAGTATGTGTAAAATCTTTCATTATAAGATTGCATTTGACAAAAGAGCTTTTCTTTCAAATAATTTTCCTTGTACCTATAACTTTCTACTGGAAAGGCGGAAAACAAATTGCCATTATCATATGTGAAAAACAAAAACAGTGCTTGAACGGAAATTGAAATACCGTCTACTTGTTTTGACGTATTTTTATTACTGTTAATGAAGCATGCAATATAGCAAATTAGAAAAGCAAACAATTAGAGAACGAAATGAAAGCTTTTGTATTAATTCAAACAATCCGCGTAGCTAGAAAGTTCCTTTTCTAAAAACATCTGCTTGACATCCTGATTTTTTTGCTTCGTATTTAAGTAAAGCTAACATAAAAATTTAATTATTTTCCACTTTTAAGTCAGTTTTATCTTTCTTCCTTATATTTTTTAATCTTGAGATAAATCATAGTAAATTAGATTGTTTAACAATATTTGTGAGCATTTCAATGTTATATCGTTCTTTGCCTCGATAAAAAAAAGCGTGGTGGTGATAAAAACACATTCGACAGCGAAATGAAATCCTTCACTCTATTGTTTTCTACCTGAAAAGGGGACACTTTTTGATTTTTTTTCCTCTCTAAATAGAGTATTTTAACGAATTAATTATATTTGTGAAAATTTATGTACGCAAAACATGCTCCTCAATTAAGCGTAACATTTATCTTCCACGATTTTTTAAGTTGAAAAACTTTTTAAAAGTGTTAAATCTGTGATAACTTAAATTTTTAAGGTTCCGTTCCTTAAAACAAAAATAATTTTGTATTTATGATTTTTAGAACTATAAATAAAACAATTTATATTTACTTCTAATAAGAACTTATAAAGATGTGTACCTGCTAAAAATTCATTTATTCAGTTCTTACGTATTTAAAGTTATTATTTTGTTCCATTTATTAGTTTTCCCAAAGATGAAGAAAGAAGATGGCTAGTAAATGGCTACATGTTTCTATGAGTTTTATTCAGTTGATTTAAAATGTGATGAATGTGACAATAAATTTTATAAATTTACTGTTTCTTATTTATCTTTCGTATCTATAAAATATTGATTTCACACATAATAATCAATACAAATTCAATATTAAAAATCCAGCACAGAACTTTTGCACACACTTAAAATTATAATATACAATTTAATATACTTAATACACTTAATATACAATTGCAAAAGGTAACAAACAGTCCAGCGATAAATCAAACCAGCACTACAGGACCGATCTCGACTGCGAGTCTGGTAAACCTGTGCGGAGGACTGTATCTGGACTGCAAGCTGCTTAAGCCGATTTGGAGGACCGGGCCTGATAAAAAAAATATTTGGAGGATTGTATCTGGATTGCAGGCTAGGTAAAACTGTCCTGAAGCCCGTATCTGGACAGCGGGCAGGTTAAACATGTCCAGTATCTGGTCTGCTGTCCTAATAAACATATTTGGTGGACTGTATATGGACTATGGGCCGGGTAAACCTGTCCCAAGACCGTATCTGAACTGCGGTCCTGATAAAAATTTGGAGGACCATATCTGATCTGCGAGCCGGGTAAACATATCCGACGGTGCTTATTCGGCTTGAGGGCCGGTTAAATCTGTCCAGAGGGCCGTATCTAAACTCAGGGCCTGCAATCAATCTATTCACTACAACGTATTTGTCTTACACGTACGGATTTTTGTTGTATACGTGCTAGTTAAACTTGATCCCAATGCGAACTTAAGCTAATTATATAACAGCTCAAATGGCTAAAAACATTATAAAGTTACACAAATTCAATAAGTATTCAGTAGTATGCACATTCGCATCGCCTAACAATGTTAAAACGTAATTCAAATTCAAGAACTATTCAGTATTAGTATGCACATTCGCATTGCTAGAATTTTATAGGTAAGCGATAAAAAATCAAATCAATCAACCAAGCTGAATTTTCGCGTATCAATCACGTGACTACTAGCGACATCTTACTCCGACTTTTTGAAGCTTTTCTCAATACGATGCTCAGTCTACTTATATTTCACGTCTATGACCCGCACACATTAAAACCACCACAAAAAAGAAAAAAGTTAAAGAGAAAAAAGTTAAACAGTAAAAAGTTAAGCAGTAAAATAAAGTTAAGCAGTAAAATAAAGTAAAAAAGTTTAAAAAAGTTAATATAAACAATTCTTTTAAAGTGTGAAATATTTTAAAATGCTTCAACAAAAGTTTTAATAAGCCCACACTAACAGAAAGAAACACTCATAATGAATATTTAATTCAAGCGTTCTTTCTTGCATTACAGAGTACATTTACACATCTTTCCTAAAGCATTTAGTAAATCCTGTTTAAGGCACTTTAAAATTCTTTAGTAAATAGGTTTAACATGTAATGAACAAACAACTAATAATTAAAATAGTCAATATATTTATAAGGGTGTATAAGTCTTTCCTACACGATTTTTTTCTTTAATAAAGAGTCTTATGATTTTTAGTCTCAAACTTCCTTACTAATCTTTTTGCTGAAGCACTTGTGCCAATTTAATGACTTTCAACTCAATACCACCCTTTTACAATTGGATTTTCTTCCACACTATGTTCAGTATATCACTTGAAATTGCATCTACTATGTACTAATAAATAGACTGCTTAGTGACAAATGTACGTTTTAATTTTATGTAAAATATTGGTTCGGCACATAGGACACGTTGAGAGACTCTTCGTACATCTCATGCATGTCACTAGATGACCGCAAGGCTGTAAAGTAGCATTCATGTCCGAAGTCTTGCAAATTTTACAGTCGTTCGTCCTTGTCGTTGTATAAGGGGTAAAGCTTTACATCGGTTTTTATAAAACCATTGGTATTATTGTTGATTTCATTCAGCACTTTGTGTTCGTGTCTCACTACATCTTCTTTTTACCAATTTTCAAGCCCTTTGCCACACCAATAGCACCTGATCACGTCCGAGACACCGGTATAATACAATCCGTTTTCGGCTAGTCCCTAATGTCAACGTCTGTGCGTGGTCAATCTCTAAACGTAGATAGGCGTTTATTGTGCATAGACATGCTTGGAACTTTTGGCTTCAAATTTGCATAACGATTATTCATTTTCCTTAAAACTATATTATGCTCTATTATTCTTAAGTGTAAAATTATGGTGCAGATTGAGTTAAATCACATGAAAAAGGTTCTTCTTTTCGTCAATTTTTAAAAATCTGATACTTGTTGAAGATACTAGTTTCCTTTCAACAAAGGCAAAGACTGTGTGTGCCCACAAATAAATAATTCAATTTGTTGATGTAATTTTAGAAAAATAAAACTGCAGAATCAAGAGAATTCAGTATACTTTAAAGTTCTCATTTTAAAGAAAAGTCAAAATATGTTTTTCTTATAAATTATATTTGGTTATGTTTTTTTCTTGCTCAAGTTTAGTTCGTAGAATTGAATTGCATTCAGCGCATAAACGTGGTAGAGTAAAAAATCACACGCACATTTAAGTATATCCTTTCGTTAAAATCTTCTTGTATTACAACACAAAATTTTATTTGGCGCATTAACACAAACACGTTATCTGAGAACATTCTTCTCTTAGTCTTATCTTTTGTGAGTAACTATGGAACGCAAAGATAAATTTTAACTTTACTGATTAGTATGATTAGTAAGTGTATGGTGTTGTTATAGTCCAGTTCTTCGTGCCTACAGTTTACAATTATTTTTCCAAGAACAGCTAACGCTTTTCAATAGCAATGCTTAATATTTGTGCAATTGTGGATTTTGATGGATTTCAGACTCAAGAAAGTTTCTTAGTACGTAAATACGCATACATCGCTGTAAAATCGCAAGTAGCTTCAAGTATTCGTTTTAACTTATCGTCTTATAAGCATAAATTTAGTGCCAACGATTGTACAGCTGTGCGATATGTTGAAAATTACGCATGTGGACACTTCATTTCTGTCCCATGACATGGCAAATTGTGTCTCCCTTAGAAAGTCTAGACTCTAAGCTTTTAGAATTGAACGAGCAGACCAAGAGGGCCACTCAGCACCTAGTTGCTTACGTAGGTGGTTGTGTGGAAAAGAAACGCTTAGATGCATTGACTTCCGAACATCAGCTTGGAACAATATGGGTGTCCCAAATTCGATGCACTATGTGCTCTAAGTGGCAACAAAGATATCCAAAAACTATCATGTGGTCATCACAAAAATAATTTGCATTGTCCAAAAGCTTAGGTGGAGGCATCGAATAATTGACTTGTCGGAAATATGCGTCTCTTAGAAAGTGCAAGTATGTAAAAAATAAAGTTATTTTTTACACTGCAATGTATTATTTTTGTAAAATATATGAACTATGTTTTTTCTATAAGAAGTGTTTTCATTAACTTTGTTTCCATGTGGCTTCCTTCAATCTGTTTTAGAAGTGTCTGTTTTTTCTTGCAGAGAATATTTTAAGAATACATAGAATTCAGATTTAATCCATTATTTCAATAATATTTGTTCATTTTAAAATTCATTAATATTTAAAATTTTTAGTTATTTAATATTACTCATGGGTAAAACTATCAGCAGTGTGAGTAAATCTTTAGATTATGCATTAACTATCAAGAAAAGGTAAAAGTTAATTTGCTGAGCATCACATAAATGTCCCCATTATTTTCAAAACAGAAAACCCACATGCTATCCATTTAACGTAGTAATGGATTACATTTAAAATTGAGAGAGCAATATGAAGTATCTTGTAAGATACTTCATAACTACGTACAGCATTGATATTTTGCTCTGCAATTTAAACTGTACAATATGCATAAAGTTTCAAATAAATAAAAGGATGTTCATATTTAGTAAAATCTGTGGTTTGCAAAATCATTAAAGGAAAAAAACAAGGAAAAAAACATGGACAAATGATTTTTAATAAACTATTTTTCACTACTTCAAATGTGCAAGGAAACATGGTATGGGTCTTGCAAAGTTTCACAAATTAATGTATAAAATATTTTTACCCTTACAGTTTTTTTAGTATCGTTTTTTACTATGCATAAAACACACTTTAAGAATCCAACTTTTAAAAGTGTCTTACTGTAAAATTAAAAAATAATAAGCAATTCTGTATTTAAATGTTTGTTATATCTGATGTATATGTTTCAATTGTAAAATGTTTTCTAAAAATCTTCAATGTCATAATGCGTGTAATAGTATTTGATATATAATTAATTTTTGTGTAAAAACATCTAACTTTTAAAATATAAATCCTTACATCAAAGAAAATTTCATTAAAAACAGTTTGTAAATCTTTATAATATAAATTAAATCACTAAAATTTAGGTAGATTTATTTAAAGTAAACAATAATATGCAAGGAAAGATTAATTAAAAATAATATTTAATTTAGATTTTATAGGATAAATGGTTTTAATACTATCATCACTACTTTCAAATGTGCAAGGAAACATGTTCATAATATGGGTCTTGTAAAGTTTCAAAACTTTTACGCTCACTTAAGTGTATAATATTTAAAAAAAAATTCTGCAATAAAATGTGCGCTATAGCATCTAATGTAAAATTAATTTTTGAGTAAAACATAAATCTTAAAATCAAAGAAAATTTCATTTCAGAGCTTGCATTTTAAAAGAAAATTTATAAAAGCATGTAGTAAAAACCAAATAATCCAAAATACAGTGTATGTGGTAAGACAAGCAAAAGTTTATTTCAAATAGTAAGGTGTAAGCATTAAAAATATCTCCAATATTCCCTTACTATCTGTATTTAAATGTTTGTAATAATATCTAATGTATATGTTTCTCTCTCTCTCTCAATTGTAAAATGTTTCCTAAAAATCTTCAACATTAAAAATATGTGTAATAGTATTTAATACATAATTAATTTTTGAGTATAAATATTAACTTTTAAAATATAAAATCCTTATATCAAAGAAATTTTCATTAAAAACAGTTTGTGTGTAAATCTATATAGAATAAATTAATTCACTAAAATTTATTCAAAGTAAAAGAAGTATGCAAGGAAAGATTAATTAAAAAATGATATTTGATTTATTTTTTATAGGGTAAATGGTTTCAATACTATTATAACTTCTTCAAACGTACAAGGAAACGTATTCATAGTATGGGTTTTGTAAAGTTTCAAAAGTTTTACTCTTACTTAAGTGTACATTATTTAAAACAAACTTTCTGCAATAAAATAGGTGTTATAACATCTAATGTATAATTAATTTTTGAGTAAAGCATCTAACTTAAAAACGTAAATCTTTATAGCAAAGAAAAAATTCCTTTCAGATCTTACATTTTAAAAGACAATTTATAAAACTATGTAATAAAAAACAAATAATCCAAAATACAGTGTATGTGGTAAAACACGCAAAAGTTTATTTAAAATAGCAAGATGTAAGCATTTATATAAATAATATTCAGAAAAGCACACAAATTAATTGTAGCGTTTTCCAAATACCGTCCAGTATACATCCCTATCGACACTGAGTTCTAGTTCGGGGGCACATAAGTGGTTTATCGCTGATTTATACAAGAATTTTACGAAACGTTAAGTTTATTCTAGGACATGATACATTCCCACGGGGCAAGCTGTGAAACCAAAATTGGTTTGTTGGATACTTCATGACAAGCAAGCTTCCATTTTCCAGAACAATTTTTAAAGAATTGTAATTATTTCTACAAAACACAAATTGCCTTTTCTGTCCAAATGAAACAGACGCTATGGGTGCATTGAGATCCAAGTCCTTCTTGTTGTCTTTATGGGCACCTATACAGTCCTTACCATCTTTAAAACGGTTCACCAACACAAAATTAAATCTCTCAACAATTATTCGTTCCACTTCTGCCTTTATTTCCAATAGTAAAGGAGACCAAGGCTTGACTGCAATACAAGATCCGCAAAAGGTATAGCTTATTCCTACGTCTCCGTGTGCTACAAGTTGTAGAGGAAAAGTACATTTTTTACCGTAAATTTCTATAGTAGTTTCCTCTTTCTTTAAATACGTTAATTCGTTTTCCAATCGACGGAAATATGCCCAGCCTTCACGATCTGTAAACAATTTATCATACTCATAACATAAAGAATCTTTACAATATTTCTGCAAACACTGTTCTTTGCACACATTTTCTTTTCAGGTCTAATGTCACTAGAATCCATGATTTATTTAAAAATAGTAGAAGGGCAAAAATCCAAAGATGCAAAGTAATTCAAAGACCCAAGAAACATAAGTTCATGTTCCAACTATGCTTTCAAAGACTCTAATTTATCAAATAGTATAACCAGTATCTATCGTTATCTGTGACTCCGTGTTTAACTTCGTTTCTTCTGTTATCTTAATTAACCTACACGTGCAAAACATAATCCTTAGTCATTTTCTCACAAGTTCCAGAGGCTTTTAGACTTTCAATCTGATACTTTACCATCATAAATCTTGGGTAGAATGTATTTGCCTAAAATTGCATGTAATCAAAACAAAAATTTCCCACGTTTGTCACACACATTCTTTAGTCATATTGTCCTAAGTTCCAGAGGCTTCTAATAATATCAATCTTATACTTTTATCATCATAAATACTATGTACGTAGAAGAATACCGCGATTCCAGGAATTTTAGTATCCAAAAAAAGACTCAATTTTTAACACAAACATATATTGAGACGAATGATTACATTTAACATTTAACGTAGAATATAGACATTAATTATTTCATCGTTTAACATAATTGTCCGTTGTTAGTTCTACGTCGTACACAGTCTAACACTGTCTGCTACTCTAGCGTTGGCCAGCTGTATCAGGTCTGGTGGCCGTAGTTGGCGACTGAGGCGCCACTCACAGCGGGTGTCATAGGACGGTACCACAATTCGGCCCTCCTGACGGATGACGGTCCTCCGCATCCTAACGTCTAGAAGATTTAACAAACTCTGCAAAAGAAAGAATACAAGCAGAAAATATCTATTAAAAAACTTTATAGTCTGTTATCGTCATAATTATTTTTCTAGGACGGTATCGTTGTTTTGTGGTCATCTCGTGATTGATGTCGCCACAGTCGTCGTCATTGGTGATGTTGCCATCCTCGTCGGAAATGAAGTCATCGTCGTTTTCATTATTATGCCTATTCGCCGTTGTCATCTTTAAAATTAAGACCATGTCGTCCTCGTCTTCTTCAGTATTTCCGTAATTTTATCGTAAAACAAAAAAAATAATTTTTAACACTTTTTCTGGACAAAATCGGGGTGCAAATTATCTAATTTGGTATGTGAACATCATGATATTGTTTAAACTTGGTTCCAAGGCTTCATGTAATCGGCAGCTGTAGGTGTAAAATTTGGACCTTCTTGTTTTCCCACCTTTTCAACATCATAGCGATTTTTGGGTTTGACTTTCGTTATTTTACAGGGACCAAAATATTTAGGCTTCAATTTTAGTCCTGTGTCCCAAATTGAGTTCTTTGAATAGCTACAAGTTGTCCTTTGTATTTTCACGATTCTTTTCTTTTCCGATTGTAGGTCTTTTTGTTTTCCTCCTGAATTTTTAAAATATTTCGCTTTTCTTCTGCTCTAAGTTCTCTATTTTTCATGAAACTTTTCTCATATTCATCTTCTAAAATATCTATTATTCTACGGCAGGGATGGGCAACTACGGCCCGCGGGCCAACTACGGCCCGCCGGAAGGTTTTATGCGGCCCGCGAATAGAATTTTAATTTGCCGGTCCGACGGAAATTAAAAGAAAATATGATTTATATATTATATATCCATCTCCTTTTCTACTTTGTTTAAATATTATTTTTTTCCTTCCTTTTTTTCAAAGGACTGATGATCTTTTTATTTCTCTATTTTTGTTCTACAAAACATAAATCGACGGAAATAGCAAGCACAGACAGCTTTCAATCGGTAAAGTGTTAAAAGCGGAAGTTCTTTGTTAGTTATAGCTGTAGACTGGCGCCAACAAGCGTTATCTCTTTCTCGGGGAGCAGACCTATGGGAATCCAATATAGGTGATTTAGACCTCACATGTGGCAGACTGCGCATTTTAAGCTCCAGCCAGCGGCTTTTTCTTTTGGCGCGAGTTTTAATATTATTGATTGCGTATGGAAAGATTGCGGACATATAGCATCATTGTGAATAGTGGTGAAAGTATAAAAAGTATAGCGTAGCTAGTGCTTGTTTGGGTTATTCGTAAAATATTTCAACCCCAAAATGGCTACTAAAAAACGTAAAGTTGATTCAGAGTGCCGTGTTTTTAATGATGAATGGACCTGGAAATATTTTTTACAGTTGTTAAAGATAAACCAGTGTGTCTCATCTGCAATGAAGCTGTAGCAGTCTTCAAAGAATATAACATTTCCCGTCATTTCACATCTAAGCATAAGAATTCCAATTACGAAGCAATGTCCGAATATGAAAGAAAACAAAATGTAGAAAGTCTTTGTAAAAAATTATCAGGCCGACAAAATTTTTTCAAGAAGGTAAACACTATCCAAGAAGCAGCTACACATGCAAGTTACATTGTAGCATACAATATTGCTAAAAATAATAAAGCTCTCAGTGATGGGGAGTTCGTTAAACAATGCATGCTCCAAGTTTGTGATGTTTTATGTCCAGACAAGAAAAATAATTTTGAGACTGTAAGCTTATCTCGAAGAACGGTGACTTCTAGAATCGAAGCCATCGATAAAAATTTGACATCACAATTAGAGTCAAAGATTGGCCAGTTTAAATTTTGCTCCATAGCTATGGATGAAAGCACTGATATAAATGATACTGCTCAATTAGTATTATTTATAAGAGGTGTTGATGAGAACTTTGAAGTTACCGAGGAACTGGCGTGCATGCGTTCTTTAAAGGGAACTACAACGGGATGTGATATTTTTCGTGAATTTCAGGAAGGGCTTTTAACTTTGAAAGTGCCTATAACAAATATATGTAATATTACGACCGATGGAGCACCAAATATGACAGGAAAAAAATCTGGATTTCTTGGACCCTTTAATCAAAACTATCCCGGGAACAATGTTGTTTTTCTACATTGTGTTATACATCAAGATGCTCTGTGTAAATCTGCATTGAATATGAAACCAGTGCTTGATGCAGTCGTGAAGCTTGTAAATACTATTCGATCTCGTGGGCTTACTCACACACAGGCAATTTCGAGATTTTCTTCAGTCCGTGCAATCTGAATACTCTGATGTACTGTATTACACGAAAGTAAGGTGGCTTAGTGCAGGATGTGTTTTCGAGCGAGTTTGGCAGCTGAAAGACGACATTGTGTCGTTCTTCCATGAGAAACAGTGTTCTGCGGAGTGCGAAATGTTAGAAGATACAGAATGGCTTTCGGACTTTGCATTTTTCACAGATCTTCTTTGTCATATGAGCAACTTGAATGTCAAGATGCAAGGGAAAAATCAATTTATCGACGATATCTGGGCCCATCTCAAAGCTTTTAAACTAAAACTTAATCAGTTTGCTGGGCAGCTAGCTAAGAACGGCTTGTCTCATTTCTCGAGGTTAAATTCAATACCTTCAGTAAATGAAGAGAAGCTTAAGAATTATGAAGATGGCTTGAAAAAACTGCATTTTGAGTTCGAACGCAGATTTCAAGATTTCAGTGCCATTCAAACAGAATTGGATATTTTTACCATGCCTTTCAACGTAAATTGTGAAGCAGTGAGGTCAGATTTGCAGCTTCAATTAATTGAGTTGCAATCTAACAATCATCTCAAGCAGCTGTTTCTAAATATGCCAAAGTTAGAGTTTTACAAATCATTATCGAAAGTAAGTTTCCCAAATTTAATATCTCACGCTCAGAAAATCAGTGCTATGTTTGCTTCATCTTATATATGTGAACAAGTGTTTTCAACTATGAACCTTAGAGAGAATTATTTCAGAAGTAGACTGACAGATGAGCATTTAGCCTCGTTCCTTAGAATCAGTACATCTCACTTCGAACCTCAATATAAGGAACTTTTAAAAATGAAATCGCAATTTCATTCATCTCATTAACATATTTAAATTGTAATACTTGTATATTGTTTTTAAAATTTTAGAAAAATTTATCTTGGCCCGCCAAACTTTTTTTTTTTCGATTTTTGGCCCGCGACCGAAAAAGTTTGCCCATCCCTGTTCTACGGTGTTCTTTATTTTTCATCCGTACACAGTCAATAGTTCAAAAGGTGTTACTTTAGTACTTCGTGGCGATAGTACTGTTCATTACTCGTTGAGCAACGTCAGTGTATTTAAACCATTTTGAAGGATCGTTAGAGGATAATTTTGATAATACTGGTATTAGTTTCGTGCATTCTTTCAACTTGACCGTTTGCTCGCCGAATTTCAGCTGTGATTAATAAATGTTGAATACCTTCGGCCTGGAAATATTCATCAAAATCTTTCGAGGTAAAAGCACTTCCACGATCACTGATAATTCTGGATGGGTTACCAAATGTAGCCTGTTGAACTTTCAGTTTGTCTATAGCGTCTTTGGCATTCGTCGACTTTACCGGGTAAATCCAAATAAATTTTGAAAATGCATCCACTATAGTGAAAATATGTTGGTAATTTTTATTTGTAGATGGTAAAGGTCCGATGAAATCAATGTGATATGTACTTAAATGTATATTCTCTTTCGGTATAGGGTTTAAGAGTCCTTTTCCTCGCTTCTTATTATACAAAATACAGTCTATACAATTTGCTATAACGCTTTCTATCTTTTTCCTGAGTCCAGGTATGTAAAAATTTCTCTAAACCAGCTCTTCTGTTTTTGTTACAGCGAAATGACCTTTTTTATGATTTTCCTTAATAATTTCAGGAATCACTAATAAATTTCTACCAGCATCATACTTATATATATATATATATATATATATATATATATATATATATATATATATATATATATATATATATATATATATATATATATATATATATATATATATATATATATATATATATATATATATGCATTATATCGAGATATCGTTATATATATATATATACAAAACGTTGTTCTTTATAAAATAATTTTAATCTTTCCCATTCTTAACTAGATTTTGCAATACTTTTATGCAATAATCATCTTGTTGGGCAGCTACTATTTTAGATGCCACGTAATTTTCGGAATCTATCATCATAACGGGATTTCTGCTCAAGGCTTCAACGTGTCGCATTTGCGTTCCAGACCTATATTCTATTTCATAGTCGAAATCTTCGAGTAACAGAGCTCATTTAGCAATCCTTGTACAAATATCTCTTTTGCTCATTGTCATTTTGAATGCATTGCAATCGGTAACAATTTTGAAATGAAGACCTAAAACATACGTTCTGAATTTTTTTAAAGTCTCAACAACCGCTAAAGTTTCTAGTTCATAACTTGAAAATTTTTATTGCTGATCCGTAGTTTTTCTGCTCATAAAATACACTGGGTGGAACTGGTTATCGTTTAGGTCGGCCTGCATTAAAATAGCACCAAAACCAAATTGGCTTGCGTCAGTGTGAATTTCATTTTCGCTATCTAAATTGAAAATATTTAAAACTGGTTTTTCACAGAGTAATTGTTCCAGTGTGTTAAAAGAATTCCTTTCGTTTTCCTCAAATTGAAATTTATTTTCTTTTTTCAACAAATTGCTGAGGGGTTTGGCAATTAAAGTAAAATTGGGAATAAATTTTCGGAAATAGCTTGCTAGTCCAAAAAATGAATGAACCTCTTTGAGCGTTTTCAGTTCAGGATAATTAATAACAGCTTTCGTTTTGTGCGGGGAAAGGAGAAAGTTTTCCGTTTTCTATGTCCCAAATATTCAATTTTACTAAACAAGAATTGACTTTTCTTCCAATTTATATCTAATCTATAGTGTTGAGCAATTTCAAGTACTAACTTCAGACGTTTCAATGCCTTATTTTCATCATCTGCTAAAATTATAATATCGTCGATATAAGGCAATACAAAACATTTATTAATTTAATCACGAAATATATCATTTATAAACCTTTGAAAAATTGCAGGTGAATTACATAATCCGAAAGGAGTACGTAAAAATTGATACTGTCCATCTTTTCTGAAACCTTCACGTGAAAGAAACCATTTTTTAAGTCTAATGTGCTAAAAATCCGTGTACACTGAAGCTTATCTAAAATATCTCCAATCAGTGGCAAAGGATACCTATCTTTTATTATAATCTTGTTCAACTTTCTAAAATCGATACAAACCCACTACAACTTGGCTAGAATATTCCGATGAACAAGGTTCAATAATATTCATATGTAACCATTCCTGGATTTGATCAACTCTTTTGCGTTCTGTAAACGGTAATCTTCGAGGTCTATGAAATACAGGTTCATCATGTTTGAGAACAATATTCATTTCAATATTTGATTTTTTGTTTTCAATCGGTTTATAATTTGACACTAAATTACAAATTTCACTTCTAACTATTTTACTCACATTACAACAAATATTTAATTCGTTACATGTGTCTGAAATGTTTATATTCAAAATTTCGAATTCATCAGAGACCACATCAATTTTCGATTTGGTGACAGTTATACCATTTTTGCTTATCTTAACCTCTGCCTGATTCAAAAATCTATTCCTATCATAGCTTCGTAAGCCATTACACGATTAGATACTACACATATTTTAGAATCGAAAATATCATCATCTATTTTTAACGAACCGTGAAAAAACCTAATGGTTTGATTTTATTCTCTCCTATTCCAGACAAAACAGAAGTAAAAGGATTCAAACTAGGCCTTCCTAACTTATAAACATTTTCTCGAATCAAAGTAAAAGCACTTCCTGTATCGAAAAGTGCTGTAATAGGCACATCGGAAATGGAAATTAGTTTATGCATAGCCTCCAAAGGTTGTGAAGAACTCAAAACAGACACATTGGCACCGCTGACTTGACGAAAACCATTTTTGTTGTTGACACATTCGTTCAATTTATGACCAAACTGATCACAGCGAAAACATTTAAATCCTTTAAATTTTTATTTAAACAAAAATTACTTTTATGGCCTGGCTCGCCGCAATTGTAATAACGGATAGTTTTGTTTGCAGATAAAAATTTATGACGGGTAGGCAGATGTTGCATTGAATCCTGACTTTTTCGAGCTTTGTTATTGTAACGAGTGGTTTCTTTAAAATTCTGATCCGATTTAATTTTAGCGTAGATTTTTAAGTTTCTCTGATTTCTTTATTATTCTTACATCCATATATAAAATAGATTTATTGTTAGCAGAATCATTAATATCATTTATTACATAATGCATCAACGAGGGAAAATCTATATTATCCTTGTTAGCCAATTCTCGCATAACTAAAAAAAAATATTCATCGAGTGATTCATTATCTCTCATTTTCCGATTCAATAACATTTCGTGAGATTCAGCAGAGTTAAAAGTTGAACCAAATTCAGAAATTAACAGTTCTTTAAGTTTAATCCAAGAATTTATACTACTTTCGCTTTTCCAGTTAGGGACCGTTTAGCAAACAATTAATTTATGCAAATCACTTAATTGAAAAAAATAAATCAGTAACATTTTCAAAATCATCAATCCATTTATCAATTTTTTGCCAAGAATCACCATTAAATGGAACAATAACATTTTCAATATCAGAAAAACTTATGTTAGGCCTGAATAATTCTTGAACTGAAAGTTGAACGGAACTGTTGTTTTTATTTGGTTTGTTATCTATAGATTGATCATAATCTTCTAAAGAATCAGTATCCCTCGGATCATCAATTTCATCATCCTCATCTTCACGAATGATATTTTTATTCAGTAATGTAATATCGCAAAGAAATGCAAGAATTCGAGTTATTATTTCAGGTTTTGCTCCCTCGTCACTTTCACACAACAAATTAACAAATTGCAAATTGTTATGAGGTTATTAAGAGAGAATTCTTTGTCAATAAACTCAAATTTCTGTTTATAAGCGGGTTCTTCTGGTTTAAAATTAAAACCATCAAATTCTCTAATACGCTTTCTGTTTTGACGATCACCTTCTGTTACAAAAATAATTTTATGCTAACATCGAATTTTCGATGACTTTTCAAATTTCAGTGCAACCTCCAATTCAAAAATGTCATTTAACTTCATCTTGAAATAAGAAAAAAAAGCTAACTCACCGGAGACGTCTGTAAATCTGCAATTTTTGCTTATTTTAAAAGATCAGTTCAAACGCTAAATCCATCCCGCTTCTGACACCATTTTTGTAGAAGAATACCACTAGTCCAGGAATTTAATTTTAGTATCCAAACAACTCTCAGATTCAATTTTTAACACAAACATATATTGAGACGAAGGATAACATTTAACATAGAATATAGACATTAATTCTTTCATCGTTTGACATAATTGTCTGTCGTTAGTTCTAGTCGTAGCCTAACACTGTCTGCTACTCTAGCGTTGGCCAGCTGTATCAGGTCTGGTGGCGGTAGGTGGCGACGGAGGCGCCACTCACAGCGGGTGTCATAGGCCGGTACAACATGTATACTGTAAATTCTTTGGCTAGTTACCTCTTATTTACCTAAAAATGTAATGTTTCATACACCGTTATGCCTGTGTGTCCTATTCATATCTCAAAGTCCTCCACTCAATAAGGATTTCCCGACAAAACATTCACCCTTAAGCATGCACATTTTCTTCAAGAACATGCCGTATATAAATTCATTAAAATATAAATTAAGAAAAGATTTCCGTATTATAAATTTTATCTTACTACAGTGTTCAAACGGTTAAAATCCTTCGCATACAATCGGTTGGCCTCAATTACTTGTGTTTTCCGAGTTCCAACGTTAGAGTATTAAGATAATCCTTAATTTTATTCCAAGTGTTTTCATACATATATATCCTCCCATCAAATTAAAAAAAAGCTAAATCAAAGATTAAAAAATAAAGCTAAATTATTCTGTTGCCAATTTATTCCATCAATACATGGCGGTACCAGTCATTTTGAAAAATAAATTTAGAAAAAAAACATTAACCTATGCATAAAATCTCAATACTATTATATAAAATACATTCATTTCAAAATCAATCCCTAGATGGCGGTACTAGTCATTTAACAAATATAAAAAAAATTATGCAAGAGAACTTGTTAATCTATATGAATAAAGTAAAAACATTTTTTGAAATCAATTCGTTCCTTAGATTAATTACTTTTAAAATCACTAGATGGCGCTACCAGTCATTTTGTAAAAGCATTTATTAAAAACCCCATGCAATTATTCAAACTATTTTTTAAAATAGCACATTCCTAGTATTAAGAAAAAGTACAAGTCCAAAAGAGAGAGAAAGAAAACATTACATTAATTGACCACTAACATCTAAGTCCCAATAGCTCAGTCGTAACGCACTTGACCTCGGATCCTATGGTCCCGGGTTCGAATCCACAAAATTACTTTTTAACTTAAAATAATATGGTTTCTATTTTCTCCACCAGATGGCGATACCAGTTATTCATTACCATGGCAACACAACTCCAACGAAACGACGCCATCTTGAAAAATACAATGAAGTCACCCCCTCAAGGCATCACCCTCTCCTTATCAGCAATCATCCCAACTCCTTATCAAACCAACGAAGTCTTGTTCCTCCACCAAAATGTAAACAAACGACCGCCATCTTGAAAAAGGCGGTAAAGTGACCCCCATACTACTTTCACAAATTTAAATTTGTACGGGCAAGGAATTAACTAAAATAAAAAAAATCTGATTTAAATCAAATAAGTCTGATGTTTTTGATTTTATTAAAAAAATCAGGATTTTTTCATACCATGTTATGTATGCTTTTCTAAAGCTATTAATCAATGTTAATAATAGCAGTTTTATTATCTCCTACGGGTACTTTTCCTATCAGACATGTAGTGAAATTTTAATCTCAACGATTCAGCATTGAGGAACTGAAAAATACTTCGCTCTTCTGATTTTTTTTGTCAATTGTTGAAAATATAAGCCATAAATTATGGTAAAGATATAAATAACGCTAAAAGACAGACGCCGTAGTTCCTCTTACAAACGATTTGTTTGTTATGCGGTTGAAGCCAGAGACGTAACTAGACTAGTTTCCACCCGGAGCAAGAACTCGCCTTGGCTCCCCCCCCACCGACCAACCAAACCAAAACCCTCCCCGACAACACCTGATATCGCCACCACACATTAATTCCACTAGTCCAAATTATTTTTTTATACAACTTATATGGTAAATGCTTGATTTCGAAGGTAAACAGATTAATTTGCAGTAATTTCATTTTTAGTACAAAATACCTAATTAATTCTAAGATATTTCATTGACAAATAATCTAAGAGTAGCATGTTTGGTATATTCTTTCATACTTATGATCACTGCAAATGAAATGAAAAGGTTTTATCAAATGATATCGGGATATGTGTGGGTTGAATCAAAATCAAGACTTGCCTTAAAATAGGATATTTAATTATGATAAATACAGAGGCTGTTCGGACATTTTTTGAACTATTTTGATGAACTGTAAAAGAAATTGTATGCTACGAAATAATTTTATTTTCGCAGCAGTTAAATAGTTAAAGTATAACTTATAGTCTGCTAAATCAGAATTTTGTTTACTTTCAAAATGGCGCTTTAAAATAAGCAATGGATGGAAGTAGTGATTACACGGTTTTAATAAAATGCAAAACCGGTTTTTCGGTTTTCTTTTTTCCAAGACTCGAAAACCGATTTTGCAAAAAAATACGAAAAACACTATATTTGTGTAACAAACATTAAATAAATTTATTTCTTAAGTATGTAACTTATATACATACATAAAACGATTATTATCTAACATTGAGAGCTATAAAATCACCTGCCAGTGCAATTAGCATTTTGTTCGGCATTAAAGTGTGCTCACAGAAACAGTGAATTTAGGGAGACATCATTCAACCTCGATCTTATTTTGGTTACGAATTGAACTGACGATGAGAACGCCCGTTCCGACTCCACGCTTGTCGATGGAATAATGAGTAAGTATTTGTAGCACTAGCTCCATAATTGTGCTGGCTCCCCCTCCTTCCAATACTTCAACATCTTTTTCAATTTCCGTTTCAAAATCACTACTTGTACAATTATCCAGTGATGCCGAACCAGGAAGCTCCTTGTCAATTGCCCTCTGCAGCAATTGTCCCACGTAGAAAACAGAAGATTTTTTCACAACATCATCGTCTTTGTCATCGAAGTTGATATCCCTTGCATGGGATAGTGCTGGTGTTAAAGAAGACAGCTATAAACGTTTTATCAGGTTATTTATAAACCGATAGATAGCCGTTTTCCCCAACTTTTTAAGCACATATTCCGATATTTTATCACCGGTTCGATACCCATTATGTAGAAATTGAAGTACTGCTGACGTTTTAGTGCGTCTTTCTTGAATTCTTAATTCTAGGATTCTTTCACTTCATTACCGAGTGTAGTATGAAGATCATTTAAAGACGTCAACATGAAATTTAAAGCAGCATCAGCGGTCAATATATTTGCATCTGCTCTACATAATGCTTCCACCGTAAGTTTTCCTGGCAATAGGGCAAAAATAGTATTCACTAATAAATTAAAGTCCTGTTCAGAGAGTGAAATTTTCGATGACAAATCAATTAGGCTTTCTGAACACATGATTTTAATTTGTTGAACCTTCCCAACATGGCGGGTAAACTATTCCATCGTGTTTTTGAATCTAAAATCAATGAGTACTCTACCAAATTCCAATTTCACATATTTTTGCAGTATGTCATCGTTTTTTGTTGAGGATTTGCGGAACAATCGTACCACCACTCTAAATTTTTGTAGTAAGTCGTAAGATGGTTTCGTGTTTAACATCTGAAGCCGAATTTCCATCTACATCATCTGAGTAAGCAATACTAAACCCACTTTCAAATGAATTTTCATCTTCCAATTCCGAATCGTAATCATTATCAATATCCAATTCAATATTCTCTCCTTCAGATTCTGAGACAGTCACATTCCGGAAGACTCAAGGTAAGTAAATATATTTTTACTCTTTTTTGAAGCTCAAAGTAAAGAATATCATCTTTATTTTTTTCTTTCCCTCTAATTTTTTTGATTATTTGTCATATATATTACGAGTTTATTATCGAGGTTTTGAAGATTTATTTTTGATTTTAAAGTCATCGAAATCTTAACCTATCTGTTGCTATCTCCCTTTAGAAAACAAAATGGCTTACGTTGTACCTTCGGACACTCTAAGGTGATGTACCTTCGGACACAATCGTTTGTGTCCGCCATTTTTTTAAATTTATTTTTATTAATTCGTTATTATTTTTGGTTTTTATTTAAATTTCCCTATAAATCAGTGTTTTATTTTTGGTTTTCTGTAAAAACCATATAATAACATAGTTGTAAAGTTATAAAGAAGTTATAGGTCCCACAAGAGAGTTTAAATTTTTTTTTAGATACGAAATCACTAAAATTGGCTGTAATGTCTCGGAGTAAGGAGGGAAAAACTTTTTATATTATGTCTTCAGGTAAATCCGGGTGTCCATAGGTATATCAGGTTGTACCTAAGAACGAAAATTGCTTCTCCAAATTTGGAATTTTTAAAAATTCAATATTCAAAATTTTAGATTAAAAAATATGACTTTATTCACAAAGGTTTAGAGCATAACCTGAGCTTTTTACTAGGGAAAATGTTTCCCAGCGGCTGAGAAAAATTAAAATGAATTTTGTCCTTAAGTACAGCAGTCTCCCCTATTTAAAGCATTTTAAAAGGAGAAGCGTTGCATCACATCAAAGTATAATCAATGTTTATTCGTTATTGCGAACACTTTTTTGCATTATTTGATTTCGTGAGAACAATTTGAATATCTGTAAGCTGATAGAAAATGTTTTGGAGCCATTCAAACTATGCATTTTGCGAAAAAATCGAATGTTTTACGGTTAAGCACCAATGCAGGTTCCGGACCCTCTTCCTCCCAGCTCACCGTTAGGTGTAGAGCCTTTCCTGGGAGAATGGAATTCTCCCACCAATGCAGGTTGGCGAATCTTGGCGCCTTCCGCTAGAGTAAACAAATATCGCGTGTTTATAAAGAATTTCTGTATATTGATTGATTGTGCAGTTCGCTTATTTAAGATTAATATTTTTAATCTATTACAAGTGAGTTCGCTCCTGATAGCTGTTTAGTTGAATTTTGATTTGCAGGAGAGATTGTCTTATTCTATTTGGAAACAATGCATATGTACTTTTGCGTTAAATTTAAAAACGCAAAAACAATTATTTTGGTTTTTCATTGGTATTTTTCATATTAAGAAGGTGCTTTTCTGTATATTTTAGTCATTAATTTTTCTCTGTACTTTAAACTGTCTGGAAAAACTAAAGAAAAGCTGAGATAAAATTTTCTAAAAACATTTTCTCTTGAATGTCCCATGTTTCATGGAATTGCCCATATGTAATCTGTAGATAAAAATTAAGTGCTTTTGTTAGTATATAGAATATTTTTGTTCATTTTAACTTACCTGAGTCATTAAAAAGATCAATGGTCTCCCTGTATATACAGGGTGAGTCTAAATTGTTTTTACAAAATAAGAGGGGTGATAGTACCCATCCAGACGAGCAATAATTACCATGGAACATATAGTCGCATTCCACTCTGAGAGGCAGAAAAGAGTAAAATTAGAATTTCAACATGAACTTACAACATTGTTGGGAAAGCGAATGAACGATACCAAAAGTTGCACAATCTGATTGATTGATCAGAGAAAAACTCACAAGTGCTCAAAGTGGCGGCCACGCGTGTCGTAGCACAGTTCACACCGGCGAAGGAATGACTGGCGCACCATCTCGAAGATTCCTGGTGTGTTAATTTTGTCTGCGGCAACACCGATTCTCGCTACGAGATCTTCAGCCGAGTCCACAGGCGTCTGGTACATTAAAGATTTCATGTGCCCCCAGAAGAAAAAGTCCAGTGGGTTGATGTCCGGTGAACGAGGAGGCCAAGCCACAGGTCCACCACGTCCGATCCATCGTGCGGGATATGTGGCATTCAAGACTTGTTCATGCAAGGCGATGACTTGTTCATGCTCGACGCGTTTCGACTTTTCTCTTTTCTGCTTCTCAGAGTGGAATGCGACCCTATGTTCCATGGTAATTATTGCTCGTCTGGATAGGTACTATCACCCCTCTTATTTTGTAAAAAGAATTTACACTCACCCTGTATATGCACTCTAGTACCATGTCAGCGACTGAGTATATTTTTCCATAAAAGTTTGTATGGTTTTAAAAATTTACAAATCTTGTTCAAATAAAATGTTTATCTTTTTGAATACATTTTCATTTTGTAAGCTTACACTTTATTACATAGGGAAATAAAAAATATAAATTTAAATTGACAAAACGTTTGTCCAAAAGACGTAAAATTTATTCACATTGAAAATATAATATTTCGAAACAAAATCTGTTTAGAAATCTAATTATGGTGGCTTTCATGGGTTCTACGAATTACAAGTTTTAAAATCAAAATATTTTCAATATCCACAAAACAGAGATTTAAAATCATTAATCTCAGACTGAATTTTCTACTCTGCATCACTGTTTTTTTAAATCTAGTTACTTTAGAAACATTTTAAAGTAGTAAAATTGGTACGCTAAGAAACTTTATTTTTAAGAAATAATGTTGCAAAATCGTACAGCAAATAGTCTAAGCCGAAACTATGTTTAATCACGAAGGCCGTGCTGTAACAAAATAAGTACAATTAGGTTATTCTTGTGCTTATTTGATTCAAAAAGGTGAAATCCCGTAAAATGTTCACATTACGCAATCGAAGTTATCGCCAATATTGTTCACGTTATAGGGTGATAAGAAGCCAAATCTGGTTTAAGTTTGGGCTAAAACTTGAAGTTACTTGTGCAACAACGTTTTTGACTCTGAATGGCGATGCGCCCTATCCTTATTTCTCCTCTATGCTTCAGACGAATCTTGATTTTGTCTTCAGCATCACGATGATCTGGCGGCAGCATAGCGACAGACTACATTACTCTTGCATTGTGCATAGCCATAACGGTCCGTCATCTGGAGTTATGGTATGGAACGCCATTGGATGCTACACCTCCAGTGCGACGTAAAGTGCGTTATTTGAAAACTTACTCTCTAAAGTCGCTTTACTATTGTGGCGACCCAATACTAATGTCCAACATCATCAAAACTGGCGAGAAATCAAATGAGTTCTTAAACCTTATTTGTCTTCTCTGTTACTTAATGTTTACACTGA
Source organism: Meta bourneti (assembly GCA_933210815.1). Taxonomy (NCBI): domain Eukaryota; kingdom Metazoa; phylum Arthropoda; class Arachnida; order Araneae; family Tetragnathidae; genus Meta; species Meta bourneti. The sequence continues at coordinate 5,365,304 of OW119934.1, read as the reverse complement.
AAAACGCTCAAGCAACTCAGCTTTGTAGCTCGGTTGGAAGAGCATCGGATTAGCAACCGTAGGTATTTTAATTAACGTCGCACTGGAGCAACACAACGGGCTATTGGTGACGGTCAATCCCAAAGGGAAAGATCCCAGAACAATACCACGTAATTGTGAACCACGGTGAGATGACGTGGCAACCGGAGGGGTGCGAGTCAGTCCAGCCAACGATCATCGTGTACACTGGGCCTGGTGCACGTTAAACCTGTAGTGGCCTCAAATGTCTTGACGTTGTCGTGGTGTGGATAGGTAGGTATTTTAATTAACGTCGCACTGCAACACAAGAGGCTAATGGTGATAATTCAATTGCGAAGAAAGTTCCATAATAATTGAATGAATATGTGTTGTATTGATAAAAGAATTCAGTTTTGAGCGTTTGTATTAAATGTTAGTATACGGTGGACCCCAAACACCCCTTTTCAATAACTTTGTTTATACAAGAATCCTTTTCTCTAATTTTCTTCAACATTACGTGTTATCCTCTCCCTTTGGGATTGATCCCGGACCAATATGCCGTTGTGTTGCTCCAGTGTGACGTTAATTCCTACCTTCATCCTTCAATCGTTTGAGTGGCATTTTGTTGAACATTTAGAACTCTGCTGACGTTTGTTGAGAACAGTGATTACGGCCTTGTATTTACAATACGAAGTTTCGTCGATCCCGGTGCATGGGATGTCATGGGACCCATATTTATTCTTATTTTCATGAATCTTTGAGAACCAGTCAGAAAAATGATTGAAGTCTAATTTTTTGAACTACGTCTTCAGAGTATTCTGATAATATTGTGAACAATTAAAATATTTTAAATGTGCTTTGGTGAATTGTAAATATAAAACAAACCATCGTTTGTATTTTTCTAATGCAATGCTCTAAAATGTAACTATAGCTGGACTTGTAGATAAACATTACGTTTAACGGTTTTTGGCTGTTTTCAGACATGTGCATTTTAACTGTGATAACTTGGATTAGCGTTTGTATTGTTTTAACATTTACAATATTTCGGGGAGTGCATACCTGCTTGGTCACTCATATCCAGGTGAATAGGCAGATTTTTCCCATTCAGACGCTCACCGAGCATCGAGATGACCTTGCTTTGGCAACCTAATACTAAATGAGCATTTCTTTTGCATAGATATTCAGATCTGTCCAAGATTTTTCTACTTATCAACTCAATAAAAGTATGATTGACATCGATTAAGGCATTTATTTACGTAGGTAGGTATTTTAATTAACGTCGCACTGGAGCAACACAACAGGCTATTGGCGATCAACCCCGAAGCGAAAGATCCGAGGACAACACGTAATTTTGAACCACGGTCAGATGACGGGAACATTTCGGGGAATGCTCGGCTCTGAATAAGTTCCTGGCATATTCTGATTTGAGTATTAGTCGGCAATCCGTTTTAAAATAGAAGTGTGGCAAAATCAATAAGCAAATTTTAAGCACGTTCGTACGCTACTGTCATCAGACAGCTCTGCTCGAAACCAAATAGAAAATATATTTCTTCCCATTCAAAATTTAATTTATATTCGAAAGATATCTTTCCTGGAAAGCCTGAATGTCATAATGTTAAACCATTTGATTTTCATTATTTATCGTTGATTACGTTTAAAAAATTATGTTTCTTTGTTCCTGGGATGCCCTTATAGCGCAGTAGATGACACGCATTAATAACATCAAATAATTTAATGCTTCTAGCCAGCATTTGAGTTGGGGTTCTTCCGAGATGGAGCCACCAAAAGTGGTGACCCCAAAGAAGTAAATATATATTTCGAGGTACTGAAAAAGTTTGAGGCTCATTTAAAAAATTAATTATTTAAGAGAAAATTAAGTTGTCAATGTTCATAAAATATCCTTGTTTGTGAAGCTTTACGTTAAATTTTTTTCGCATATGGAACACCTCGACTGCATACTTTATGGAACTTATTCCCTATTGCGTGCATTTTCCATATTATCAAATATATTTTTAAATAAATTTTTATGTTATATAAAGCTTTCTCTTTGGGAGTTGAGAGTTCTAAATGAATTGAGTTATTGCATTTAGAAAGTATTTTAAGTCCAAACTAGGAGAATTGAGTGAATGAAATGTTATATAACCATGGAAGATTTCAAGATTGCCCACTAGTTTCTTCTGTGGTTTTCACAGGCACAGACAAGATTGCCTTTTAGTAATAGATTCTACTTTACATTATTGAATTCTAATACATTATGTAGTTGACTGTTATCCTTGTTTGTACACATGGGAGCTCAAGTTACACTTGTAAAAGAAACTCTTAAGACGATGAAATGATTTGGTGGTGCTGGTTAAGATCAAAGCGGGAAGTTGAACAATCAGCATAGGTGATGCACCATTAGGCAGGAAACCTACATCGGTTGAGACTTTAGATGACATGTTGGTTAAATTTAGCATTAATATGGATAAGTTTGCTTTGGTTTGAAGAGGAAAGATATAGTGTGAAAATGGCCTATATCGAAAATACTATTTCTGTAAAAGAAGTTTAATGAATTAAAAGAAAATATAACAATATAAAAGGTATTTATTTTTATTAATTTAAGACTACATAACTAAATTAATTTGTGTTTTCGGTAAAAAATTTGTTTCGTGTTCCATAATATATACCGCTTTTGAAAATCGACTATTTTGACTTTTTTTCAAAACATTTTCAGTATAACTTGAAAATTTTTAATGTTAGATAAATCATCTTTCCACATGTGAATTTTAATTTTGTCGCGATTCGGCGTTTGATTCGTTAAAAAAACCCTGATTTTAGAAATCTTCAGAATCAGGTGGTTTTCCTTATTACGCAATCATGACGCTTTCGTTTGAATTCTTTAAGCTGGATTTAAATAGGAAGAGCAAAGCGAGCGTAAACAGACCAATCAAGTTGAAATGATTTCAACTGGAAGAACGAAACCTGATTGGTTTGCGTGTCGCTTTGCGCTTCCTATTTGAATTCAGCTTTACTCGTTTGACATTGGAATCTCCGATTAACTTCTCGAGGTTTCCTCAATAACAGTTCCTCGTATGTTTGATGGAAAGACGATCCTGGAGAAACAAGTCTAAGTAGCTTGTCACCCGTTTTCTTTCGGGTTCTATTTGCTTCCAGAAAGAATTTGGATTGCACAGCCATGGCGTATTCGCGTCAAATTTCGAAATAGGCCCATCTCGCCTCCAATATCGGTATTATTTAAAAAATAATTGTTATATAATTTCAAAAATAATCCAGAAGCCTTGATCCCATCACCGTTTATTGCAATCGTTTATTTCACAAGTACATAATTAATTTGACATGAACTTTTTAAACGGATCACACAAAAGTATGCCAACGAGCAACTAAGTAAAAAACGAAATTTCTCTGCATTTTAAAAAGTACTTATCATTCCATACTATATTACAATGAGGACTAATTTAAAGTATATTCACTAGTGTACACAGTTTATAGTTTAGAAGTAGTAGAAGCTTTTTTCTGTCAAACTAGATGTAGGTGGCGATAATTTTTTTCTCTGTGGAACGTGTTTCCCGCGTATGCATTCTGGAAGTGACGTCACCGCCTTATTTTCCGAATAAGATTTTCAGCACATCACCAATAAAATTCCAAAGAACAAATTCCGGATTGATATGATAGTTGATTGTGGTCAACGCCAATGAGATTAAATGCCAAAAGTGGCCAAAATGGCGATAAATTACGTTTTAAGGTAACGCCGATATATGTATCATGCGAGTATTTTAGAAGTAGAATCTTGGTTTTCCGTCTGGTTTGTCGGATTACAAGAAATTCACTCATGCTAGTAACAATTTACACAGCATTGACATTTTGTGAAAATGCCAAATTTCTTTTGTGAAGCCGGTCTGTAGCTGAGTGGTGAGAGTTCTTGCCCTCGGTTCCATGAGCTCTGGGTTTGAATCTCGCTCATGTCACCGATGTTTATATTCGTATGGAACACTAGAAACCATAGGTCTGGTTTAGTTAGCCTTTCTGTAGCAGAACTTTTGAGTCACAAAGCAAAGCTTTATTTGAATTGCATTAAACTACGAAAGTTAATGTCGAGTCTGGGAATCTTTCTGCTGTACCTGAATCCAAAACATTAACTCCAGGGCCCCTGTAAAAGGTTGCGAGTTCGAAACTCGATCCAACCAAACATTCATGTACACGGGGGTTGGTGCAATTTAAATCTGTCGTGGCCTCAAATGTCCTCACGTTGGCGTAGTATGGAAGTTTGTAGAGGGGTGTCAGCTCAGGGTGTTAACCACTTCATCTAACAGTGGTTCAATATTGCGAGGTGTCTTCGAATCTTTCCCTTCGATATTGATCCGGGGCGTCGCTAATAGCCCGTTGTGTTGCTCGGGTGTGACGTAAATTCAACTACCTTCCAACGAAATACTGACAACAAATTCCCTTTGATAGTTTTTGAAAGGTTAAGTGTGGCTAAAGCGTCACTTCTGAGAAATCAGCTATTAAAGTCCATTTTAAAGGCTCCAGACGGCAATGTCTACATCTCTAAAATACACTACCTGACATTGAAAATGCAACATCAAGAAGGAGTTTGGCAGAAAGTGATGAAATTTGGCAAACAGAGAGAGAGACAGCAACGAGCAATAAGTGATCTTTATTGCAACATTATACACCTTGCCACTGAGCAGCAAGAACGTCTGACCAGTAGGTTGTAGGACCACCGCGAGCGGCGATACAGGCAGCAACACGTCTAGATACAGACGCAATGAGCGTGCGGATGCTGTCCTGAGGGATGCTGCCCATTCCCTGTCAACCATTTGCCAGAGTTCGTCTTCTGAACATGCCGGTGGCAACGCATGCAAGCAACGTCCAATGACGACCCAGAAATGTTCGATAGGTGAGAGATCAGGAGAGACAGCTGGCCAGGGAAGCACCTGGGTACCTTGCAGGGCATGTTGGCTGATGCTTGCCGTGTGCGGCCGGGCGTTATCCTGCTATCCTGCTGGAAAATGGCATTGGGCACCCCCTGAAGGAAAGGTAGTTTCACCCGTTGCAGCACGTCATCCACGTATCGTTGCGGACCAGAGGTGACCTGCTATCGTAGGCGATGGCGCCCCAAACCATTATACCGCGTTGTCTCGCGGTATGGCGTTCCACAGATGCGGCCGGATTGGCCCTGTCACCACGTCGGTGCCAGACTCGTACACGGCGACTGTCATTGCTAAAACAGAAGCGTGACTCGTCTGAGAACACCACCCTGTGCCATTCCGTCGTCCACGTGGCTCTATCCCGACACCATTGCAAACGGAGACGTCTGTGCTGTTGGGTCAATGGTAGTCGTCTCAACGGGCGCCATGAGTGCAGGACGCCAGCGATCAATCGGCGGATAATGGTCCTGGACGATATGGGAGCATCAAGGGTGTCCTGCCAAAACCTCCTATAAACAAGGCCCATCAACCAGTTGTAGAACAGGTTCTGACGTCACACAACTTGGGCCATCGCGATCTCGTCACCTCGTCCAGTGCCCCTTATATGCATCAAGAAGCTAAGCCTTATCACAGCCGTTCTTGACACGTGGTTTATATTTGTTTAATTTTTTCACTTGTAATTTACGTTAAAGCAACTTGAGTTATCATGGTGAACAAGTGTTGCATACCCAAATGCCGTGGAAATTATATTGGCACGCCACGCATTTCAGTATTTGGATTTCCAAAGAATGAAGATCTTCGGTCACAATGGTTAGCTGCAATTCCTAGGGATTTCCAAGTTACTGAACATTCAAAAGTAAGTAGTTATCTTTATTTCTTTTAGAAAATAATCATACGAAAATCATTTGTATCGTGATAATTTTGCAAGTATCTCCCTCTCACTTAGTTATAAGCAAATTTATAATTAAATTTAAAATATATTTTCCTCATTGTTTAATGCAATCAATTTTTGATCTCCGGAAAAAAGTAAAATGTCACTTTATTTTGCAAGGTTATTTTCACTGTCAAAAAATATAATTTGCATAAATATAATTTGCGTAAACAAAAAATAAGCTGGAAGGTATATGAAATTGATATGTATATGCTAAAATATATAACATGTTGTCATATAAATATAATTTGAAATATAAGAGTGTACATAAATAAGATAAGCATAAACAAATTTATTTTAATGATAGTAATATTATCATTAAAGGTTGGAAGATATATGATAGTATAAAGATATCCATATCATGTATACATTACATATATGTACTAAAATTATTTAAAAACTGAGAAGAGAGTTTTAGCATGTAAAATGATTTATAAATAAAATGTTTAGCTGAGTACAAATTTGCAGAATACATGTATACTCAAGTCCAAAAATGAATGCTTTTCTGTTATTAACAAATTCCTTATTTTTTATATTTAAACAATAAAACAATTTTTAAATCCTGAAATTAAAAAAAATCATATTTCTAGGTTTGTGAAGTACATTTTCAAGAAGCTTTCATACGTCGAGTTAGTTCCTGTTATGATCCTTCCACTGGAAAAAGGATTGAAGTGCCATTGAAGCAACAACCTCGTTTACAAGAAAATGCTGTGCCGACAATCTTCCCCAACTGCCCACAATATTTGTCTTCAAAAAAATGTGTTCGTGAGAGTCCTCGAAAAAAGTATTCGAGGTTAGAAAATGACCACATGCAGACTGCTATTGCAGAAAGTTTTAAAACATCACAGGATTATGATAAACAGTTTCTTTTTAATGATCTTGATGAACTTTTGAACACATTCAAGAATACAAGCCTACCGCCTTGTTGGAATATTATTCAAAAAGACAATCAAGTGCTTATTGTGAACATTGATCCAGATCCTGTGCCTAAAATTACATCATCAGTGAAAATTGATGAACATTTATTATTATCAGTGTTCGTAAAAAATACAGCTATTGACAACATAAAGGGTATTACTTTGCCATTCACAGTGAAATATGTGCATGAAGTATGTAATATTGTAGAGTGGTTAACAGGTTCACCACCTGAATTAGAGAATTTTGAGTATAAGGTAAGTGCCTTAAATGAATTGTTTCAAGAATTATTACATTTAGCGAATGATGAACAGAAAAATGTGGTAAATTTTCTATTACAGCAACTAAATCTGCTAGCATCACATAAAAATTATAGGAAATATTCTCATGAGTTTTTAATATTATGCTGTTTAGTATATTCCATTTCTCCACATTGTTATAGGTTATTACGACATTCTGGCATAATTACTGTTCCCCATCCATCAACATTGGCAAAAATTTGCACAAAATATAATGTCAATCCTAAAACCGAACAAACTGATTGCAATTTTTTGTTATATGCTGCACAAAAATTTAACTTTTTACATGAAAGTGATAAAAATGTTGTTTTATTATTGGATGAAATCCACATTAAACCCTTTTTAGATTACAAAGGTGGAAATATATTAGGTTTAGCATTTGATAGTGAAGATGCTGCTACAAGTGCCCATGTATTTATGATTCAGAGTTTAAAATCAAGTTACAAAGATGTAGTGCATGTTCTTCCTATGAAGAAATTGACTGCAGATTTGTTGTATAAGTATATTTATAAAGTGATAACTGGCTTAGAAAAAATAGGCTTTACTGTATGTTGCATAATTACAGATAATAATGCTATTAATCGAAAAGCCATTACAAATTTTGCATCCCCTCCCAAAGTTAGTATCGTGTATCCACATCCTGTTGATCCAAAACGCCCATTATTTTATATTGTTGACCCAGTGCATTTACTTAAATGTGTACGAAATAACTGGTTGAACCAAAAAAATAAATGTTTATGCTTTCCATCATTTTCTTTAGAAAATATTGATGCATCAGATGTTAAAACAGCATCCATAGCTTCTCTTCAACAACTTTATAACTATGAAGAGAGAAACTTTATAAAATATGGCTATGGTTTAACGCTCAAAGGATTAAATCCAAGTAATTTAGAACGGCAGAATGTAAAATTTGCACTGCAAATTTTTAATATATTTGTTATAGAAGGCTTACGAATTGCGGGTGAAGAAAAACACATTGCAGATTATGTAGGCACTTCAATGTTCATTGAAGTTATCTGTCATTGGTTTGATATTATGAATGTGCGAACGCCCTTTAAGGGAAAGCACAAACGTAATGTATTTCAAGAACCCCTTACCCTGAAGGATGATCACAAAATGAAATTTTTAGATTCCCTTTTGAATTGGTTGACAACATGGGAGGGTTTAAAATTAGGAAGCGGTACTTTCACACGAGAAACTCAAATGGCTTTAAAGCATACTACATATGCAGTTATTGAAATGACAAGGTATTGTGTTGAAGAATTAAAGCATGAGTATATTTTAACAGGTAAGCTTCAAACAGATGTGCTAGAAGATCGCTTTGGAAAATATAGGCGATTAGCAGGTTCAAATTATAACATTTCTATAACACAAATTTTTGAGACTGAAAACAAGTTAAGAGTACAGAGTCTGTCAAGTATTTTAATGAGAGAACCAGATGATGATCAGTCAGTAAGTCAATTGCAAGAAAATATTTGTTTGTGTGACATTGACCATTTAGAAAAATTACTGTTAATTACAGTTGAAGATTTAACTAATTATCAAACTATGTGTCCTCTTTTAACTTATGTAGCAGGTTATTGTTGTCATATAGCTCTCAAAAGACTGAAAAATTGTTATTTTTGCAGAAATATAATTTTAATGGACGATGATTTAGAAATTGATGATAGATTTAAATTAATTAAAAACCTGGACAGAGGACAATTGAAGTATCCATGTGAGGATATAATAAATATAATTTTATATACTTACATAATAATTGATAAGTTAGTTACACGTTCGAAAGAAACTGGATTTTTAAAAATGAATAACCAACGTTCTGTTCTTGTCGGTTTAGGATTTTGTGTTCCAATGAAATATTCATTGAAACAGATGGTTGCCCTTGTAATCATTTAGGAGACAATGTAATGAAATGCATAATTTGGTCTGCTTCAAATATATTATTAAAAAATTTGTGCAAAAATAAAAACGATAACTTGATTAAACAAAAAGAAGGTGCAACTTTTTTGAGAAAAAAGCGCAAACTTCAAACGTTGCAAAAATAATAATTGCAACAATTTCCCAATCAAATCATTTTGAAATATAAATATGTATTTATAACTTTATATACTATATGTATACCATTCTAATGCCTTTTCAGTCTTAAAACGTCTTTAAAACACAGTTAAATATAAGCATATTTTCATTTTATAATAATTCAATTTATTCCATGTTAACCTCAGGACACTATTTTGTTACTTTTTCTGAAGGGTGTATATAAAGATCTGCATGTATATAAAATCATTTAGTCTTTCTATATAAATTATTTGTATTCTTTCTTCTATGAAACATTATTTAAATGTGACAGCAATTGATTTGTAATGCAGTTTCTGCATTATATTTTGCTTGTGTAAATAAACAACTTATTTGAAACTTTGTGTTTTCATACTTATTTTTTTAAAGTTCCTTTATATTTAAGTATCAGAAGACTTTTTCTTTTCCATACTGATTAAAATAGAAAACTTGTTTGTTTTAGTTAAAATTCACTAAAATGACACTATTATCAAATTTATATAGCGTTGATCTTAGTTTCCAAAACAGATTGAAACTTGCCGAAATTTCACGTTTGAAATGTTATCTAAAAAATTTAATATACTTTGCTCTTTAATCAGCTGATGTCACTAAATCAAATTTAATAAGCTATTAAAATATTTGTGTTTTAATATAAGGTTTTCAAACGTATATAAAACAATTACCGAGGAACTCGTATCTTAATATAAAGAAAAATGCCCTACTCTAGATTTTAGTGTACTTTTTTTTATAGATTGGGCTAAAAAAACCTTTTTTGAGAGTAATTTGGAGAAGTGTAGTCTCTTCATTTACAGCAGCGAGTGTTGGGAAAATTACGTATGGATTCTACATGGCCCAAGTTCGGCTACGTCACGAAACCTGTACTTCGGCCTTGTATATAGGTGGCGTTGGTCCTGCACATGCTGCAAAAGGGCGACAGACGTGGCTTGCGGTGCCGCCGATGCTTGCCGGCAGATGCGTCGATCCACGCGTGCTGACGTCACTCTGGCTGCACCGGAACCCCTCAAACGTGCCACATTCCCTTAGTCCAACCATCTGTGCCACAACCGGTGCACCGTGGACGCGTGTAGGTGGGTATCTGCTGAGATTTGACGTATGAACCAACCTGCCCTTCTGAGGCCAATCACTATACCCCTCGTGAAGTCATCTGTTTGCTGGAACTGTCCTGATTGGCGGCGTCCTGGCATTCTCCGCTACTAGACGTTTCCTCTGAGACACAAAAACAAATTGCAACTTGATTTACCTGGAAAACAGAGCGGCGCGAAACTGACCACTTTTGCAGGTTCCTTCCTTGGTTTTTCACTCGCCGTGCGCGGGACAGCTGCGCAGTTTGCATCATTTACATATCTCGGTGAGCTGCGTCTACCCTGTAAATTTCATCCAGTTCTGCGCACTCCTTCTGGGTGTTGCATTTTCAATGTCAGGTAGTGTATTTAAAAGACTTTCCAAACAGTTACCAGTAGTGCATCATTTTGGAAAGCTACTTAATTGAAAACATCCGGATTGTCTTTTGATTTCCCGGGTTTCTCTTAAAAATCTTAATTTTCTCTTAAAAGGTTAAAAATGTCTTGATTTAATTTAATTCGATGTTATAGTCACGTGAACAACAACACAAATCCCGGAAACTTGTATCCTGTGACCCATCGCAGCAGACAGGCCGAAATATTTGCGAAACAACGAAACAAGAGAAATAAAGTACTCGCGTTTCCTGAGACAAAGAACGAGCTACCTCGTTAGCATCAACTCTTCTACCAACTGACAATTCATTCCGTGGTATCTTTTCCGTGCCCTGCTGAGTCCTGTTTGAAGCGGGTGTGACATATCCACCCTTGAAGTAATGTTTTTTTATTTTTGAGACTGCCGGATTTTAGCCGCTGGTCAGAAACCATATTTACAAACATGTTCACAATTCTGAAAAGAGGAAAGGAAATGGATTTGCTTGAAATTGTTGAACGCATTTCTAGACTTAACCATCTGAGTGTCACGGGATTTCTGAGTAGTGTATAGTCCCCACAACACACAATGACTAAATAACCATATCTATTGGAATTCTAGGAAAGATTCCATTGGTCTAGATCGAGTCATGCAGGTAGCAGAATGGATATATGCCCTCAGAGGGAATTAAAATCTACAGATCATCTTGCATAGAATTACATTTGATTAAAGAGTTCATCTAAGCATAACCGAAATCATTTTTCAATAAACAAATGGTAATTGAAAATGGGTCAACAAAACAGGGTGAAAATCCTGACTTTAGCAAGAACAGCAAACACAGCTGGGTTCAATCGCGACGGATATTTAACCCTTATTTGAATAGATCTCTGCTCTGTTCTCAATTAAAACAACTATTAGAGCTTCGATTAGAATGATTTATTTGAAATTACTCCAAGAATTTCAAATGTAGCATTTATACCTGCTCTGTAATTGAATTGCTTTACTTCTATTGTTTTGAGTATTAAAAATATTAATGCATAGAAACAAAAGTTTCGAACAAACTCCAGAAAACCGCGATCACACACGCAGTAAATAGATTTTGAGAACTTTCCTAATGTGGGAGTTTTTGAAAGGAACGATAATTGTGTGTGGGACATTGCTTTGCCGAGGGACACACGCCTCCTGGATCACAAACAAAATCTACGAATAAATTTGAAATATACAAAGTGGATTATAAAATTTATATTTGAGAAAATGTGTCCGGCCTTGATGGAAATCGACCCTAAAGGGCTTTTAAATGGCTTCACATATTTAGCTCTATAAAGTTCGTCAGTTCTTTTGCAAAACTTTTAAGACATGCTTTTTCTAAGAAATGTAGCAAATGCCAAAACTTGAAAGAAATATTTTGTTCTAATAAAAGAGCATATTATACAAGACAGATTTAAAGAATAAATTTGACCTTGAAAGCTCCGGATGGTTTTCTCTTCTTTTCCTAAGTTTTAATTTTCTAATCGAAAACAGCAAGCACGGAATGGATTAAATATTTTCTCCATAACTCCAGATTGCTAGATTGTGGTATTAGCCGAGCTTCTTCAGAGCTAGAAGGTAGTACCTCCACCTTTTGCCCGTTTGAAGGGAAATCATTCTCAAAACGTCACATTGCTAGAAAGCTCCTTTTCCAAGGTGGTTAATTCCGCCTCGCAGTGGAGCAAAAAATGGGCCATTGACAACGGTCCGGGATTAATCCCGAAAGAAATATTCCAAGGACAATACCTCGTCATTTTGAACCACTGCCACATTTTGAACATGTTGCCTCGGGACAAAAAACGAAAATAACACAAAGGTCGGCAGTCCAATTAACTTCGCACTGGAGCGACACAACGGGCTGTTGGTGACGGTCCGGAATCCGCCCGAAGGGAAAGATCCAAGGACATGTCATAATTTTGCACCACGATCAGATGACGAGGAGCTGCAACCCACTCTTCAAACTTCCACACCACGCTAACGTGAGGACGTTGAGGCCACGATAGATTTAACCTGCACCAGCCCCCTCATACACGGCAGTCTTTGGTTGGATCGAGTTTAGAATTTGCAACCATCCGGTTGTTAGACCGCAATTCTACCAACTGGGCAACCGCTGCCCGCGCATTTTCCAATCGATCTGTTCAACGAATATCACAGTACTTGTCCGTCTTCGCCGAAGTTCTTCGCATGCTCACCCTGGCTTCTAAGACAAGTTTTAACTCATATTTTTTCATGTTTTGTATTTGTGCTATCGAGTTACAATTGTTTTTTATGTTAATTACATCAATTACATGATTTAATGAAGCATCGTCTATGATTAATATGAATAAACATAAAGTACTAGACAACGCGAATTTGAATGCAAGTTTCAGAACTATCAACTAAAGAAAAAGGCTGACATTTTGCCTGGTCATTTAAAAAGCCCTGAATAGATTTTGATCAAAATATACTCTAGCTGCAATTGATATATTTTCGAATCCTTATTAAATAGATAGTATTGTTTCTTAAACTCGCGTGTAATTGGAGAAATAACGAGTATGAACAGATTGAATTGAAAACTATTTTTCAAACACGATGGTTGGAACAATCTGAATTCGTTCTGAAGAAGCGCGCTTGGGACGAGGGTCACCACGACGGATAGTGTTGAAAACAAATCCATGGTCAAATAGGGATGAAACTCAGCGTGACCAATTGCAGGTGAAAGAGCTGTTGACTGACGCATGCGAAGATATTTCAGCGCAGTGTTTGGTGATGTTGAACCGCAATCAACTGTGGACGAAACCTGGATCCACGCTATCTGAGTCTAAGCAGTGGAGAGCGAGTGGTGAAAGCTCCCAAGAAGATAAAGACCGTTCGGCTGTTAATCATTCCGGTCTATTACTTGAAGATGGGAGAAACAATAATAGGAGCCTTTTATGGAACATTATTGAACCATTCGAAAGGATAACTGAAACAAAACCCACCAAGATTGGCGCACAAAAGTGTTCTTTCACCAAGGTCGCCCACATATCGACCGTGGCAATTGCAAATTGCGCGAATTAGGTTTCGAATTGGGGGGATTCCTCATCCACCCTATTTTCCGGATTCGGCCCCTTCTTTTCGTTCCGAAACTTGAAAATTTGTTCGGTGGAATGAAATTATCGTCAAATAAGGATGTCATCGCCGCCGTCAATGCATATTTTACAGCCTTTGACAAAAGCTACTTTGCCGACGTGATGAAAAAATCGGAAACTCGCCAGACCAAGTATGTAGCCCTTCATGGAGACTATGTTGAGAAATAAAATAGATTTTTTCCCAAAAACTGTTTAACTTGCTTTTTTACCTCTTAAGAAACGGCCCTCGTAAAATCCAGTCAACTTTCCCATTTCGTTGAATTTTACGCTAACGCAAGTGTTCGTTTTTCCTTGTTTTTTCCGTTTGCAAAGTATCTGAGAATTCTATTTCTACTTTATTTAATTATTAACTATACTAAGTAGTAATTTAAGCTTATTTTTCTCAATCGTATAATTTTCTCTCGTTTGCTGAACGAGGTTACTGTTAGAACTAAATTAGAACTCCATAAAACTCAGATTACTGTTCTGTGAGAGAAGTTTACTCCTTTTGTGTGCAACCGAGTAATTCTCTCCTTAAGTCTTTATATCCATTGAATTTCTCTTACTTGCACTCTTACCAAAGTTTAGGTGGTTCATTGAAATAATTTTTTATTTTTTGCTTAAGTTAAGGCTTCTGTATTTGCATATAATTGAGATAAAATGTTTGCTTTCTACTCACGAACAGATGCTGTTTTTCACGTAGAGCTTTGTGATAGTGAATACTTGTTCTTAAATTAAAAAAAAATATTTTGACTATCATTCGATTGAAAATTAACAAAAAATATTTTCAAATTTCCAAATAACATTTAAAATGCTCAAAATTTCAAACAACCTTTTAAAAGTACCATTTCGAAATTACCAGGAAAAATTTAATTTCAATAACGTTAAAGTAGCCTTGATAGCCTCAATAGTAGCCTTGATATATCATAATTAGAATGTAGTGTTATTAATCACTAAGTGTACTAATTATTCTCTTGTATAAAATGCATCTAAAGATTATATCATTTATAAAGTTATGGGCGTCCTGAGTTGAATTAGAAAAACAAATTATTGCAAAGTAAAAATCTAAATCAAACAGAAACGTCAAGGCATGCATTGTTGGAAGTTTATTTGCTAACTTAACTTCAAAGGATATGTATTTTTGAAGAACAAGGGTTTGGTTGGTGCAAGGACCATATTTGGCTAATCTGTGACAAACAAGACAACGTGAAGTAATGGAAACACACAGAAAAATTTTACTTACTGATACAAAAGAGAAATACACACAGGGTAAGTTACAGGAATCAAATCTGCGCCGCTTGTAATTCGCTGGTTGCTAGCACAGTGAGCAAACCCACTGAGCCATGGCGGGGCCCCTTGAAGAACAAGGAATAAAAAAATAAAGAGGAATATTAATTTAACTGGCTTTGAATTTATTACTCAAGATGTTGCTGAAACGGGTGTGTTAAAACTGTCACTGATCATTTAAAGAAAATTTATTTTTTTTGAATCCGTCTCAAAGTCGATTGAGTTTTCTTTCTTTTTACTAGTAGTCTAATTTAAAATGCAAATAAGATTTCGAAAACATGATAGTCAAAACCATATTCAATTCTTCACATTATTTTTTGTTGAAAAAATTGTCAATCTTTTAAAAAAGGCCTAAAAATGACCGCGAGAGAGCACTTCAGATGAATTGAGGAAAAATGAGATTTAATCCTAAATTTTCTGCACAATCAATGACAAATTGCGTACTGAGTTATGTAGCGTTTTACATGGATGCTCTCCGATCATGAGAACTGCTCCTTTCGCAAAGTCCCTCTGTTATGGTAAAAACCGAACCATTTCCCATAGGGGATGCACGTAGAAATGCGTCACATTGGACATGCCCTACATGACAATTATATTTGTTAGGATTTACCCCTACTGAAAACGTAGGAACCCGTATGTTTAATGGTTGAACAATTCAACAATTCACAGGAGACTTCACAGCGAAGTGAAGGATTGGAGCTAAAATGAAGATTCCTTCTATTCCTAAACATTTGATTTGCAAGCTCCTTTTTCGGAGTAAAAAGGTTTCTGGGTCTTGTTCACATTGCTCATCACATTGAGATTAAAATAAACTGACCAATTAATCTCTCGTACATCTTTAACCCCTCAATTCTTCACCAATTGCAATTTCTAGTCTTGCCAATGGACTATTGCACTGCATGTCTGAGTGGAATAGCAGATACTGTTTCGTATTTTTCAATTGAAATATTCACGATTTGTTATGGAAACGCCCGGAATGCAAAATGTAAGTAGCAGAAGAAATGCAGGTATTGAATCTTCGTGTAGTAAAGAAAGCTTCATCCAACACACGTGGTGTTTCACTGAAACGCATTTTTCATATTGTTTGTGATTTTTGTTTTGGGTCGTTGCAGTGCTGCAATATCATGAAGAAACGACTATTGCACCAACGGCTGAATAAAGTTTGCTCCCAAACTAGCTTGTCGTTCCTGCTCAGCATAGTCTAGGAGAGGTAATTCTGCACTAGTGGGGTTATTGCACAAGAATTTTCTACGAATTCCTTCTATTTATAGCAAGTGTGTTTTGAACATGATTTTACCATCTGAGACTAGTGACGTCACATATTTGCGCCCGCTTTTCCCATACCCCGGATGAGAGGCCGCTACCTCGTTACCATAGCAACAGCGCAGCCTCCCCCAGCGAATCTCTCATCAAGTATCTCAACCATTCGTCCTGAGCAATACCATTGGGATGCTGAAGTCTTGGATAATATGAAAGCGTGTTTCTTTTTTCCTTAGAGCGAATGTGAACAGTCTCGTACATTGACGCCAGAAAAGGGATAAAAGCTCTGAATAGTTTGGATTCATCCATACCGATGCTTCGTTCATGTTTACCAACAAATCAATTGTGTTTCTCATTTCTTCCTCTTGGTAAGTTGCATGCAATTTACTCTCTCGAAACCGTTGTGCTAATGTGTCTGTCCCTCCTCTCATCTCATCAAGATGGAATTCTCTTTTGTTTCCACACAATTTCGGAACGTCTGGAGCTTCCGGTGCGCAAATACGAGCTGTTTCCTGAAAAGATGTGTTTCGTGTAAGATCCGTTTCGACACGCTCTCAGAGTCTAAAAATAGATTTCTGTCAGGCGCTCCGTTTTCATTTTGCGGGCTGGAGGAATGGAACAAAAAGGCTCTTCGAGAATATGTAAGAACGGAAATAAAAGGGGCAAAATAAAGAAATCTACGGAGTAGTGACACCTTATTTCTTGATTTCAATTGGTTCGATGTCTAGGTAAATGAGCTTTCTTCCAATTGTTTTGTTCGTGTTATTGTTGCCTAATACATCAAACATATCGCGCATTTATGGGTGGTCAGCTCTTTAGATCACGTGAACCTGTTAACAATCACACCGTATATACTTTTCAATACTTGATAATTTTTCTTAATTTGTGGGTGTAAATCCTGGGTCAATAAAACGACCATTTTATGATAATTTTCTCAAATTTCATGATTCATACTGCATCATAATGAGCCCCTTTTTGGTTTTTGCATGAGACGTTTTATCTTGTTTCTGTAGTACTCGGAATGGTGTTACCTTTCTGTTCAAGAAAACTAAACGAGAAATCAAAAATTGAGAAGGCTGCTTTTTAACCATGTGAACATAAATATCGCGATAATATATCAAATAACCCAACTGTTACGTGAAATACCTTGTGAACTAGCAATTAAAAGGCGAATGTTTATGCGTGACATTCGCGCACAATCCTGGATGTGATTCATTTCGGAAACAAATCTTTCTTATGACAATTGGTCTAAAGAGAGGAGAGACAGGGGTAAAAATAAGACATCGAAGGCGTTTTCAGATAAGATATGCTGACGTATGTATCGATCTATACTGGTTCCATTGAAAGTGCAATCAGGAATATCTGAAAGTATTAAAAGTGTTTTAGTTTTGAATAAACGAAGAAAGCATGAGAACAACTGCTGATTGCCTTTTCTGCAGAAACTATAAAATATTTATTGAATGATAAAAATATCTGCTTGTAGAGTGAAAAAATTATTAGCATTTGCTAATTTTATGTGTTCTAAGTGTTTTTTGGTTAAATTTTGATTTTTTCTAGTATGTTTCTAATGATGAACTAATCGATCTAATATATTCACTGTTTTATTTAAAACTAGTTTTGTATCGTATCACTAAATAATTTACTTGTTTAAATTACTCTAAAATTATCGAAAAACCTTAATTTTTAACGAAACACAAAATTTAAAAAATTTCTTACTAATAATTTCCTTTCTAAGAAAGAGAAATGGTCGAATTAGCCCTATTTCGAAACACCCAAGCAAATACATATTAATATATTTTAGACGAAGGCTTATGCTTTTTTCATCGATGTTTTCGTTTCTGAGAAAAAGCAAGCTTTCTCTATAAAAACTTCTTTCAAGCTTATTTTCTTTAAAAGACCAGTATTTCATGCCACTCGACAGAGAACTCAAGAGGCATATTTATTCAAATAATGACATACACCATTTAAGTTATTAAAATAAACAGAGCATTCAAACAGTACTAATGCTATAACACATAAAACATTGAAGCAAAAGCAATATTCAAGGTAAGCATTAGCCGCTCTGCTGCCTAGTGTTTCATTTTTCCTGCCTATGAAAACTATTTCTTAAACCAACAAATCAGAGACAGGTGTAGGTTCATGGATACTTTCTTATCGCCAAAAGTTTACTTTCTTATCACAAATATTTTTCCAGGCAATTGTGTGCAAAGCCTAAAAGTAATGAATAGACATTCAAAACTTTTTCAAGAAGTCTTAAAAGCAAAACTTTTACATTAAGAATTGGGCTGAATTTCGTGTCTTTTCAAGGAGCAAAGAATAATTTAAAGCAATGAGATCACCTGCAATTATGTGTCTATTGACGTAACAAACGTCCAGAAAAGCAAACAGTGGATTTCCTTTTCTAAAGGATATATATATATATATATATATATATAATTCAAAATTACAAACCAAAACAAAGAGAAATCCAAAAATTTTAAAATCAAGAAATTTAAGAAAATTTTGAAAAAAATGATGGAAGTGTTGGTGGATCAGGGCATCATCAGGGAGGAGCCTCACCCAGTCAACACAATATGGTGTTTTCTGCATGTGAGCGGCAGTATACCAAAAGTAGCTCACACACCCCTCCAAACACCATAAGAAAATAAATTAGAAAAACAAAAATTAGAAAAACAAAACCAGGGACAACCAAGGACACATACCAAAGATAATATAATACAAAATTAAAATTAAATTAAAATTAAAAATTAAATTAAAATTTAAAATTTAAAAGGAGAAAACAAACCTACCCAAATAGATTGACCTAAGATCGACAACAACCCGCCGCAAACTACATGAGGACCGCCAACAAATGCCATTCATAACGCCGTATATCAGAAATCGGAACCGCAATTCCGACACGGAACCCCGACTCGAAATTCCGACTCGGAATTCCGACTCGGAATTCCGAACCGGAACATCGGAATCGGAAGTCGAAAAAATAGTGTTCAAATCCAGTTTTTTAAAATTGATAGTCAACAGGATAGTCTCCGAAATAAGCTATTAAATAATATTAGTTATCTTAAATCTTTCAAAAATAATCCTATAAAAAGAGTGAGGGTATTTATTATTAAGAAGTGTGTTAATGAGATTATTACATTGCAAAAGAAGGTTAGATTTAGAGTTGCAAATTTTATTGAAACGTATCAGTTGACCAGCGATTGTATTGTAATAAATTTTTTTAGAAATATTAGAATCCCAATATATCAATTTAAAAACCGGAAATTCAAAATCATCTCTCTTATCATAAATATTAATATCAGTTTTATTATTTAAAGTATATATATTCAAGTCTAGAAAGACGGCTTTATTGTTATCTGAATTGGTTTTCAATAAATATAATTCATCAGGGTAAATCGAATTCCAAAGGTTAGCAAAATTGGTATCATTGAAAACAATTAAATCATCAATATATCTAAAGGCAGAATTAATTTGTAGGCAAAATTTTTTTTCATAATAATGAAGAAATAAATTAGCAAGAATGGAAGAAAAATTGGAGCCTTGGGGTATACCCTTAACTTGAATAAATAAATGCTCACCGTTAAAAATAAAATTATTATAGATACAGAAGTTTACCAAAAATTCCCAATCCTCAAAATCAATAGTAATCAGATTTTTAAAGTCGTGATAATAGTAGTTAAGTACATCTTTAAGTTTGTCCAAAGGTATGCTAGTAAATAGGTCTTTAAAGTCGTAGGTAAGTATATTATTAATAATATTTTTATTTATATAATTTAAAACGTTATTATTATCACTAGTAATCCAAGTGAAACCTTCTTCAATAATGGTATTAAGGATAATTTTTAGATATTTACAAAGTAAGATACCGGGTTTAATCATATAAGAATTTGTACCACAAGTAATAAATCGGAATTTCAAAGGATTTTTATGAAATTTAGGTACAACAGTTATGTAAGGTAAAATAATGTGATGATTAGAAATTTTTAATCTTTTATTTGAAGAAATAATTTTTTTAACAATAGTTGTATATGTGGATTTGCAGAACTTATAGGTATCAGAATTTTTAAGCTCAGTATCTAGCAAATTTAAGTATAGTTTTTTACAGATAATAGCATAGTTACCTGATGCTTTATCTACCGGTGTTATTATGAATTTATTTTGTAAGTCTTTTATAGCTAGCATTATTGCTTTGTAGTAATCAGTGTTTTTTCCAGAAAGTGGGGGATTTTCATTTATAAAAATTTTAAAGTCATTGTAAAGTTTCCATTTCCATTCTGTGAAGAGGTAAATTGGGGTATTAAATTTAGTAGAAGTCAAAATACAAAAATTATCAATGTCTTCGAGGAAACTTTTAAGTATAAAACTTTTTTTAATACTATAAATAGGTCTGAATTTAGTACCTTTATACATTAATTCCCTTAATTGTTCATTATCAATAATTCCAAGATTGCCAGTTGCAATATGTCCTAGACTATCATTTAAATAAGGCCTATAATTTATATCGTTGCAAAAGCATTCACATTTATCCCTATATAAATTAATCTTACTGCAAAAATGATTATAATTAAATATTTTTCTACCCAATGGTATATCATATTTAAAGCATTTTTTTATGGTATGAAATTTTATAGGAAAAATATTCATTAAATTATTTATAATTTTATTGAAATTAAGTTTATCAAAGATTGGGTGTTTAAATCCTATTTTCAAGTAAATTAAATTATCATTATTAATAGTTTTTTTCATATTAATTTTAGAGAGTCGAGCTTTGTAAATATCATGCAGTAAAAGTAGAAAATGAGGATTAAGAGAGTCTAGTGTTGTGAAAAAATTTTTAAATTTGAGACAAGTTTTGTCATTCAAGGAAAAAATAAATCTTTTTAAGGGTTTAAAGTTAAAACTCTCAATAAAAATTTTTTCTAAAGTTTTTAGATATTTTGTAATGTCTGCAAATTGTTTATTGCTTTCAGAGTTTTTTAATTTTTTATTAATACCGCTACCCCTACAACCTCTATTCGTTTTGATTCTTGAAGTGTGGAATAAAGTATATGTGTTACAGTTACCTAAATTAACTTGTGAATTTTGAAATAAATCATTTAAACCATAAGGAGCAAGTGTTTTATATTTTAAGATGTAAATATTTTCTTTAGCCAGTCGTAATTCAGTATTGCTTATAATTTCAAGTATAGTAATAATTGCATTATTAAAGCCATGTAATGAGAAATGATGGAACTCTAAGTTAAAAGGGGAATGGGAGTTATAATTTTTAATATTAGAGCGGTGTAGATTAATACGTAAGTTCAAGGAGTTACTGGTTTGACCTATATAACCCATACCACAAAGGCTGCATTTTAAATGGTAAATGACATTTGAGACTTTACATGCAGGCAAAGCAGAGTCATCGGAGCCAGAATCATCCCTTAAACTATACTTAAATTTGCTAGATACTGAGCTTAAAAATTCTGATACCTATAAGTTCTGCAAATCCACATATACAACTATTGTTAAAAAAATTATTTCTTCAAATAAAAGATTAAAAATTTCTAATCATCACATTATTTTACCTTACATAACTGTTGTACCTAAATTTCATAAAAATCCTTTGAAATTCCGATTTATTACTTGTGGTACAAATTCTTATATGATTAAACCCGGTATCTTACTTTGTAAATATCTAAAAATTATCCTTAATACCATTATTGAAGAAGGTTTCACTTGGATTACTAGTGATAATAATAACGTTTTAAATTATATAAATAAAAATATTATTAATAATATACTTACCTACGACTTTAAAGACCTATTTACTAGCATACCTTTGGACAAACTTAAAGATGTACTTAACTACTATTATCATGACTTTAAAAATCTGATTACTATTGATTTTGAGGATTGGGAATTTTTGGTAAACTTCTGTATCTATAATAATTTTATTTTTAACGGTGAGCATTTATTTATTCAAGTTAAGGGTATACCCCAAGGCTCCAATTTTTCTTCCATTCTTGCTAATTTATTTCTTCATTAGTATGAAAAAAATTTTTGCCTACAAATTAATTCTGCCTTTAGATATATTGATGATTTAATTGTTTTCAATGATACCAATTTTGCTAACCTTTGGAATTCGATTTACCCTGATGAATTATATTTATTGAAAACCAATTCAGATAACAATAAAGCCGTCTTTCTAGACTTGAATATATATACTTTAAATAATAAAACTGATATTAATATTTATGATAAGAGAGATGATTTTGAATTTCCGGTTTTTAAATTGATATATTGGGATTCTAATATTTCTAAAAAAATTTATTACAATACAATCGCTGGTCAACTGATACGTTTCAATAAAATTTGCAACTCTAAATCTAACCTTCTTTTGCAATGTAATAATCTCATTAACACACTTCTTAATAATAAATACCCTCACTCTTTTTATAGGATTATTTTTGAAAGATTTAAGATAACTAATATTATTTAATAGCTTATTTCGGAGACTATCCTGTTGACTATCAATTTTAAAAAACTGGATTTGAACACTATTTTTTCGACTTCCGATTCCGATGTTCCGGTTCGGAATTCCGAGTCGGAATTTCGAGTCGGGGTTCCGTGTCGGAATTGCGGTTCCGATTTCTGATATACGGCGTTATGAATGGCATTTGTTGGCGGTCCTCATGTAGTTTGCGGCGGGTTGTTGTCGATCTTAGGTCAATCTATTTGGGTAGGTTTGTTTTCTCCTTTTAAATTTTAAATTTTAATTTAATTTTTAATTTTAATTTAATTTTAATTTTGTATTATATTATCTTTGGTATGTGTCCTTGGTTGTCCCTGGTTTTGTTTTTCTAATTTTTGTTTTTCTAATTTATTTTCTTATGGTGTTTGGAGGGGTGTGTGAGCTACTTTTGGTATACTGCCGCTCACATGCAGAAAACACCATATTGTGTTGACTGGGTGAGGCTCCTCCCTGATGACGCCCTGATCCACCAACACTTCCATCATTTTTTTCAAAATTTTCTTAAATTTCTTGATTTTAAAATTTTTGGATTTCTCTTTGTTTTGGTTTGTAATTTTGAATTATTTTACTTTCCATGTTGTGTCTGCAGCTTTAGCGCGCATACATGGACAGTTCTGCCTTCTGCTTTCTGGATTCTGCTTGACTATTTTTTACCCCCAACTTTTTTGGTTTTTTGGCTTTTTACTTATCTGCTTTTTGATCTTTTGGCATTTTGCTGGTCTGCATTTCTAATATTTTGACTTTTTGATCTTTTGGCGTTTTGCTGGTCTGCATTTCTATTGTTTTACGTTTTGATGTTTTGTATATTCTGTAATTTGATTGTTTTTATTATATATATATATATATATATATATATATATATATATATATATATATATATATATATATATATCCTTTAGAAATTCCACTGTTTGCTTTTATATATATATATATATATATACATATATATACACCTAATTCTGTTTTTTCACGATAGATACGTTCGTGAATAATACGTGTAAAAAAATTCGTGTAAAAAAGACATTGTATCTATGGAAGAAAAGAAGATTGGTTCCGGATCTAAAAAATCAGTAAAAATAATTTAAAAAAACCATATGAAAATATTCGTTTTAAGCTTATTATTTTATTTCAACAAAATATACATGTAATAATATGTAATGAAAATGAAAAAATTCTTCATGAACAAAAATTCTGTTTTACACATAAAATTTTTTATTCATTTTCACTTTCTGACAATAAACGGCGCATACGTTTGCGTACGACTGGAATATCACTGCTATCACTAGAAATGTTGTGGACATCGTCTTCTTCCCTTATTAATGAAATTCTTTCTATGATCTCTTGAGCAAAATCAGTACGAGTTCCTCTGGTGCTAATGTTTCACCGGTTTTACGAACGAATTCGGTTATTAACCGTTGTGTTCGTGTTTTGGTTAGGCCGTTATATAATTCTCTGTAAGAGGCTGTCAACAACTTCAGTTCACGCTGAAACTTCCCAGCGCGTTCCTCATTAGGGTCATGTTTGACAAAATGATTACCCAATTTTTGGCCAGTTCCAGACCTTCTTTTATTAAATCTGCATTTAGAACAGGATCATTTTCTTCATTATCACTACGTTCTGTGGGATTAGGAGTCTCAAGGACAACCTCTAATATTTCATCTTCGCTTAAGGCTTTATCGACTAATAATTCATCAATATCTTCAAACGATAGATCATCGAATCCTTCTCCACCAATTGTGTGTGCCATTGTAATGATGTTGGGAAATTCGGTCGTATTAGGGATGATGGGATCTTTGCTTTTTACACATTGTGGCCAAACCGCTTTCCAACACGCATTCAAAGTTGCTGGTTTTAATTCAATTGACGCTAATACAACTTGATTGATACAATCCATAATTGAGAATTTCTTCCACACATCAATGACTGTCAGTGTTTCATCATTCAGTTTGTCCAAAACGTGTTGGAATGTTCGTTTTATGTAGTATGTTTTAAATGTCGCAATTATACCTTGGTCTAGCGGTTGTATCAAAGATGTAGTATTAGGTGGCAGAAATAAAATTTGTACATTTGGGTGTTACAAGACAGGATGGCCGGGTGCATTGTCAAGAATCAGGAGAACTTTAAATTCGAGACCTTTCACATTCATGTAACGTCTGACTTCTGGGACGAAACATTTGTTAAACCGTTCTGTAAAGATAGCAGTGGTCACCCAGGCCTTCTTGTTTGCCATCCAGTGAACAGGCAGTTTATTGATATTTACACCTTTCATTGAACGTGGGTTTAGGGCTCGATTTACCAGCAGTGGTTTCAACATACGATCTCCTGAAGCGTTGGAGCAAAATAATAAGGTCACGCGATCCTTAGCTACCTTAAAACCACCAGCAGTTTTCTGCGATTTGGCTACGTACGTTCTGTTCGGCATCCGTTTCCAGAATAGACCACATTAATCTGCATTCCACACTTGATCAGGAGTGTATCCTCCATCTTTAATAATTTTAGCAAGTTCCTGCGGGAATACTTTAGCAGCCGATTCATCTGCAGATGCAGTTCACCTTTAAGTTTTATATTATGAAGAGCATGCCTCTTAAGAAACCCTGTCATCCAACCTGTACTTGCAGAAAATTCATGCTTTCTGTTTAACTGAGATGAAGTGTTTGGCTCCTTTTCTTTAATCTGTCTATAAATTCTTAGTGCTGTTTGCTTGATGGCATTTCCATCTACTGGTACTCTTTTTTGTGACTTATCTTCTATCCATATTACCAGAGCCTTTTCCATCTTTTCCTTGATAATATCTCTTGTATATGATGATGAATTAACACTTCCAGAACATGCCGATTTCATAATTGCAGCTTCATTTTTCTTAATTGTTCTTATGGTAGCTTCATGTACACCAAAATGCTTTCCTACAGACGTAGCACCTTGTCAAGTTGTAAGACGATCTAAAATTTGAATTTTAAGTACCAAAGAAATCGCTTTTCTTTTCGTTTTGGTAATGGGTGAATTACGTGACATTATATAAGGGCTACCGAAAACTACCTCAAATTATAATTAATAAATAAAGGTATGAAAAATTTGTAAACTTACAATTTATTGACTTTTGGCAAAATTTATAAATTTATATGTGCACAAATTTCACTATAGATTCTTTCACTTTGAAATAGAGCTACATACTAAATGTCTTCCGAAGGTACAATGCACGAATACGGTAGATGTGCACCAAATTCAATAATAAAAACGTTATGTAATGTATTTAGAGGAAAGCACGCGTTTCAAAACACACACACTAGCTGTTAAACATATGGAAAATAGAAATGATCTACTAAGCCACAAATAAAATTTGTTTTCTTAGAATTTAGGCAAAAAAATTGTTAGAAATTGAATTGAACCGCTCGTGTTAAATCAAAATGACTCGCGTAAAAAGAGAATGAAATATTTATTTTGAATTCGTGTTAAATCAAAATTCGTGTCTATTTGTAAAAAAACAGAATTAGGTGTATCTATATTAACAGCATTTTTTTAGAAGTAATTTCATCCATGTGCTTTAGATTCTTACTGTAAAATATTGTCCCAATTGTGCTATTTTTCACATTTGAAAGCAGGATTTTATATATTTATTATTACAAACATACAAATTTTAAAATGTGCTTAGAGTTCAAAGTTCTGAAATCTTTAAAAATCTCGACCCATCTGTTACTCAGTGAGAATTTTTAAAATTATTTTCTAACTAAAGTATTAAACAAATTCCAATCTTAAAGTCTCCACAATACAAAAACTGAACTTTTGATTGCTTTCTGTTTATTTTCCTTTGTAGCGTTCCTTCGTAAGAATAATTATCGGGAGAAAGAATTAATAATGAATTCGAATTGTCATTGAGTCTTCAAGACAGCACAATTGTGTGTGCTTGTGACTTCAAACATTTCAAGAATGTTGGGTTTGGGGTGGTGTAAAAGAAGTGAAATACATCCTGTTAAGTATTTATTGTGCCCATTCTCTGGTCATTAGCATTAATTCTTCAGCAGACAATTAGTAATGGTAGATTCGTTATTCTATTACCTGGGCTTAAATGAACTTTTACTAAAGTCCCCTACTTCATCAAAAGTAATTGAATATTAAACTCCATATATTTACTCATTGTTGGTGTTAAGTAATGACGTGTATTAGAATGTCTATTTTCATGCAATTATAGGCTCTTGTAAATTTTATAGAACATCGAAATATGTACCTTATTTTGTTTATTTTGCGTTAAAGAATTGAAAACTAAAATACCAGATAAATTCATGACGAATCACCAAGAGTGATGATTAAACTCTAAGCCAGGAAAAGTGATTCGAAATTTCAAACTGAAATGATTTTTCAACTCTATCTTGCATCGGGAATACACAAAGACTCAGATTAATAACAAGTAGAGAATGATTACTCTGTGTTCTTACATTCACAAAATATGTTTTTATCCTCAATACTATCCTACTTCAAAAAAGCATTGGAAAAGTAAGACACTGAGCAAGAAGAGATTTCGATGAACACGCTAAACGTCTTCTCACTTACAATAAAATTGTTAAAAATTGATCAGTTTGGGTCGATTTTGCTGTTATTGTGCTGAGGCATCAAATAAAAGAGAATAGACAACTGAACTAAAATAATAATCTAGTATGAAGGCTGAGTGGATACATAAATGCTTGAAAAGAGAACTTCGAAAGCTACTCTTAATGAAAACCAAAATGAGTAGATTGTATTTGCTTCTTACGATATTTCGTACATAGATGCATTTTTTCGAAAATCAGTGTGAAACTTTTATTGAAATGCAATCGTAAGGTCATGAAATACGTAGAGCTATACGTTGGGGAATTAATACGAATGAAATAATTACGAGCATTAAATATAGGCATTTTACAATAAGGAACGAAAAATAGTGGAGTAATAATTAAGTTATTGAATAATTCAATCGCTGATTAAATGTAACAATTTTTAACTGAATAATCATGCAAAATAAAAAACTGAACTGAAAATAATGTAGTCAAATTGTATTGAGGCTCTCTTCTAAATTTACAACAAAATCCAGTTAATTTTTGGAAAAGCCAATTTTAAAAAGCAAAAGCACACTCATCGGGAATAGCCTGCTCTTCACTGTAGATCTATAAATGTGAATATCTTGATTCAGAAACATCTCATGGCTATGTACAGCTACTAAACTCCATCTGTATTCATGTATCGTTTATAGTAAAGCAAATTCAAAGCTACCATTCGGCATATTCTGTAATTGTTCTATAAATTTATCTGAATATAGTTTGCAGAATCTTCACATCAAATTGCACTCAAACTTCTGAATTTCCAATAGCAACCTCCTTTTTAATTTACGAGGAATGTTTGGAAAGGTTAACATTTAACATAATTTGTGCGTGTAATATTAATTATGAAATTATTCTAGAGATAGTAATAGCAACCTAGATATCTTTAGAGGGAAATTGGTCTTATCAGGCTACAAAATTTCAGCTTTCCTGCAGGTAGTTGGTTCGTTCTAATAACTTTTATAAGCAATATATTTCTCTCTTATTTTGAAAAAAGACAAACTCGTACCAAAAGGAAAGTTGCTACCCATTGTTGATGTTTGAATGAATCGAATTGGTAATAATGGAGCTAACGATGCTGACATTACGGATTTGGCCGCTCTCCCTATATTTAATTCTTAAATTACGAAAACTAAAAAGTTTATGAAATAATTTTTAAATCAACTTTTGAACACAGCTAACTTTTCCTGAAGAAATTTCGTTCTACAAATTATCGAATGCTATCAAATTCGACCCTTTTAGTTCACATAATTTCATTCTATATTAACAAATCATAGCAGTCCTAAGCTTACTCTACATTGAGTTGATTATTTTTATAAATAAGTTATTTACTTGATGTCTTCGTAATGGCGTACAATTTCTCATCACTGACAATATAGAGCCTTATCAAATGATTGGTTCACAAGTTCTTTAATTATAAATAATTTATTTTTAGCATTGATTCAATTTTAAGCAGTGACTTGGGAGACCGGTGTTCAATTCAAAAGAAAACTTTCTAAGCAGGTACTGATTTGGATGTCTTTAAATCTACCTCATTGAATTTTATTTCATTGACATTGAATGTTATTCCTTTCTATGTGTCAGAAACTGCGTAACTTTTCACATTGCTTGCCGAAAAAGCTACCCGAATCAAATCGCATGAAACGTAAACTATGCTATTCAACCAAGAACATTTGAAAAACAAATTTTCCAACTCGACGTAAGTGAAACCCGAAATTGAGAGTATAAAAGTTAAAAATTGGAGGAATAGCTTTTAAAATAACAGCACGAGTTCAATAAATCATAACTGTCAATAGCTGACTGAGTTGTCTGATGGAAGAAAATAGGGAAGTCGTCTACTCAAAGCCAACTGGTGGTAGTACAGTTGCTATTGTTTTAAGAAAGGACCTATCAATGACTGTTTACGGAAAATATGTTTATCATTTCATCAGAAATTAAATTACATTTGTCTGAAATCAGACCTGTTTCTGGATTCCTGAGTGGTTGGAAAGTTCAGAATGGGATTTGTTAGAAACTTAAGGCAATAAAACGTACTGTAAAATATAATTTTTCACTTCAGTAGTTTGTGTAAAATATAATAAATTTATACTCTTCATCTGAAATTGACTATTCTTCACATCGAACATGAGGCTGATCAGAGTGAGCTAAATAAATCCAAAATAATTTTCGTGACAGTTAAATTAAATCATTTGAGCGTATTGATAAATTGATTTTGAAGTGTAATGTTATTTTAATTCATGAATTAAATAAAAACTCATAGTCACGAATTAAAAAAATCTCTTCTGCTCATCTCAAGTGAGAAATGCAAATTTTTATCAGTTTGATGGTCTACAAATCTGACTCTTGATTCATCATCCATTTTGATTAGCATAAAAATGATGTATTGATGTTCCCTAGGTTACTGGTTCCCAAAGTGAGGTCAGTGACAAGGTTTCAAGAGATACGCGAGAAACATGCAATATTTTACTAGCCTAAATAGATAACCATTCAAGAAAAGTAAAATATTCCATTATTTTCTCAGATTCTTTTATGTTCTACAAAATGTTCTGTTCTAAAAAGTTATATGTTCTAAGAAATGAGCAATTGTACTTGCAGTTAAGGGAGTATTTTCCAGTAATTGATTATCATGATATTGCACTTCGGCTGCAATACTTCAATAACTAAAAAAAAGAATATCTAGTTTTATATGTAGCAACAAATACATGATTCTGCATGCTGCAAAACTGCTCTCTAATGGAGTCTCAGCCCTCTACTGGAAGACACATCTGTAGTCTGTTTATACGTAAAATTGGAAATTCATTATTTAAGTTATGACATCATGGTGAATAATGAATCTATTGGCTGGTCAACCAACCTCTCTCCGATGCTGCATGATCCTTTGGTGCATTCAAATCCAAATGTTTACAACTGACTTGATTATCTGTAATGAATGACTCTCCTGAACTCGCAAGAAAAGCTTTGAAGTGCTTAATTGTTTCCTTAATATTGAAATGATCAAACATGAAATTTCAATATTAGGAAATTGACATGAAATTTCAATATTCAGAACATTGCCGAGCTAATTATTAGAAAGCAGTTTCAGTATTCATATCAAGATTAAACTTTTTTGTCTCACTAATAGTATAATTTTAAAAGTGCCTTTTGAGTATAATGCATGTTAATTAATAAATAAGAGTGTGTACAGTATTTACTTTTTTATTTCAGAACTCTAGTTTTCTCAGTTTCAGAAATTTGAACTGTCACCACCAATCCACGTTATAACGTTTTATAACCTATTTAACTTAGATATAAATATTTTACTCCCTGTATTAAAGTGAAAAATAATAATATCTGATCTTATGCAGGTCTATGTATGACATATTTCATTTTATAATCTCAAGGGGTCCACGAAAATTATTTCAAGGGGGTCCTTGGACTGAAAAGTTTGGGTGATATTCGAGAAAGATTTATTTTGAAAGAAAAATCCATCTAAAAGAGAATTTCCTGACTCGTGATGCAATTGAATTTGGAGGCTACGTCTTAGGCATTTGCATTGTTGAGTGACGCGGAAGAGATGGTTTAGTTGAGTGACGCGGAAGAGATGGTTTATAATGATGGGGGGGGGGGGGGTCGCCCTTCGGATGCGGGTCAAGGTCATGCTTCAAAAACTCTCGCATCCAATACTGAATCCGAAAGGTTTCTCTACTATCTTCTGAAACCAGAAGCTCAAATGGCTTTGAAACACCTCAAAAATTCAATTGTTTTTGTCTTTGTAAATTTCTATTTCATATTTATCTGCCTTTTCTTTCGAGGTATTGTTCTAACTATCTCGAAAGTACCCCAAGAATTTCTTTTCTCCTGGAATAAAAAAAAATTGTATGGTGCATCTTAGTACCGTTCAAATTCGACCTTTTTTAGGTAAAATAATTAGGCTTTTACACGAAAACTAATTCGTTGAGAGTACCTGTTTTTAATATAATATGCTAGCCACGGCGACTTGTAACAGCAACCCATTAAAGTTTCTAAAACTGGAAATTCAAGTGTACAAAATTAATGTGTATTCAATGTGCCTTGACCATCAAACTGTCATGATTCAAATAACGGACACTAACAGTTGAAATTGAGATATTTTGTTTTCGACACATTTGCATTAAAAGTTCACAAGCTGCGGTACGTGATGTATTCATCTGCTTGATTTCGTAATAAATTCTAAATTCCTCGTTCTAATCATGCTACATTTATCCTCATTTTTCTATTGCTTAAAAATATAATTTAAATATCTTTGGTTCAAACTAAATTAAACACGAATTAATTACTTTTTACTATAAATTATTTGCTTAGATAAACTTATTTTCCATGATTACCTTAAAAAAATTCTACAGCAATTTTAAAAGTAAAAACATTTTTTTTTAATTTAAAGGAAAGCCTACGACAATCTTAAGATATTGTGATACTTAAAATACTTTGTGCAAAATTGTCTCTCGCCACACCAACGAGGTTTTATATGGACTTCAAAAAAGCTGACATCTACATTCTTTTAAAAATAGATAGTTAATAAGTACAATAATTAAACTATAGTATTCTAATCTAACCATGAATACTGACTATATAATAATTAATATTCTGTTTAGCTTCGGTTTGTTGGTTGTTTCGTCGCTCGATGGTAATTTTTTACTGAATTAGACTGGGACCTACAACTTCGAGCTAATTCCGAATAGCTATGAACTTAATTCAGCAACAGCCAATAGGAGGATTCATTCTATGTAGTATTTGAAGATTGGATAAGAGAAGCTTTATTTCCAATTTGGTGTTACTATTAACAAGAAAGCTAGTTTTATCCAAGCAAAAGGACGGTTATGATTGACAAACAACGATCCATTGAATGTTTTACAAAAAGGGGTTGATTTTTGGCTTCCCAACTTTTAATTTGCATAGAGCTGAATTTAAAATTCATCTCTTGTATTTTCTCTATTCCATCCACTGTTATACTGCAGCTTTATGGAAAGGTCATTCTATTTGAAAAGTGGCTTTTGAAATTTCTGAAAATGTCTCCCATTCATCAACACAGAAAACAATGACAACATGATATGAAATATTCGCAATATACGCAAGCCATCCAGAAATGAACACGTCTTTAGCAACATTGGACACCAAATAATTACTACAAAGGTTTCTAGAGTGCGTGAAACAATTTCGAAAAATTAAACATTTTATCCCCTTTATACCATCTGTCCAAAATATTAGGAAATTATGTATATTTCTCAAAGAAAAAATAAGTTCAATTCTGAAAAAAATAGTTTTAAAAAATTGTTTTTTTTCAGCAGTACTGGAAAAACAATCTAAGTTTCAACTACAATTGCAATGCTCAATTTACTATATCTCAACTTCTTCAACACTGCCAGTTTAAGGTAGGTTTAAGTATGGTAAGGGCTATTAAGCTGTTTTGGCTTGAAACTTGCAGACAGAAAGGCTGAATAATTTATGCACAAGATTAAAACATATTTATAAAATATGGCAACATTGTATTGAAATATATTAAATTGTTTTTATGTGATATTTACACAATCATACAAATACACTAAATATAATAGAGCAAAAGGATCAAACAATTGCCGATATTAAATGCCTAGTGTTTTTCGATCGAGAAATGAAATTCTCTCGGTCATCTTTTGTTCACAAATCAACAAATGCGATCACTAACAAACTTCCAAAAACAATGCCATTTTAGACTTCTGCCTGTTGATGGTTTGATGATTACACAAACACACTGAAGCTAAATGTGATTTCGAGGAAGGCTTATCTTCTCACAAAACCCCACAAGTCTATCCTATAGTGGCCATGAAACTCCAGACATGAAATCAATCAGGACTATAGAGAAAAATAAACTTGTGGGAAAATTAAACACAAATAATGGGCTTTATGCTATTCACTTACAATTTGTGGTTTTGAAGTGAAGTTAGGGACTAGAGTAGGACCTTTAAATTACAATTATTAAGTTTGATACTTTTTCATGAAACGTTCATTTTATGTAAAATTCAATGCTGGTACTGTTTACACATGAACCCTAAAAATTCTGATTCTGTTTTTTTCCAAGTGGAACCAAATCTTGTCTTTTCGTCCCATTATTATATTTGTGAACAAAGTAAGATTTAATCCCAGATAAGGACGGAAGGAAAGTACGTTGTTGACTTTAATTCATCTCCTGAATTTCCTACCAAGGAACAGTGAATCATGATATCTTTGAAATAGAATCATTTCCTGTATCAGCAGTCAAAATTATTTTCACTCTGTATTACGCACAAGGCTATGATTTAAAGCATCACAAACACGAACAAAATTATATTTATTTTCCTGATCATGCACTTTCTTATACGCATTCACATTACGTGAATTTATGTATACCAAGAACTCCAGATTTTTATACAAACCTATAGATCTTTGATAAGCTGGTTGCTCGAAAGTTCGCATCGTCCAAATGGATTGTAACGGCGGCTAAGGAAGCTGGACAATCTTGCCAGCGATCAAGCGCCGAAAGGAACGACCACCGGAGCAGCTTATTAATGGCAGATAGGGAAAGCACCGCTTCCAGAGGCGAAACTGTTGGTGGCTTCGCAACAAAAGGCAGGCGCCCCTCCGTCGCTCTCTATGATATTTCGAGACAAACGGGTACTGGGTGAGTTACGATGACCATTGCCGACAAGGGTCAGTGGTCCCCTTTCAAGTCCGCCGAAGTCTGACGTAAGAGTCAAGGGGAGAGGCCAACGTGCGAGGGCCATTCGGGAAGGCCCGAAGAAGGTGAGATAATCAACAGCCAACAAGCACCGCAAGAGGGCCGACCCGAGACGAAAAGGAGGAGTCGAGAAGCACCCGATATATATAGAGTTTTTCGGATCTTGAAAAGAGAGAGAGAGAAAGAGAGAGGGGAGAAGAGAGGAAGGAGAAGGGGGCAAAGAGAAAGAGGAAAAAGAGAGAGAGGAGAGGAAGAAGAGGGCAGAGAAGAGGAGAGGATGGAGAAGAGGGCAGAGAAGAGGAGAGGATGGAGAAGAGGGCAGAGAAGAGGAGAGAACGAGAGTCGAACAAGAAGTGAACACCCGTTCACTGTCGGCGAAAGATTGCCATCTTTTGGGAGATACTACTGGCCCGAGTAGTGGAGATTTGAGCTCATCAGAGCCGAAGAAGGCCGATTTATGCCGCCTTGGGACTTTATACTCGCCTGGGTATTTTATTGAGAAAGGCTCGCCCGTAGCCGTGAATGAGAGTCTTCCGAGTAATTTGTGAAACTATTTGCCCGAGTAGTCGTGGAGATTTGAGCTCATCAGAGCTGAAGAAGGCTGATTTATCCCGCCTTGGGACTCTATACTCGCCTGAGTATTTTATTGAGAAAGGCTCGCCCGTAGCCGTGAAGGAGACTCCTCCGAGTAATTTGTGAAAGGCTCGCCAGCAGCCATAAGAAGCACCTCGATAAAACATTGAACTTTCCAACGAACTATCGCTTGTGAATTCCATTTTGAAATCTTCATTAATTTTATCAACTAATTGTAAAAAGTGTAAATAAAATTCGTTAATCTAGAAACGGATCACTTTTCAATGGTAACTAGTCTAAGCTACCCGTGGACCAAGGCATTATAGGGTCAATTATTAGATTCAGTTATTTTTAACTGAATAAAACTTTACAAAGATTGTTCCACCTATGTAATTATTATCTTTTCACGACTTGAAAAGTTTTGTAGAGAAAATTAATTCGTTTTCTGAAGTCACTGTAAGTGTGATTCAATAATATGGGAGTATATGCTAAACTGGAGAGGTTTGTGTAACAACTTGAGACATCGGAGAAAAGTTTGAAAAATACATCTACTTTAATTACCTTGTTATTTTCTGATTCTCGAAGTAGGAAAATTACTAGGAACTGGAAATTGTGTGTTGAGAAACTTATGACATTTATATTAATATCTTTCTCAATATAATTCCAAAAAGAGAGTTTCATAATTGAAATTTGATAAGCACTTATGGAGGTGAATATCTGATAATCAACCTTAGTGTTTAAGACAAATATTGCTCTTATTCCTTTCATTTTATTTTCTATTAAGTTCATTTGGACATAAATTTATGTCATGGCTAGAGCTTATGAAATTGAAGAATAGCTGATTCAAATGATTGAAACATTAAATCAAATTAAATTTTTTTTATTTGATAGTTAGTTAGCGCATGGCCTATTTAACATTTGCACTTAAACCGTTTTCGTCTGCTTGAAGGAAATATAGGCATAATGAATTCACATTTAGTCATGTAAAAATTTAAAACTTCATCAAGATTCCATTCTGTAAGGCCCTA
The DNA here is from genome assembly GCA_933210815.1 of Meta bourneti. NCBI lineage: Eukaryota > Metazoa > Arthropoda > Arachnida > Araneae > Tetragnathidae > Meta > Meta bourneti. The sequence goes on along the minus strand of OW119934.1, from coordinate 5,329,681 downwards.
TAAAGAATATCTTCATTTCGAAAACCGTTTCATGTTTTATTACCGATGGTCTTTCCATAAATGACCTTTATTCCAAATCGGAATTGTTTCTTGAAAAAAATTACTCCTCTCTGTGTCTCAATACTTGAACTGATTCCATTTACTTTGCTCTTCTTTGTCCCCTTATTTGAGAGAATTGAAAGTTTTGATCCCACAATTGAGTCAACTCTGAAGAAATCTTAAAAAAGAGGATATCCCAAAGCAAAAATGGAACAAATGTTACTTTCTTCACAGTTTAAATTAGGAATTTGAGCCCGAAACAATAAAATTGAAAATGATGTTAATGAAGACCGAATTTTCTGTGTATTCAAAGGACTTTTTTATGAATGCATTTCTTACTTGGAAGTTAAACTTGTTCTGTTTTATTCGAAACTGATTAGCCGAACTATGAAACAAGCACTGCAGAGTGTTACAAAAGTTCTCCAGCTTCTTTTAAAAAAAATCTAATATCCTGTTCGCTATCTTCATATTCCAGAACGTTTGTGGTGAAACTGTTAATTGTTATATATTTAATAAGCGTGACAAAATATTGTGGGAACTTTATTAAATCAAATCTTAATTGACTTCCACAGAGCTGCCCTGTAGGATTCGATCTGAATTGAGTAGCATTCCTTGTAGTGATCTAGAACTTTGAATGGGGGGGGGGGAAGTCGTGGCCTAATAGAAACAATGGAATCAATTCCAAGAGATTATTCGATTTAGAAATCTTGAAATAGCTTGAGGGGCATTTGCTTACATAGGCTTCCAATTTAACAGCCGATGCTATTTAGTCCCAATCCCATGAGCACCGTGATTAATTAACGCCTTTATTTTCATCATTTCAACGAAACATTGAATGGAACTAGTGTTTCCACGAAACACACCGAATGAATGGTGACTACGTGTTAAAAGGAACGTCCTCAAAATGATTTAATGAGAACAGGCGAATGTATCTTCTGAGAAAAGTCATGACTTTCGTTGAAACTCTATAGTTATACTAAATCATCACTCTGTATGCGCACTTTGAGTAATGGAGGGATTAAATTCTGATTTACTTTAATTGGAATGTATTGCTTTGACTTTGGAAAGAAATTGATTTCATTTGGAAGGAGCTAGTGGCAAACACAACCAGCGATTTCATTAACGTTCAATCGCTTGACAAATGAGTAGCATCCGATTCATAAGCTTTTCAAGTTTAAGCACTTGTTCTAAAACAACAAACATCCCCAACAAACGACGTGGAATATTCTCAAAATCGTCATGTGCTCTGAAAGAGAAATGAACTCATAACTTTGAAAAATAAAATTAAACAATGGCATGATTTCTATAAGTCTATTATAGGTGAATTTGGATTGAATTCAGAGGCTGTAATTTTGATGCTGCGATTTAAAAAGCATTTCTGTTGCTATTACACAAACTCAAATATTGAGGTACTTATGAGATTTTTAAAAGCTGTAGCAACAAAATATTTTGGCAATAAATTTCATTCATATTTAACCGAGGGTAATTTTTCAACGGGTACTCAATTAAAATAAACATATTCAAAATACGGTTCTAATAAAATCGAACTGCGTTTAACTTACGTTTTTATTTGGTTTAAATGAAATAAACCTCAAACCATTCCTAAGAATAAGGTTATTTTAATTGTTGATAAAGGTATTTCAACACAAAGCAATGCAAGTGATGTAGCAAGTGCACATATAATAGTTCCATTGTTATACGTTCTTAGATTTGCCCCGAAGCTCATGGAAAAATGTGTTCCATTTCTGATTTCAATTGATAGAAATGGGAGCTAAAGTGAGAGTTTCATTGCAGGTTGGAAGAAAAGGTTATGAACTTCAACTTGTGATCTCATTTGCAAAGTGTAGATTTCTCCGAACGCATGACATTCCGCAGCCAATGGGATTTCATATCAAGTCCAAAACAATGCTTCTGCTGGTGGCATTCCTGCTACCAGAAGGTAAGTGGGATTGCTTTACTCTACGAGATCTGCTACAAGTTTATTTCCAAATAGTGAAAATATTTGACCCATTCTTGGAGAAAAGTTTTATACTTTGTACTGAAATATGATCATGTCTAAGTTTTTCTTAATGCATGTTCGAGAAGTTTATCAGAAAATAGTTTTGGATGTCATCAAATTAGTTAAACGTACATTTTATTTAAAAATAAACGTTACTGGATATTTCTAGCTTTCAACTGAAACTGTTTTTAGCAAGTCCTTATAAAATAAAGCATAACTTGTCTTAAAATGGTAGTATATTTTGTACTTTCTTGTCAGTTTAGGTATGTTCTTCGATGAAGAATTCATCTTCACATACTGTTTCAAATGTCGCATGTAGAAAAGGATCTCTATTTAAATGGGCCGATGTTAGAGATTAGTGTTGAACATTGTTTCAACAAGTATTCCGAAGTGGAAGATGCTCAGAAAAAGATGCTTTCAGAGGGAATATTTTAAATATACATGTTCAAGAATAATGTTACTTTGAATTGCGATACAACTTTCAGCGAGAACTCTTTGTGAAACAGATTAAGGATTGAAAGGGATAACTTTTTTCAGAATGGAATATGTTATTTTGAAGAGTGATTCCTAAATGTTTTTTAAAGGATCCTCAAACATTATAATACCCATAACCAGTTTTGAAAGCATAAAATATTTTAAGACTGCAATCAGAAAGGAATTGCAAAAATATTAGGAGCATAAAGGAGCTACTGAAAGGCTTTTATAAGTATGATGGAATCCAAAAGAATGAGTTTAAAGGGTCTTTAATTTTTTAGATTATAAATTCTCAGAGTTTTTTATAAATGTAAAAAAATCCTCAGGGTTTTGAGGATATAGAGTTCTTTCTAGCATTTTAAAGAGCATAAAGGGTATTTAAATATTCAGTACATGAAATTATCTTCAAGCATGATTTTGAATGAGTCCTAAAAAATTAAGAGCATAAAGCCTTCCTTAAAAGTTTAATATTAAAAAGTCTTTTCAAGAATCTTAAGTGTTATCTAAACATTTTAAACGTGGAAAGAGTGCCTCCAAGAAAATCTTGAAAACTGCTGCTCCAATCTCAAATTTAAACTTTCCGGTTCTATTTACTTTTAATTAAATCTTTTAACTGAATTCAAACAATAATTGTTAAAATAACTACACAATTATCTATAATGTGAAACTTTTAGATACAAATAATTGGATGATTTTCGATGGTTCACAAAGTGCAATTAGGACCGATTAGGAGTTAAAAGGTAAGATCGAAGGACAAAAAGTGTCATCGAATAATATATGATACATAATCTAGGATATATATGATAATAATAAATAACTCAAAGATACAAGGCTGGGAATTCTTGAAACTACTTTACCATAAGACCCAAACCTGCCTTAATTCAAGTACTCTTCCCATTAGAAAGGCTTATTCTGCGCCTTATGAAGGGCTTTATACGAAGTATAAAATCTGTATGTCTTCACAAAGGTAAGCATGAGCGACCCAAATCAATTCTAAAATAATTATTCTGTAAAACAACAAAATTATTTCTTAACATTTGCACTAAAATATTCATTTCCAATCCAAAGAGGAATTATAGTTTGTTGCTTTAAACAATTAAAATAAATTGATAAGCCTTTTCTTTTTATAAACCTATCAGATAATTCCAAAGATTAAAGAGTATTCAATACCTTCTTATCAAGAGAAAAAGAATGTGTGCCAAATGAAAATCGTTGTTTGGTTATCTCAGACCGTTATTATCAGACCTAGATATGAATCAACGGCTAATAGTTCTGCATAGAGCTTTTAGAAAATCTTAAATGCCTAGTCCCAGATTTTTTAGAAAGAGGTCCTTCCGTAGGTTCGTAACATTTACCATTTATTTTTAAAGAAACTAGTTAACATAAAATTGTACGCTTTCAGATGCTTCAGAAAGCGATTTTTCTGTAAAAAGAATGGAAAAGTGGAGTCTGAAAAACATCAGTACTGACTTGAGTTTTGAAATTTACAAAACGCGGATACAAAAAGACAAATGCACTTCACAAAATTTCCAATCCTCAGTTTGACAATGGTATATCGTTATTTTCGATACATTAAAAATAAGTATACTGTGTTGCATCCATTTTAGATTTTTGGAGAGCAGAAACGCTTTCCCTTGAAATTTCTATCCCTCTTATGATTGGTTTCACAATATTTAGGAAATATCCCGAGTTTTCTGAATCGAAACAATGAAACTTGAAATAGCTGATACGCACTTTAATTTAGTTGTCGATTATCGAATCCTTTGCTATATTTACTTGTACGAATACTAAAAAATTGTAAAAGAAATTGAATATTTTTATTTAAAACAATTTTCAGAATAGGCTTTATCTCAGAAACGCTGCAATTATTTCCATTAATTATTGTACACTTCGATTTTAAATGTCCTTTTGAAACTTTCCTATATTTAGCTTTTTTCGAAAATCAATGTCACGAATTTAGATTGGATATCAAATTATTTGACCTTTTTGTTTGCATTCATTTTTACTTCCTAAGTATTTATTTCAGATTACTTTTAACTATGTAACATTATGGTACATGGATTTTAGATTCCAAATTTCAAGTGAAGGAACTCTAAGAAAGTAAACCTAGAGATTCTAGACCTTTGAACTTTAAACATCATGAATATCAACTTCTATTACCAATTGTTCTTAGTATGCTGCATCTTTGAGGGGCAATTCATGTACTTTTTGGAGCGAAAAATACTTTAAAATCTGAATTAAAAGTGACAAGTTCAATCATTGAAATGAATGAGCAGAAGTAATTTAGCAAATGAAGAGTATAAAATTCGGATATCTCAATTACCTAAGGCGTTCGTAATATCCGAATAAGTGCAATTTGTACAAATTTCAACTCAGATGAGTTGATATCCATCACCATTTTTTGTAACTGGGATCAAGAGCTGGCCCACCGAAAACCACATTCATGAGTGATATGAATGTGCGATCTGAGTTGTATTATTCGAAATGAATCATTTTTCGAAAATGTTTCTTCAAAACTTATTTCATTAGTTTTAAAACATAAATTAAATAAATAAGAAATGAGTATTCTTAACTATGTTTATCATGCAGTATCTGCGAAGCGAAGTTTTGTGAAATGTTTGAAGCAATCGTTTTATGTGAAAACATATCAATGATAGCATGGAACTAGGGGTACATTCCATTATTTTCTAATAACAAAGAGAACGTAAAGAATAAATCCCTATTTAGGAGTTAAATTTTAACGATTCGAAAGATTTCCTTATATTCATTTCACTGTTTAATACAATGTATAGAAATGTTAAAGCAGAATCAATAGCCCCCAGAAAGCGTACTTTTAACCCAAACGTGATACTATTTTAACTTGTGATCAAATATTTATAGCTTTTCTTAACAGATGGCGCTATATGTGATGCACGTAGGTCAGTCACCTGTTCTCCCTCGTGCATTTCTGAAATAAATTAGACAAGTTTGGGGATTCTGATTGGATTGAATGAAAATTCCTCCCCTCGTTCTATAAAATTCACGCTATAATACTGAAATTGTGCGCTTCAAAACGAAAGGATGGAATTATTTTTTCTCACAATTTTTTGTGTTAAAAATTGATTACTTATGAAGTTGAAGACAAGTACCTAAAATAGCACAGCTCCCTTTATTTAATTTTAGATTAGAGCCTACATTTATACACATATACCTACATTTTAATCGAATTAAATTTCTATATACGGTTTACATGGTATTTTGGTACCAAATGTTGTTTATTATTTTAATTATGATTATGAGACAGAGCACATAATTTGGCTTGGATTTATAAGGGTTGATTTGATATTTTTTATTGATAAATGAAACAAAGAGTTGTGTTAAAAGAAATATTAAAATACAATTACAGACTAAAGCCAATGTAAGTAATATCATACCTAATACTCTTATATGGTAACACACATTATATGTAAATATTTAATATACCGTATTTCAGTACATTATACATCTAAGTTATGTATACATACAGTTTACATTGATAAAGTACAACATATACATGTCAGAATTTTAGTAACTTCAAAATTTATGTGAAATTAAGTCTTATTTTTTTCCAATTTCCTCCATTTCATCGTCTATCCGCATCTAAATGAAAATTAAAAAATCCCTTCCATAAAAATAAATAACAGTTCCTTCTTCTTTATTTATGTATATTTTACATTTTACCTCTTACAAAATACGCAAAACTAATAACTTTAATTGGAATAATTTTAAATATTTAAAGAATGAAAAATGGTATTGTACAGTGAGTCAAAGTATTGGGGCAAAACTAATTTCGATAATTTCATGAAACAAATATTAATATTTTGCTAAAATAAAATTTTTCTGTACATAAGGATCTTGTAACTAAACAAAATCAACTTTGAAAAAAAAATAATAAAGAAATTGGGGTTGTGACATTCGTGCTTTGTTTTCAATTAAATTTGCCTTCTGATATTTGAAAATTATATAATGAAAAAAGGTCAAAAACGTATTGGGCACTTTGGATTAAATGAATTTTTAAAACAGTTAATGTAAATTAATACCTTTTAGAACTTATTTTACGTTTGATGACTTCTCTCAATCTATTTAGCATTGATTTTAAATGTTTTTCACAAATTATCGATTCTATTTCCCCATTCTGCAAGGATCAATTCTCAAATTTAATTTTCATAAGAAATTTGGAATATGTTATTTCCATATTGCAAATAATCCCAAGCATTTTCAATAGGATTAAGTCTGGAATTTGTTTGGGAATTATGACTTTGGACAATGGTATAGGGTCTCTACAAATATGGGCATTATGCGTCGAATAGTTAATTTGACAAAGTTTAAAATTTGACAATATACCCACTTTCTTTTGACTTTTATTTCAGAAAATTTAATACATAAATTGATCCCTTTTACAGTCCATCAAATGTCAGTTTCTAATACCAAGAAAGCGCTAAAATAGTGTTCAAGACCATCTACTACCATTCCTTTGTGAGAGTAAGTTTCCAGTTCACACATGTTCAATATTTGGCTTCCATAACTTCCAAAATATTGAATTTAGATTTAACTATAAATAGAATCGAGTTACGGAATTCTCGAAGCTGATTAATGTAGGCCCCTTAACGAGATTTCTCTTTTCTATGTGAAAGCCCTTTGGTATGGCTGGTTGGTTTGTGTATGGCTTTTGCTCTAGATAAGAGACCTCCCCACATCACACACAGGTCCAATTTTGTTAGTTTTAGCATTAAAGGACATCAGGTCACCTTCACAAGTCAAATAACTTGTCTGGGTTTAATGATATAACGAATATTTATCTTGATACCTTTCTTCACGTTCACCGACTCACTTTGGATGTCCAGTTCGTGGTTTGTTTTCAAATTTGCCTTCTCATTGAAAACTATACAATGAATAGTAAATTTGCTCGCATTCAACATTTTAGTAATATATCTCATATTTTTCATCCATTCCAGAGAAAAATGATAAATTTTCTAAAGTCCAAAGGAAATCTTCCAATTTTTTCGAATCCATACTTTCAAACGTGAATACTTTAAATTACCTGTTTCGGATTGGAAAGTTCTTTTTTAACATAGAGATTCGAACTACACATTTCATCAGCGAGGAAATGAAAAAGTTTGAGAAATAAGCTTTTCAAAATGAGTGAGAAAAGCTTTGGTTTGGTAGTCGCGATTCAATTTTAATAATCTATCGAAATCAACTCGGGATGTTTCGATGCCGTTTGATGTAAAATAGTTACACACAAAGAAATGCTCCTGCAAATAAGCAGAAATGTTTGGCTATGAAGTCTATGGCACCTTTTTCCTCCTCCATGATTTATTGTTTTAGAATTGATTAAAATGACTTGTCTTGCAACACTGGTCAATGAAGAGAATTCGTCATTTCAGTAGAGTTAATTAGATTTGCTTCGAATTATTGAAATTTGTGAGTTCTATTCATTTTTGAATGAAATAATTACAATTCGAACACTCCACTCGTAGTAATGTCCGTAATATTTGTGGATTTATTTCTGTGCCGTTTTCCCATGCATAGTTTTGGGCATGTCTCCCTGCCCTTTCATTCTCGCCATTGAAATCTTGTTAAATTAGCTTTAATGTCATTTTCTTGCTATAGGATACTAAGTGAACAACGGATCGATTTTCAAACGAGCCTATTTAAAAATATCTCCCTATCCATCGAATCATTGAGGTCAAAATGAATGAAAAACACGTTTATTGTCAACTATCAGGGCAAAATCTGAAAGCAATTCACGCAGGCTTAATCTTCCATTGGTCTTCAATCAGTAGGAAGGATTTGTTCTTCCAAATATCATTTTTCGCTAGGAGAGACAGACCCACGCACTAGTGTGACAAACGGATCTTGTCAACGCCTTCTTTGCATTACCCAATCTATTTCCAACGTGCCCTCTCAGCCGGCGGAACATAACTTCCTTTGATGACCCTTATTCGCATCTTTCAACTTGGTTCATCAAATGAAAATATGCTCTACTTATTCAAAATACAATTTAAATTGCAATACATCTTGAGAAAATGAAAAACGAGCATTAATGTATGAATATTATGAAGTGTATTTTTACAATTCAGTGCTTGTTTACTGTGAATGCCTAAAAGAGTCGTCTCTAATATTCGGCCGGAAACAACTTAAAAATACTAGATTAATTTTTTTTCTCGATTATTTATTTTTTCACTTAAATGTTTCCCTAATATGCGAGAAAGTAATTTACAACAAATATTTAAAAAATTCCCCGTTCAAAAATATAGTCAACTAACAATAAGAATATTTTATTTCTTTTCCGTGCGTTTGGGCATATCTTTGAAAAAGTCTGAACGAACAAGAAAAAAATTAAATTTCGGTTGTAGGTAGCTAAAAAAATAAGGGTCAAACAGTTTTTGCTAAATTTTTAAATAGCTCGTTGCGTGCTTTAGTGCGACGTGAATTCAACTACCTCGCTAAATATTTTTGACCTGTCTTTTGTTAACCTTTTGTTTTACCTGTCCGAACCAAATAACGAGTAATCGACTGGAAACAAGATATTTTACTGCCCACTGTTATTTATTTTTCCACTCCATCGAAGAGTCAAGTGATTGCTCTTAGTCTAATTGATAGTGTCCTCTCGAGACATCAGCGATTTTTGTTTTTCAAAGACCATTTCTGAGAGAGCTAATCTAGTCAAAAAAGAATGCGACACTTTCGAAATCCTCTAGACAAAAAGTTAAGAGAAGTTTTGATTGGGAGACTCGCCTACTATTAGCATTAAAGCCTGCTTGACCTAACATTGAGCCACATGCCACCGTAAAAGTGATTGCAATCGAAGAAGGAATTGATCACCTCATTTTATAAAATGTCACACAAATAATATTTTACTGTTTCATTAATTTGTGTCAATTGATCACACCGCTTCACTTTGTCTGGAAGAACCTCAACAAACTACAGGAATATGAGGTTTTTCAGGTACATTTGTTAGAGATACTCAAGAAAATACTACTTGGGGATACTTCATAGAAAAAGGCCGGGAAACATTGGGTCGGGAATATATGCATTACAAAGTTGGCTAAATGTGCACATAAAATACTATTTCATACATAAATGCAAGTTGTATTGACATTTAAGATACACAAAGAAATCTAAACCAAAGTATAGATGTTGTAATTCTTGGAACTTTTAAATCGGTGAACGGTGAAGCTTTCCTTATGTTTATTATAATGAACTTAAGTATTAATACCGACATGACCTATGAGATTTAGAAAAACTATCTGCTAACAGCATAATGAGCCCTAAATCTTAAAAAAATTGGGCAAGGAAATTTGTCTTCAGGAGAGCATGTCGTCTCCTTGTCAACTGTCATGCAATCAAGGAGTTAAATTATGTCTATCACAAATAGTAAAATTAAAATGTTTGTGTTTTCAATGTGTAGCGCAAAATGAGGAACATTCAAAGAAGCACATTACTGTGTAAATTTAAACGTTGTGGCTCTTCCTACACGTATTTTCTCAGTCCCAAATCATAAATAATCAACAATTCCAAATCATAAAATTATATTGAGAACAAATTGCAATGTTTAAGAATTCGGTACCTATAGTAGAGATGAGAAATCCAAATGATAGTGATAGCTTAGAAATCGTAGCTCAGATTTATTACAAAAATTGAATGGGTCGAAAGGGATTTTCCAGTTTTCTATCATGTAATTTTGAAACGAATTAAAAGTATAATTTACTAAAAACTTAATCGGGTAATTGTCTCAAAGACGTTCTATTAGAGCTGGGAAAAACCCCAAATGCGTGATGATACCAACAAACAAGGTCGAATAGCTCACGACAAGATGTACTAAAGATGCGTGCTTGTCATGAAAGTTTCAAGGTCCTCAGGAGCACAAATTATTGGTACAAATATGTATTGAAATGAAATTCACTTTGGTACTGGCTGAGCAACTTTTGGTGTTTCTGTCAGATTATGGGCTTTCTTAAAAATGATACTGTGACACAAACACATAAACCTTATAATATGGGACCTATCCTACGCTACGGAGAAAATATCACATCAGTTTTTAAGGAATTTGGCTTTCGTTGTGGGGAAAGTAGAAGCATTTTAAAATTAAAAACAGCACAAGTTACAAAAAGAACTTGGATGCTTTTACACGGAGTATCCATAATAAACTAGGAATAATGAAATATTTTGAGTTAACAAAGGGTTACAATCACTGCACCATATCGTTGTTTAGATTCTATCAACTGTTTCTAAATAAAAAAATAATACCCTACATTTGTCTAAAAATGCATTAATTAGCTTCGTATAGCTACAACTGAGAGACTGGATACTCCTGTGTACGAAAAAATATAGATTGTATTTTAATATAAAATAATTTACTTCTCTTGTACCGGGCCGTGGTAATCCAGTTGGTAGAGTCACGGATCAGTAACCGGAGAGTTGCGAATTTGAAACACGATCCAAACAAAGACCGTCGAATATGGGGGGGGGTCTGGTGCACGTTAAATCTGTTATGGCCTCAAATGTCTTAGCATTAGCGTGGTGGAGAAGTTTGGAGAGTGGGGTGCCAGCTCAGGTGTTGACCTCGTCATCTGACCGTGGTTCGAAATTATGAGGTGTCCTCGGATTGATCCCGGACCATCGCCAATAGCCCGTTGTGTTGGTGCTATGCGACATAAATTCAACTACCTAGGTCTCTTGTACCATTCACAAAAGCAATATGAACTTCGCAAAACTATATTGTTGCTTATGAGAAAGAAAACTTTTCTTAGGAAAAATAAAATGACATTCAAATATATTTAGGCTTTTGGAATAAATTTCGGGTTAAAAAATAGGGCTTAGTTCAATATGAAAAAAAGACCCCCTATCTGAAATGAATAAAAAATTTGCATGCACCACCGATAAAAATGTTCATATAATAGGCCGTTTGAGTTTCACAAAGCGCGCAAATCCCAGTATAATGAAAAGCATTGATTTGAATGAGGTACCGAATCGAATGGAAAGTTCCTATCAGCGAGATGACTTGAAAAACAATTGAATTGGTAGATGAGGAATACTCGGGTGTAGTGAATACGTCTTTCAATCGCTTTGTTTCAACAACGCTTGGATACAAAGTAGGAAAGTTTTGAGAATGAAGGAAAATCGGAAGACCTTTAGAAAACTTGTAAAAGCAGTATATACTACTGACTCAGTATGTACTCAATTTGTGGCCAATCCATAATCGCTAAATGTACTCGAAAGAGTTCCAAAAGTAAATTTCACAGAAGAATGAAAATATTTGTGTGTGAGCTCTTTTACTTCGCAATTAAGAAATGTGTGGCTTTTTATCTTTGGTCTAGTAATTATAGTACCCTAATTTGCCCTAATTTGATTTTCGTAGTTTGAGGGAATAATTGTTAAATGAAACAAATGAAATCCTTTTGTGTGAGTTGTGTTACCCTTCTCGAGGAGGTATTCGTGCAAATATAGAAATGGTACTATTCAACTCATTTATTCAATTTGAAAGATCAGCGACTCGAAGTGCACAAATGATGCTTCATGAATTTCAATCTCACTCATTTCCAGTATAAAGCTGAAAACCCGTGGATTCGATTTGAGCTCTAGAAAACCCCACCAATGACCCTCTCAATCTTTTAAGCCCTTGATCCAAATCTTTTTGGGGCCGCGGTTGAAAGAGTAACGGATTAGCAAGCATAGGGTTGCGAGTTCGAGTCCAACCAAAAGACAGTCGTGTACAAAGGGGGCTGATGCACATCTAATCTGTCGTGGCTTCAAATGTCCTCACGTTCGCATGGTGTAGAAGTTTGAAGAGTGAATACCTACCGAATTAAAATACCTACCAAATCTTTTTTTACTTGCATTTACTTGCCATTGGCTTTTTACACTGCATAGAATGTTTGGATAGGTCATGTCTTTTTTATAGCTGTTGCACTTTTAATTATTTGTTCTTGCTGTTATGACTTTTGCTGCTTTTCATATGCTTTTATAGTAACTTTCATGTCACGGCTTTTTTTATCTTTCTACAGATGTTTTATCGTATGTTGGTCGTAGTGTCAGTGTTTTGGATCTTGCGCATTCAACCAAACCAACATTTTCAGTGGTTTGTCGCTGGGTTGCACAATTCTATTGAAGACTAAAATATTTCTGATTCAAGTGATCCATAATGAATTCGAAAGCCAATACTTGACCGATTCAATTCTCCTAAATCGCCGCACTTCTCAGTAGGACTCTTCTAACTATTCCAACCTATTTTGAATTCCCATCGGTGGCGGTGATTCATTCATTCGATAAATGCAATTCACTAACTGCAACTCTGATCACGTAGCGTGAAATATCTGCTTGAAATTCGCTTTCCTACTAGCAAAAATTGGGTTTTGTCATATTCGCCGTCTATTGATCAGAATTCAATCGACGGCACGAAAACTTCATCAATCAAGATTTACCGCCAATCACAACAATGGTGTTCTGTTCAGGAGCCATCACAGATCTTAGTTACTGAGAAGCAAGATGTTTAGAACATGTGCCTCACGTTTGCCGTGATCAATGAATTAGGACAGATAGTTTCTGTTTTTTCTTTAAAACCCAAGGAAATGAAATCTAGAAAGGCTGTGTTTAAGGTTGCTTTTTAACGTATTATTTCTTTAGGCTCAATTTTTGTACATATCTATTCCTTGGTAGAAAAAGTTATTTCCACAAATCTCTTCAAGGCAATGAAAGTTATAGTAGAAAAAGTGTCGATATTTTCCTATCAATACATTATGAAAGCATCAAAATATTGGAAATATTTGTAGGCTGTAATAAAAATGGAAATCACTAAAAACTTGCAAAATGAGCATTCTCCTTTTCTCTCTCTATCAAGATACAGATATATTAACCTAATATTTTTATTTTTTCAAGCAAAAATGTCTTAACGGAAACATTTTTCTAATCCATGGATTTAAATGTTTAAATGATACGATCTGTCAGTTTTGATGCTAATGTACTTTAGAAATCCATTTTTTGAAATTCAAACATATTCCTTTTTCTGAATTGAATTCCAAACGCACACATTAATTTCCTCTGGTCGATCAATCTTTTCGAGTTAAGAACTAATGAAAAATAATCTTCATTAAAAAGCATACTACGTTTAAGATAGCTTTGAGGAGAGTCGGCTTAAAGGAGGACCAATCTCATGCATGAAAATGTCTTGTACAGAAATTAATTCTATCGCCATGAAAGTAAAATAAGCTTCAAGTTCACATATAGCTTTGAAGTTTTTATAAAGACTGATTTGCTCAATTTAACCTTTGGTCACTATGTATTTCTTATTGGTGGAGTTTGTTCCACATGCTGGTTAATACTCATCCTGAAGTCTTAAATCTGAACAGGGGCTTTTAAAGTACGTTTTGATGCTTAGCACTTTTTATTTATTTCTATTTTTGAACGGAACCTCTAGAATCACACTTAATGTTAATCCTTTAGGTTTGGTTTCTTTGACGCATTCTTAAAAGTTTTAAGAACAGAATGGATGGCATCCATGCATTTAAGAACATTGTACTTACAATATGAACTATATTAATGTCAAATATTTGAAATACTTTGAATGCTTTGGCATGCTGAAATCAATTTGTCATCTCTTACAGGACTTTACAAAACCTGTAAGAAATTTTTACCTCGTATGAAACTCCACTGGACAGTTTGAAAACCTATTTTGTGATATTCAGACACAATTGACGCTGTGAAAGTAGTACTGAAAAGCGTCACTTATAAAGCAGCCACTTTAGAAAAAATTCTTAACTATATTTTTGAAATGAATGCGGCAATTAGGATTGATTGTAATTGCCTTTTATTTTCAAAAATGACAACCTTACAATAAGAAGTTATGAAATGATCTCTTACTGATTTTAATGATTTAAATAGGTCAATTACAGATGAAATGATCTGTTAATTCACTAGCGAAATCAAATGTTATTGTACATTTCTTTGGTAAGTAGAGTGGAAAGTTTTTCTCTCTCTCGCATTGTTAAGCAGATCACTCCAACTCATGACGATCCCGACAAAGTTGAAGGAGTGAGAAAGTGTAGATGTAAAAGTATCTTCCTCATTAACATTCGGGTCTTCGTGGATTATATAATTATGCCTGATGTGAATAATTGATGGATAACCTCGAAGTGAATAATTGATGGATAATTTTGTTTTGAAATAGCCTGAAATCATTGTATTCATGGAAAGCCCTCATTTACCGCTCCTTCCACTGTGGTTCTGAGTTGGAAGTGCTATTTGAAAGTGAATTCTCGTGCACTACGTAACTGATAAAAAACGCTATTGAATGCCTGCGTTTTTAATTTGAATCCCTACTCGCGTTTTTCCATCTAAAGTGACTCTATATACATTTTTGAATGACATCTCAGACTCGACTTTGCTTAAGGTGTGCGTATACACTAGAAGGTTTATTTAAATGTTGACTTTAAGAATCCAGTTATTTTACAATAGGTCATTGGTTTGTGCTTAATATCATTTCAGTGTAAAAATATCAGGTTAAGCTAATAATTTAATATCTAATTTAGATTTAATTAGCTAAGTAGCGTGTTTTTTTAACATTGATAACTCAGAAAGACAATTCGTGTTGGAAATTATTCCTAATATTATTCTTTATGTTTAAAACCTCAATCAAGTTCCTAGAGGAATAGGGTTTTTTACAATTTTTTAAAAAGGAAATCTAAAAAATCAAGATTTTTGAGGAATTTTAACATTTAAAAATCAACTAAAAATTCATTTCTTAACAAATAACTCTGACTGAGGGTCAAAACATCCACTGTATTATATACTAGATTATAATGATACAAAAATAATTACAATAGGTCAATTCGTTGTGTTACCACCATTTGAACGAAGCATCCTATTGCAAAAACAGTTCCTCAGAAGGTATGTTTAAAGTTTTGGAAACATGGTGACAATACCTAACGAAAAACCCTTGTAACTAGAAAACTATTTAGAATATTTACAAAATCTTGGGCATTGTTTGAAAGCTAAGGTAGAAAATATTTTGATGCAATAAAAAAGATATCAATATTCTGGTCGAATTTCGTGATTTCTAGTGTATACATGCACCTTAACTCACAATCATTCAGGTTAAAAAGGTAGAACGGGGAGCTAACGAGTGGATCAAATATTCTACACGAATTGATTTAACGAAGAATCAATCTGAAATCCATTTATCAAAAAGTTCATTAAAAATATTTGATTGCACTGAATATCATAGTTGTAAGCACCTCAGATCAAATTGTACTGAAGAATTAATTTCTTCAACGATTGCAGTTTTCAAAGCATAACAGGTTATCAAAAGAATAAAATCTAGCCCCTTATTTAATTCTGTGAGTAAAAACGATTTGTTTGAAAAATTTGAAAACATAAAATTTCGTTTTTCGAACATACTGTTTTCAAATACAATTGCAATTAAATTTTAAAAATTGCTGAGCGAAGTCCTCTTCGGTCGAGTTCTAAACAGGATTCCCTTGAAGGAGGAATCCAATTGTGCATTAGTCGATACAAGTGGCGAATTGTGTTGATTGATCGATACTGCATTTCTCCGCAGATGCGACACACTTTCGGCCACAAAAAGAACAGCTTCTGCATAACATTTAGTGGGAAAAGGACTCTTCGTATGCACATTGGATAAAATATTTTTCAAAATATGTAATTTTCCGAAAATTGTATTGGTGATTGCAGGCTGAAGCGAACGGTGTAAGCACTGAGTAATCAACAGCTGCTTCATTTCGATTTGTTCGGTTACATGCCATTTCGTTTTCCTTCCATTTCAGCTGTCAAGTCCTTGTTTAATAAAAAATGACCGACGAACAAAATCTGTCAAATATGTATTTCGGCAATCCAATGCACTAATAAGCGAGATTCAATGAAACATGTCATGTTTTATTTGTAAAAGTATACATTTTAAAAATTCATTTTGTAGTTGGTTTTGATAGTTCGTTCACCCGACAAAACTTGCCATAGTATACTTACCATACTTGTGCATAAAAATATGTCATTCATTTGGCATAAAATAAAAATAGCTGAAGTTTTGTATCTGGTCACATTGAGACATCCCATACCCGACGGCTTCATATTAGCTCTTTTTGTACAGAACAAGAGATGACATCTATCCAAAAATTTGGGGTAAGCTTACTTGAAGGGAAGATAGTTTATTTTCAAAAAGGTTTTTTAATTAATAAACAATAATAAAAAAGTCATTTTTTTCATGACACAAATCTATCTCAATGTCCCATAAATGAGAGTGGAATGCCCTTCCAACATCTTTTGGTCTAAAGGATGGGTCGATTTCTGTTAAATGTTCTTTGGGTAAGCATTTGAGATCAGACTTTTAACTCATTGAATGAAATCAGTTGGGTCCTCTAATAGTTCCCAACTTCTTTGTTAGTATTACGACCCTTCTAATGAACTACGAAGATAATTCTATAAGAACTACTGATCGCTTTTCGACTGGATGAAAAAAGTATTTAAAGGGCAATAAACGAAAATCATTTCAAAAAATTAAAAAACGCAATTGGGAAAATTACACAACATTATTAGCATAATACTATAGTTGGTTGGTGTTAGTAAAACAGACTACGAAAGAATTTATTACTTTCTTAAAACGAAAATATCAATTAAAAAAGAGGGAATTGCGGAAGATGCTATGAACACAATTATTTCAATGGCCTAAAAATTGATAAGCTTAATTAAGTAATCAATTCTATTAAACTTACTTAAATTACTTTGTTATATAGTCTTAAAAGAATTTAATTGGATTCTGGGATTCTGGAAAATTCGAAATCTTGGTGATTAGTTTTGCTTTTCAGTTATTAAACATTTTAAGAGTATATTATTTTCAGTTTTCTATGTATCTGAATTCGAGAGAATGAATTAAAACTTGATGAACAATGAACGGTATGGACTTTGCAATGTATTTTTACTCTCTTTTTCCCATGAGTTCCTCTTTATTTCGTTTTTAATCCAAGTCGTTTTCAATGTAAAACAAATTTCCAAAGATCAACAAACAGCTGAATAGCTTTATTTTTCTTTTACACTACTTACTATTTTTAGAATTTCTCGTTTATTTGTAATAAAATAATCTGAAATCGGGAAAATGATTCGTTAACCATTAACAGGGCTTAAACAAACAGATTTTATTAAAATGGCTGTCAAGCAATAGTCACACTACATCTATTCAAACTTTCTTGACAACCTTTTTGTATTTTATGGCAAATTTTACGTTGTTATTGCAAATTTAGATAGCTTTTATCTGTTTCCTTTTGATGAACTAATTCGCCATTAGACTAATACACCAGTGAAAGTGGCAAAATATGATTATAAAATTGTATGAAGTGTAAAAAATAAAATGCCTCTATTCCTCGCGATTCATTTTACAGCATCCATTGTATTTATTGTCCATCAAACATCCCGAATTTATTTCTCTGATACCTCAAAATAGATTACTGACCGGACATGACTACGCAGTGCATTGAATTTTCGTAATATGACTACAACAAACCCTCACTTTTTTATTTGCTCTTGTTTCCTTCTCAGAGGAAATACTGTTTCTGTTTTATTTTTAAAAGAAAAAGGAGCTATTTCAATAAATGTCAGTACTCCTGATCATTATTTAAATTACGAAACTAAATTACTTACCAACCAACCGATTCAAAAGAATCACCGACACTTTCCTTATTGTTACATTTGACACTCATAAAATAGTTAGATTTTAAATGTATGAAAGAAAATAAATTGCAGTATTCAAATAATAAATAGCAACTATAAGTTTTACAAAGTGCAAAGAACACTCAAGTTGAAATCTCCCTTTGAAACGAATCGCTAACCCTGAAGAAATGGCACGCACTAACACAAGTAAGCTATGCGGGTCAATGCAGAGTAGCTTCTAAAAATGAATTCCAGGCGCATTTTGCCCTTTTATCAGCCAGGCGCATTTTGCCCTTTTATCTTTTCATAGCTCTTTTCCCTTCGTTGAACGGGTTAGTGAGGCCACTTTCCTGACGCCAGCAATCAGTATGGCCTCGCCAAAACAAAACGCTGACGACAGATATCTATAATTAATTGGCCGATTAGGGCATCCTGTTCTCTGGCCAACATGGGAACAGGATGAATCCCAGGATTTCCTATTCGAGACAAAGCGAACTATCTCTGCATCCACATCTTTCTTCCGTTTATTCAAGACTGGGATTGAATGCCTTTAGTAAACACGAGGGTCGCTCTCCAGGATACCCTCTTTTCCTGCTGTCATCCTTTGTTCCCTCTTTGCTCACCCTTCCACGGCATTGTTTACCTCGGGTGGAAGAGTAACGGATTAGCAACCGAACCAAAGACCGTTGTGTACAAAGGGGATGGTGCACGTTAAATCCACCTCAAATGTCCTCACGTTGTCGTGGTGTGAATGTTTGAAGAGTGGGGTGCCAACTCACAGGTGTTATCTCGTCATCTGACCGTGGTTCAAAATTACGTGGTGTTGCTCTCGGATCTTTCCCTTCGGGATTGATCCCAGACCGTCGCCAAATAGTCTGTAGGGTTGCTCTAGTCCGACGTTAATTATCTACCTACCTTGCGTTGTCTTGTGTTTGGTCTAGCGTGGCCAAATATGGACCTTGCGCCATAAAACGCCAAAACAACCAACCTATTTTTGGACCTATTGTCAGGTTCGTTGACTTCCCGGGTGTTAGTAAAACTTTCCTTTGGTGTATGTCCATTACTTGTTGTCTGTCTTGCGTCTGGCGCAGTATGGCTCAATATGGCTCTTGCGCCATAAACCCAGCCAACCCTTTCAGCCTTTTCCCGTTCTTTACCTAAGTAGTTTTGGGTCAATTTGAATTGAAATGCAAAGCGATTTATTACAGATACGAAAGACAACTGCTCTGGACTAACGTGAAACGAAAAATGCTTTTTCCAAATATGCATTGTATTAGTTGATTGGCAAGTTTTAAAAATGTTTCTAAGACACGAAATGATGCCAGAGAAATAAGAGTTCGCTGCAATCTTTCAGTATGTTGAATCGTTAGACAATCCTCTGAGGGGGCTTGCGCTCTTTAAGTACACCTCAGTAACAACCCTCAGTTACTCTAGCCATCTGTCCTCCCCTTCGTTTTACCCTCGCCTGCGCTTCTACTTTTTGTTTCTTTCTTCCCCGATTGATACTTGGTACCTTAAGGTCTAATTATGCAAAAGCAATACTATCCAGCCAACAAAGGCTTAAATGGTTAGTTTCAGGCATGCACGAGCCTGTTACACTAATCAAGTTGTGTGCAAAAATGGATTGAATTCGAAATCATTACAGTCAACTTGTTTGCAACAACCAAATATGTGTATTAGGTAAGAAATAAATCTTTTTTAGTAAATAAAATCTTTCTCATGTCTGGATTGTCACATTCTATAGTATGTTCTGATGCTCAAAATTACAATTTGATACTATAATTTCTGTTACATAATGATTTATTTGCCAGGATAAATTGCGTGATAGATTTCACTGCAATGCAGAAATATATTATCGTTTCCTGTGGTTCTAGCGTCTGTTTACAGAAGAACAGAAATAGTAGTAACTTTAGTTTTTAAATGTGAACATGTGAGGGGGTGTGAAATGAGATGATCCTTCCACTTTGACAATTTTGCTTCCCCAAAGTATATAACCGAGCGGAAAGGTTTTCAGCTCATTTGGATTCGAAATGTTATTTAGGATTGCTTTTAGTGAATTGAGACTTAATTTTAAGGTGGAATCAAAATGATATCTGAACTATAATTTCCCATATCATTTTGATTCACGCTTCAGTCTCTTCAAATGGAATTATCCGCCATAAAAGTTAAAAAATCTACTTTTGTGCTACATTGTCCATACAAGCAACTAGCAATACAGTAACGCTCTATAAAATTTAAGGTTTTTAACAATCATATTGCTTAAACACTTGATGCTAAAGCCTGGAGATTTTCGTTGGTTGTACACAATTTCTATTGTCATCAGAGATAAAGCACTCAATTTCCTTTGGAAAAATGATAGAACAGAAACAATACACGTAGAAAAGACTAAACGATTGGACTTCCTTCTAACTAACCTACGAGTCAATATAAAATTGACCAAACATCAAAGTTTGTTATCGCCTGGAAAATGTAACATTCTTTTAGATAGTGCTGTTTCTTTTCATTCCATTCCCTTAAAGTGTAGCTTTGTAGGATATGTAGTAGGTATTAATATCTTGCGCCTCTGCAGTCAGATCAGAATTTATTTTAAAGCTTGTTGACATTTTTATGTTCTTTACGGGTATTTTGATACTTTCTTGATCGGTAGGTAGGTATTTTAATTAACGTAGCACTGGAGAAACCCAACGGGATATTGGCGACGGTCCGGGATCGAACCCGAAGGATAAGATCTGAGGACAACACTACGTAATTTTGAATCACGGTCAGATGACAAGGTCACACCTGAGCTGTCACCCCACTCTCCAAACTTCCACATCACGCCATCGTGAGGACATTTGAGGCCACGACCGATTTAACGTGCACCAGCCCACTTTGTACACTACGGTTTTTGGTTGGATTCGAATTCGCAACCCTCCGGTTGCTAATTCGTTACTCTTCCGCGACCCCTTCATACTGTAGGAACTATTAATGTGAAATTGAAGAACAATTTCGCTCGTGCGCCATAAAATCCGAAACCAACCTAGCGTTTGTAATATCCTTATCCCAGAAATGTACAATTTTTAGATCGATTTTCGGTATTTTGAATTTTAGGTCATTCTTGATATTTTCAAGGCATCTTTTTGGTCCTTTTTCGAGATTTTTAGAGTAAATTTTGGTCATTTCCCCGGTTTTTCGAATACTGTTTTAGTTTTGTCTTGGGTTTTAATCACCTTTTGGTTGAAGCTTTTCGAAGTTATAATCTTTCCAGTTTCGCTTTTAGCAAACACATAACCAAATGACTCACTTATTAGCCAAAAACATCCGTGATCTACCCTTTAACGCAAAACAAATCCTTTCTACGTTTTGATTGGTGGCTGAATAACGCTCGTGAACAGAGGGAGTACTTTTCCCTCATCTTGTCCGAATGAAACGGAAGATCCCATAATACGTTTGGATCTTAATGGGAACCGTCTAAAGCACGGTTTTCCAAACTGGCCCATAGCCCGTTGTGTTGCTCCAGTGCGACGTTTGTTAAGACAAAATCGGAAATATGAGTTCAACGTACGCAAGGCAATATTCTACCGAGATAGCATATCCGATAACGGATTTACCAGTTCAGATGGTCACTTTTGGTCAATGAATGTATTAGATTGTATTCATAGATTAAGGGGCTGCTGTAGCCCGGCCCGAAGAGTAACGGATAAGAAACTGAAGGCTTGCGAGTTCGAATCCAATCAAAGACCGTGTATAGAGGGTTAAATCCTTCATGGCATCAAATGTCCTCACGTTGTCGTGGTGAGGAAGTTTGGAGAGTGGGGTGCCAGTTCAGGTGTGACCTCGTCATCTGATCATGGTTCAAAATTACAAGATATTGTCTTCGGATCTTTCCCTTCGGGTTTGATCTCGGACCGTCGCCAATAGCCCGTTGTATTGCTCCAGTGCGACGTTAATTAAATACCTACCTACCTTCATATATTAAGAGTGATTCGTGCAAAAACGCATGTCATTCACATGCAGTATTTTATATTTATTAATTTAGATAATTTTTTCTATCGGTCAGCAAAATCCGGATTCTGAATGTAATGCTCGTTGAGATCTGAGGTGACCTTGACAATTTAAAATAATACTCTTGTAGTGGGAGTGAGTAAAATGCATTCACAGAATACTATTCGGATAATACTATACGTAAGGAAATAGCAAATAATCCAAGAAATTGAGACAATGAGATTCCATTTACAGCATCGTGTTTTACCAAATGCATTCTAAAGACACGGAAATACAAATTGAATTGATACTGATTACACTGAAAAACTATGGTACATGGGCGTGCATACGTTTACGGGATGTTATTCTACAATTCTAAAAATAACAAATCCTTAATTTTATTTCAAAAAGGTTTAGTTTGATTACATGATTAGTTAACTTTTTCAACATCTATGATGCCAAAATGATTTATCTATATATAATAAGAGTGAGTCACTCTTCAAGTACAAAGAGTTAATTATTTCTTAGAGTTATCAAAAATAACGCACTTTATTAAATATTGGAAACTTAATATATTTATAAACATATCAAGTAGGTTGCACACCAATGGATGACAGGACGATGGCTCATTTTCTTTCGTACTGAAACATTGCATATTTAGTCGTGCAGCAAAATTGAGCGACACACCACCCTTAGCATCTCATTTAAAATGCTATTAGGGGAAGGATTAAATGTATCTAGAATTGTGTTTGGGTTGATTGATTACAATAACATACAACAATCTACGTCTTAAAAAATTATGTACCGAAGACCAAGGGTGAAAATTTGTTGTGACAATTCGTACTTGTGTCGGGTATTTATATTTGTGTCACATTTCGTTAGTTTCCTTTGAATGAATGTTATTCACAGCTCCTGAATCGTTCCAGGGGAGTCAACTGCCAGATACCTTTTGAAACCCCCAACATTTTAAGGCCCTCAAACATGAATTACAAATATACACATGTCCAAAAATTAGGTAGGTCAATCTGTCATGGCCTCAAATGTCCTCATGTTGTCGTGGTGTGGAAGTTTGGAGAGTGGAGTGCCAGCTCGGGTGTTGACCTCGTCATTTGACCGTGGCTTAAAATGACGAGGTGCTGTCCTCGGTTCTTTCCCTTCGGGATTGATCCCTGATCATCGCCCGTTGTGTTGCTCCAGTGAGACGTACATTTCAACTAGCAATGACCTACTTTGGACTCTGGTGAACAGTGGTGAAATTGTTTTACGCATTCAGTAGCAGAAAATGTCTCTGAATGGGCTGAAATTGGAAGAACCAAAGTCGTTGAAACCCGTAGAAGTCGCGATTGAAGATAAGCAAGTGACGGCAATGAGGGAACCATGTCTATCAAATGCACCGTTATTCAAATCTTTCTACTGACTCATTGGAAAATTTGCTTCTACTTCATTTCGAAACCTGAAACTTCCAATTATTTTGAGCTCATAAGGTAGCTATTTAATCACACTGGAGCAACAAAACGGACTATGGGAGACGGTCCGGAATCCTACCCGAACGGAAAGATCCGAGGACAACACGTAATTTTGAACCACGGTCAGGCGACGAGGTCACACCTGAGCTGGCACCCCACTCTCCAAAATTCCACACCACGCCATCGTGAGGACATTTGAGGCCACGCCAGATTTATAACGTTTACCAGCCCCCTTTGTACACGACGGTCTTTGGTTGGATTCGAACTCTAAGCCCTCCGGTTGCTAGTCCGTTACTCTTCCAACCGTGCTACCGCCGCCCTTTTGAGCTCATGAAGATGAGATCCTATTTTTTTAGATCAGAAGTTTCTCGGAAGATAAATCGAAGCACAAGAGAAGTTCTAAAGTATGCCATTTATTAAAATGATTCCAAAGTAAAATTGTATCTATCTCGATATGATTCCAAATAAAAGTTGTTTCGCCCTACTGATGTAATGATAGGTATAGGCGTTCACGAGCTCAACACCACTGCATTCTTCTGGCATTCGGCTGAGTAATGTGGGGTTTGTGTGTTGTGACACTTGTTACGTTGTCCCCGATAGGCGCTCCATTTCATCTTGCCTACCACAATTTGATTCGGGAGTACTGCTCAAGTGGCATCCTACAGCTCTTTGGAAAGTTCAGGGTTGTCTGCAATAGCCATTTTCGTAATACACTTTTTCCTGGTAATTCTCTATTTGCGTCTATATTTGCATAAACGGATTACTTTTGGCACTAGTGTTGTATTAAACTGAAAGTATTAATTACAATGACCTTCATGGATTCGATGTTTGTTTAACTTGTTATCTGAGTTATTTTTATGCAGAAATGTATGCAGTCTTTTTATCTCGTAGAGCTGTTTTTTTATTGCTAAAGCTAACTTTAACGCTTCTTTAAATCTCAACTTGAAAAGGTCTGACATTAAGCACTAATATCTTTAGCTGTGTGTAACTCGCAGTTTTCTTTTTAAAATATTGCATAAATAATCTGGATACAATTTTGAATTCTTATTTATGACCGAAAGAAGTACCCTGAGTCAGGTGTCCTTCATATCAATAACGAGTAAAAATGGTTTAAATATGCCTTTCCTTCCAATGCCTTTCAATTCCAATGGTTTTGAGAACTAATAACTGCATATTATGCTTCCATTTTTTAACCAGCTAGATGATTTGTAAAATTTATCAAAAGTTTCTAAACTAGGTTAGCGTTAAAAGCAAAAATGCATAATCGCCAGAAACAATTTTCTCTGTACAGACAGTGGGAAAAAAAAGTGGTTCACTATTTTTTTGAAGAAAGCAAAGTTTTACACTTCAATGATATAAACTAACTCATCTAACTCACATGGGTGGTTATATGTCAATTCGTCTGTGAGAAATTTAATATTTTCTTCATTATGGAAATTCATATTCCCTTTAGCACACATTGCACTGTACAGTCAGTGAAAAAAATACACGAACACCTCTTAATATTCTCCTCCCTGGAATCAGACAATCTAACGAAAAGCGTCATTAGATTTAGAATGCAATGCCTAAGACAAATAAATGTGTATTTTATTTGCATAAGGGTCCGTCTTCATATTTATTTCGAAATTATTTTCAAAATTTCACGATTTGGGAAGCTGATGACCGAAGTTGATCACCAGAGGAAGTTCTTGACAAATCAATGAGATTTCCATGTTGACCAAATATTCTCTCTTGGCCACTCAAAGAACCGTGATGTCACGCTAATCGATCCATTCAGCTACCCCCCCCCCCAAATAATTCAAAAGGCTGATGCAGTTTTGAATCAAGGATTGTACCTCAATAACTACCGGAAAGGACTGAAGTACAATTTTACACACCTAGGTTTGAGACATTGCCGAGTCGATTGCACTTAAAATCTTTACAACTTTCAATTCATTATTTTTAATTATGAATGAATGAATTAATAATAATTAGAAAACACTGCTTTGAAAATGAAATAAGGCTTACATTTTGTTTGGGTTATTCAACAATTTAAAAAACAATAATTACTTGATCAGATGATTATTGTTGAAAGGTTTTAGGAAGACTGAAACACTCAATTAACATTAGAGGCTCTGTATATACACCACTCTCATAACTCATCATAAATTTGACTACAATAAATGCATTATGTGAATTCTGGCTATTTTGATCCAGAAAATCAGAATCTAATCAAAAATAAGGGTTACTCTTAAAAAAAATGGTTGCTTGGTTTTGGGGGTTTTATGGCGCAAGAGCCATATTTGGCAATGCTGAGCCTTTAAAAAATGGAATTGATACAAAATTTAATATGAAAACGAACCATTATGCAAATAAGTCACATTTATTTATATCAGACCTTATTCCAAGATATAATAAACTTTTGGTTTGATTTTGTAGGAACGTGAATAAGAGGTGTTCGAGTACTATTTTGACAGAATGTACAAGAATATTTTATTTTCGTTGGACAGAATGCATAAAATGACTATGTACAAATGGAAGAGACGTGACAAAGTACATTAAAGTAAAAATGAATGAAATCAATGCAGAGAACATTTCTGCCAAGAATTCGGTAATTACACTTGAATTTTCAACAAAATTCAGTACATCTGTATAAAAAGGTATTGAATTTTTTTATCTTTTTTTGTGAAGGATGTTTTTGTGAAGGATGTTTTTGTGAAGCATGCTTTTATGATGCACGCTCTTAATTGCAATGTGTATTTCTGTAACATTATATGATTTACTTATATATGTAACGAAACATGTCTGTCCAATTTGTGAGAGAACAAGTTTACAGAAATTGAAAAGAAAATTTCGAAATCAACATGGAAAGCATTTAAAAACACCCGCTCCTTTGAACCCATTCAAGTGTATAGTTGAAATGGTTTCAGATACATAAATAATCTAGATATGGTACATAAATTCATTTGATGTTCTTATGTCAAGTACTTTATACTGCTTCAGCCGTCTCTTCTGAGGCTCACTTTCTCCATGAAGTCCTGACCTCAATGGAAGCTGCAGTGTTTCGGGGTGTCATGGAAGGACATTCATGATGATCCGATACTTCTTTTGGACATTTTTCAAAGGGAACTTATCGAATTCGGAATTAGAAAAAAGGAATACTCTTTAAATGAGGTTGATCTAAAGGATTCCGATTAGAAACTAAAAATACTAATTTTGTGCGGGTAAAATGCATTAATATGAGAAAGTTCTTCACTCATAAAATTTTTCAACAAATTAATTTTAGTATAGTTCCCTTCAAAGAATTAAAACATCGATCTATTTTTTCAAAATGTAGGTCGTTGGAAAAGTGGAAAGTTTCGTGAAAACTTCGTGGGAAAGTTGTGAATATTTCGTTGATAGAAACCAGACGCGGCACCTCAAAAATGGCCACATTATATGAGAATATTTTTAAAATTTTGAAATGAATTAAACTTGATAAGCATTTTTTGATCCGCATTTCTAACTTTGACGGAAAGCTGTTAGGACTACAACTGTGTAATTTTGATTCGTATTCAGGATGAATTCATAAGACAAAACAAGTGAACATAAAAAATGTAACATTTGCGAGTTGAAAAAATGCGGGATTAAATTTAAATGTTTGTTCAGTTCTATCTATTTTCAGATACTAGATATTAACTTTTCGTCACACTCCTGAAAGCAGAATTGGAAATGCAATCTGTTTCGAAAAATCTTTTAGAATCGCAATGCTTATTCTAAGGTAATATTCAACACTTCATATTTCTTTCCGAAACATTGCATTAGTATAAATCATATTATTACAGTTTTAGTAAGTATGAGATGTTTCTTAAAAGAATGCACGAAAGATGTTATTGAATATAAAACGAAGGGAATTTCTTTCGATAACGATATCAAATGCTGGCAAAAATTGAATCGTTGAACCATTTCCTTCCATTACCTGTTACAATGAGGAAATTCATTTCAATTTGTGTCGTTTGGCAATAACTGAATACTTTATGCTCGTTTATTCTAACTTAGTCTGTCTTGGTCGCACTATGGGGCTATTGGCGACGGTCCGGGATCGAAAGGAAAGATCAGAGGACACCACGCCATTTTGAACCACGGTCAGATGACGAGGTCAGGCCTGAACTGGCACCCCACTCTCCAAAGAAAACATGTAGGGACATTCCGAAATTGATAGTTTTGTACTCTTAAATCTCTCTTGAGCAAATCTTATAACGAAATGGTATATAAAAGAAAGTATACGCAAATAGCTAGCATTTTAGTTTGGATCTATTGCCATTTTTACATTAGTTATTTCTGCTATTTTCTTGTTATTCGATACTAATTTAAATTTGAAACAAATGTACAAAAAAGACATTCATGCGAAGATGGGTTTAACTGAGATGAAATGGAAGCTCCCGGTTCTAAAACTTTTATCACTTGCTATAATTATGTGTTACATGGATGAAATTTATTTTGAACCGCTGATACTAGTGCTCACACTGAAGTGCCAGAAAAACTGGTGTACCAGTCTAATACTTGGTGGGCTTTCCACGGTAACTGCAAAACTTCGACGAGGAATACACTGTACGAGTTTGAGGACGTATTGTGTAGGCCCCATACTTCCTGAAGTTCACACTTCTGTTGTATTCCGAGATGCAGGATTTCTGGTGGCATCCTAGATGTATCCGATAACGTTGCGATCTGGTGACTTCGGTGCGAATGATCAGACCCCAAACTCAGATGAATGTTCCTTTAACCATAATTTGGCGTGTCTAGACTTGTGAGGCGGCGTATTGTCCTGTTGGAAGAGGCCCATCAGAATGAAATCAGGACATGAACGGGTGTAACTCGTCAGAAAGAATGCACACATAGCGTTTACCTGTCAGAGACGTTTGTAGACGTACCAGAGGTACCATTGAATTCCAGTTTAACAAACCCCATACCATTACGGAGCTTGTACAATTCCCTGATGACATGCGGGATTTATGACTTCATCGGGGTTTTCTTCACACACGGATCCGCCCGAAACAGTTGGAAACGCATCAGAGCAGGCTATTCGTTTCCAATCATCAAGTGTCCTGTGGTAGTGTTCTCGAGTCCAGACGAGACGCATAGCTATGTGTCAAATATTTATCAAGGATACTCGAGTTGAGCATCGGCTCCTAAATGCTATATCTTTGAATGAACGTTGCACAGAACTCACGCTGATGTTTATTTAGGGCCCAGCATTGAATTACGATTTTATTTGATGCAGTGTTGTACACCTATAGCGTGGAATGATTATTGCCAGCCGCCGCTGATCACATTCACTCGAAGTATTTTTTGCGGTCACACTGCTTTCGTAAGTTACATGTTTTGCTAGAATACGTGCAGTCACTATTCACCCTTGAAATAACAGTACGTGAAAATCCAAACTTCTCTACCTCCAAAATGTTATAAACTATCTTTCGAGCTCCAACTATTAAACCTATGAAAATCGCTGAAATCATGATAACTTGTTTTCTCAGGGCGGAAAAACTCTAGATACTTCCACAGATATCTATCGCTTTATATATGCACTGACAGAAACATCCAATGACGTGCATAGGTGGCGATGCTATGTATTTTGCATAGACTTATCTGTACCAATTTTTCTGACACTTCACTGTTATATGCACATTATTTTTGAACATTCTCCAGAATTGCCATTTGTATGTATTTTGTTTGTGCACAGTATTCATTTATTAAAAACATGAGGAAGTTAGGTAGTTAATTTAACGTCGCACTGAAGCAACACAAGGAAAAGATTCAAGGAAAACACCACGTAATTTTGGACCACGATCAGATGATGAGGTAACACCTGAGCTAGCACCCAACTCTCCAAACTTCCACACCACGCCAACGTGAGGACATTTGAGGCCACGACAGATTGAACGTGCACCGACTCCCGTGTACACGACGCTCTTTGGTTGCATCGAGTTTCGAACTCGCACCCTCCGGTTGCTAATCCGCTGCTCTTCCAACCGGCCCTAAAAAAGTTAGAAATTGAATTCTTGTACTTCTTATGGAGGTGTTAGCTTGAAAGTATTCCTGCTTCGGAGCAAGTGATAAAAATATTCTCGATTAAGAACTCATGTGTGCGTCATTTTGAATTGTGTTGCTCTTGACGAAGGAAGCATGGAATTGTAAATGTCGTCAAATTTCTCAGAGTGAAAGCGGTTGATAAAGTGACGGATGTTGATCCACCTGTTTTTGATGTAGCTGTGCGCGTCGTAAAATAGCCCCGCAGCGTACGTTGTGGAATTATTGAGAATTGGAAAATAGAAACTTCAAAAGATTTCTCCGAATGTGTTTTTACGCGAATAGCAAACGATCACATGTGTTATCTGTACAAGTTTTGGATTATTTTCTTTCCCACTTGGAAACAATATCGCTCTTTTTATTTTTGTCAAAACACAGCTTCTTCCTGTTTGGATATTCAATTATTGATGCTTGTTTTGAAAGGAAATTTGTATACTATACTTTAGTTGCGTTTGTTTTAATTTGTTAGAAATTATTTACTGTTTTTAATTCTTGAAATGAAAACTATTTTTTAAAGTCTCGATCTAATCTAAGAAATCTGACAAAAACCAAAAATACCAGGAATCGTTTGTAATACACTTATCACTTTTTGAAAAGTACAGAAGTTGTGTTATTTGTCTGAAGATGTCGAGTAAAATAGATGGCAATTGATATTTTTAGTTACTTTTTTGTAAAATTAAAATAATTTTAAAACAGTTCTTCAGTTGTCGAACTGTCTGTTTTAATCTATTTCATAAAAAATTCACTCCATCATTCTTTTCGCCACTTGCCGTTGTGTTGCTCCAGTGCGACGTTAATTAACTTCCTACCTACCATCATTCTTTTTTTCATCGCCAATGTTTAATGACCTGGTTAGAAAATAAGATTCTACCAGATGACAAAGTGTGAGGGCATCAGGCGCGTATTCATAAAATAATTTCAGAAGGGTCCAAACCGGATCAAAAGGCCGCAATACTAAATGATCTTTTCTGATTTGTCGACTGTTTCCGCTCGCCTTTTATCTGTGATACTGCGATTCATTGATTCCATTAGCTTCAGTGTGTATTTCTGATTGTTTTTAACATTTCAAATGTTTCTCTTCTGAATATCTAGACGAATAGACGAGCGATTTTTCGTCAATACTTCCAATTCAGCGCATTGCTTGATTCTGCGCTGGCATTAGCATCCGAGCCTTGGGTTCGTAAGTATGTCACGATTTCATAGCCTGTACTTCGATTGATATCCATTAAACCAACCTCAGCAATTTTTCGTAACATCGAAACCATTTCGGGACATACTCCAGAGCAAATAAGCAAGCTAGCTCTAAACAAGAAACTAACACGTGTCCTTCGTTTGGATCTCGATGAGAGATGAGAGGGAAAAAGGAATTTTGTAATCAAGTCACTTCACATCTGAGCCACCTTTCGGGCCTCTCTGGGTAGGGGAACATTTCTACCTTACAAGACAAGTGTTATAGTAATAAGAACCAGCCCGAATTGACGCCACAAGGTAGATTTCTAGAAATCAGGCGATATTCAATATTTCCAAACATTAGGTGTCAAAAGTGTATGTTGAGTTAATTGAAGTTATTGGAGGAACCTTTCAAAATGCACAGGTGAGTATAATCGAAAACAATTCCGATGATCCGTTAAAGAACTCTATACTAGATTGTGATCTCCTTCCCCACGAAGTAGGACTAGTACGAAGAGAATTCCTATTTTCCTCTCTTTTCAGTTTGACTGATCTCACGTTTCTAGTTGGAATGAGATAATAACCAATAGATACTGCTTTTTTGAATGGACGCAATTTCTCCCGACTCATTCATTCTATTGTTTGTGAATCATTCTTGGGAAGAGGTGAGAGGAAGAATGTGTGAGAAGCAATCTTTTAAAGGAAATGAAATCAAGAGTTCGGCACGGTTTTTCATTTCGATGAAACGAATTCAGGATCAAAGGATCTCATCAAGTATGATTGGCTTGAAAAGGACTGAGGCTACATATAAAATGACTAAACACATAACTATAAATTGGGTTTCGTATTTCAAATGTAATACGTATCATTTTCTTGAGTAGAAATCGAATTGGATTAACCCAGGAAAAGGAAATATTAGATAATTATTTCGAAAAGCGATTGATTTCTTTTTTACATATGATGAATGAAATTCTAATTCGATAATTCACTTCTAATACTAATGAATAAGATTAACCCATTTCATTAAGCTGTAAAAATTCTTCTGAGAATCGAAACCACAAAATGTGTTGTACATTTGAATGGTGTTAGGTACATCTGTCATAAAAGTATCCGAACATCTCTGGTTATTCTCGTCTCTATAGTCGCACAAATCAAAGGTATAATTAGACTTAATAGGAAGGTATAATTAGGTATAATTAGACTTAATTAGACTTAGGAATAATTTATACTATTAATTAATGTGCAAGAGTCCGTCTTCATATTAAAGTTTGCATCAACTCGAAGTTTTGTAATGGATAATATGTGATTGCAGATTTTCTGGTAGGTAGTTGGAGTTTTATGGAGTAAGATCCAATGACGGAGAAGCGCAAGATAAAATAATAAAATCAATATAAATATAAAACATTAAAAACAGGATTTTCTGGATCAAAATAACTGGAATTGATACGAAATACGTTTCTTTTAACAGTAGCGTAGTGTAACATCGATAGCTAGGGATGACGGGGAAACAAATATTATTCTTACCTTTAAAGCACCCTTCTGTCCTTTTAAATGAATTTGTGAATGAATGAATTCGCGATACATCGCAGCGTATTTGGGTTTCAATAAATAATATGCTTTCATTGAAGAATATTATACGTGAAACAGTTTCATGTACTTCACTTTTGAGAAGTTCATTCTGTTGCAAAGACCAAACTGCATCTGTTTTAACCAAAAAAAAGCCAAATAAGAAATGATTCTAGTTTTGTTAAAAAGGAGCACAAAACACCGCAACTCAGGATGATCCGAGCGCTGCCTTGGAGCTTGAGGCTGTCTTTTACAAAAGAGGGAAGATGAGGAGAGAATGATAGACCATGCGGGCAAGGACCCACTGCTCATATTATCTAGATTAGATGCTAGGGTCAGTAGAAAGCATGGGGCAAAAAGTGCACTGAAGATACCCATTTCGCATGATAGGAAGTAAGAAACCATAGTAATCATAGTAAGAAACCATTTGAGGCTCAAAGGATCGAGCATCCCCTGTCCTTGATTGGCTTTTGAGATGGAAATCAAGGACCTTAAAATAAAAACTGACGCCTCACTAAAAATCATCGTTTTTGCTTCAGGTTTTATCAATTTCTATTTGTATTGTCACGTAATTTGATTTTTATTAGGGGATGCCAGGCTTCAATGGACGTTGTCTTTTAGTCAAATCTACGATGAATGGTCGAAATTCAAAACGCTTAATGTTAAATAAGTGTTTCGGTCTTTTCCTGTGTGCTTTCCAAAATAATAAACTAATCAAAGTGTTTTGAATATACCAAAGTGTTTTTATGTTATATCAAACAATTAAGCACCCCAGGTATGCCTTTTTAATTTTTATAAAATGCTCTCGAATTATTAATGAATTCATTCACAATTGATAAAATTATGAATGGAAACATAAATTTCGAGTGCAGTTGACTTAACTGTCTTAAACCTAGGTGTACAAAATGTTAGTTTATTCTTTTCAGTAGTTTTTTTAGATACAGTATCTCAGCAGTTTCTTTGAGGTTGAAAAGGTGAATACATGTTTATTTTCAATATGCCATATTTTTACATTTCAGTTTGGTAAATGATTTAATTCAAACTTAAAAATCTTGTATCACAGGGATGTCAACATCGTAGTGGCCGTCTTAAAATAGTGAACGACCAATATGCGTGTAGGATTTTAGAGATATCTGCACTCAGCGTAGAAGGGCAGCAGATCTCAACCCAATAGAAAATCCTTCGGCGATAATCATATCGTATTGATTTAGCACGAACTCCCGCTGATAAACAGCTTGTACTGCTCTGCAATTCATAAGGCGTCATTAAGATCTTGTTTTAAGACTATTGATTCTATGCCACAGCAGATCTAAAAAGTTTGAAAAAGTACGGTTATTTGTAAAATGTCAAATAAATGTGAAATTTTTTCATAAATTTAGTAATTAAAGTAAATTATTTTGACCATTTTTACTCTTTGGAAGCATTTTATATAATTTAGTTAATTTAATGTCAATCCAGTCATTTTTTGAAATAGTGTTCAGTATTTCATCGAGAGGTATTTGTAATAAAAAATAATACTCAATAGTCAAGAAACAGGAATCGAAAGCAGAATAGATTGTTTAGTTTTATGACACAATGGTCAGATCTGGCCAAGCTGAGCCAAGCAATGTTGTTTCCCCAGGTAAATAGACATGCACACAAGGAAAGTTTTTACTGGCACAGGGGAGAGAGAAATACATTCAAAGCAGATTAGAATATATGGTAAATCATTTTACATGCGTGACTTTTATATAACATTTCTACATATTTAGACGGAACCCAATACTTGTTCCGTCTCTGCAATAGTTTTCTCCTAGTTTTTCTGCCAATTACGACAAAATTTTCACAAAAATTTACAATTAGTGTAAATTATCATTTTATTAATAATTAAAAAAAATTCTTATTTTTTATGTTTTGCAATTTATTATTTCTTTTCCATTTCCCTTTCTTCCAATTTAGCGTAATGAATCCTTTTATAATATTAAAAGTGGTTTTTGCTATTTGGAAATAATATCTCAATAAATATGAAGATCAACCCTGATACAAATAAAATGCATATTTATTTCTGTAAAAAAGGGCCAATGTCGAAATTCGCTTTTCTGAGTTATTGAGTTATGACCACAAATCACTTCAAGGTTATGAAAGTTACAACAGAAAACATTCCGAAGTATATTATGAAAGAATCAAAACATTGGTAAGTATTTATTTGTACGCTGTATTAAAAATTAAAAAATAAATAAAAATTACTAAAAAAGTTGTTACCGAAAACTTGCAAAATGTACATTGACCTTTTTTTCTTAAAAGGTACAGATTTATAGTAGAGATTATTCTGAGTTTAATGTCACTTTTCGTTTTTTCGAAGGTGTTCGGATACTTTTTTGACCAACTGTAAAACAGTTGTCTTTTTGCCAGATAAATTGTAAACAATCCTTGTTTTATTGTCCTGCGCTCCTTTTCCCGCGTTATCCTTTTATTGCTGTACCAACAATTCCTGACCTTCAATTGAATTTCATTCACAGAAAGAGAATATCAAATAATTCGCCTTGTATTCTCGAGGAGAAACGTAAATTTTGCAGGACACAAAAGAAAAGTCTACTTCCGAATTTGAAATGTGTAGAATTCCTTACAGTTAACGTCACTTTCTAACATTTCATAATGACTATAAAATTAGCTGCAAACTGTTAGTGTTAGCTGCTTACTATTCACAAAACTGACAAAAAAAACAGTTATAAAACTTTTAGTAAAATAAGGAAATAACAGTTAACATTCATCATTTGGGAAAAGAATATTGTATCAAGCTTATGAAACCAATACTTAATAAATATTACCCCTTTCTGTAGTAACTGTCAAAATTATTTTAAAGAATACAAGAATATCCGAAGGAATTATTGGAATATATAAGCAACAAAATCGCGATAATTGTAATTTTAAATAGTTCCGGAAAACTTCAAAAACAATTGCTAGAATTTCTTGTATTCATTCAAGGCTTTGCTGTGAATTTAGTAACTCAAAAAGAAACGAAGTTTTTCAATTACCGTATTTATTTTTCGTGCTTACAGTTCGGGGGAAACACAATTTTCCTCGTGGTTGGTTGGTTTGGGGGTTTTATGGCTCAAGGGCCATATTTGGCCATGCTGCGCCAGACACGACACGCAACATCAAGTAATAGACACACACAATAAAAGTTTTGCTGACACAGAAGGGAGAAATACACCCAGGGAGGAATGCACCTGATAGGAATCGAACCTGCGCCGCCTACAACTCGAAGGTTGCTAGCGCAGTGGGCATACCCACTCAGTCACGACGGCCCCAAATTTTCCGTGTGAAAGTGGGCAAAAGGGGCCCCAATTCGTATCGTTGCAGACCCATTTCGAAAGCTTCTGTAAGAAATTCCTTGTTATCTTTCAGGGGCGCATTCCCCAGAAATGTTACCAAAAAAATGGTAAAGTTTCGGGCTTTGTCAATTTCACAAGCAAAAAAGAATAGTAGCTATTTGATAGGTTGCTAACGCAATCTATGTCTGAATGGGAACTATTGACTAAAAAACAATTCGCCGAGACACGAGTGATCGTATTTAGAAGAATCTTTCAAATGCAAAACTGCAGCTGAAATCGAGTAAATCCCTCATGTCCTTTGGATTGACTGCAGAGTGAAGAGAGATGGGGTGTCAAAGAGCGCGCAAAATGTCGGTTGGCAGGATCACCTGTTCTTGTTTGTTTACGTTCCTTCGTTGTCTAGCACCCCTCCAGTGGGAATGGAGTGCGCCGCGGAGGCGGGTCGATTCTCCCTGCCACTCGCCGTCCAGATCGCTCGTTGCACGGACATGTGGATTCACTGACCTTAACCGTCTGACGAAAGTGTTGCAAATAGTTGTGTGTTTTGATTCGGTTAGGAGGATGGGAGGACTGCTGAGAGACCCGGCTGGATAATTTCGCTCGAAACTGGAGGAAACGAAAATTCAGTGGTAAGTTTTTCGCGTCATTCAACTTTGTGAAGCATGTGGAATGAAACGCTGCACTTTGCTGAAGTCACGACAAAATAAACTCGCAAGTACGTTGCGATTGAAGCAATCTGTTTTAGGAACGGCTCAAATGTTTTCTTTACTGATGTTATTCAAATGTCCTACGTATCGTGAATAGTTATAAAACTGGATATTATTAAACGACAGAGCGTTTTATTGAGTGTTTTTAAATGGAAATCGCATGTGTGTGTTGGATTGTATTCATATTATTTAATAAACAACGCAGAACGCATGGAGGGAGTAGTTGAATGTATGTCGTACTGGGTGCAGAACGCTTGGAATTTATTAAGAAAAACGTTTTTGTTACTTTATATATAGATTTGTCGCTCTACCTCTATTTTTTGCTACACCGTACAATCCATAATGAAAGGAAATATGAACTATGTAGATTGGATTCGTACATAATAAAATGCGTTTCCTTAAAAATAATTTTGTTTATAAAGCATATTGAAATATTCTGTTATGAAATTTCGAGATTTTCCTCTTCCATTACCATGTTATATTTATCGCGTATCACTTCTAGTGTATTTTCAGGATTTGAAATGAATTCCACATGGGCCATGATCGCGTGTATTGTAGTATTTAAAGAGGGATTTGATTCCTATCTTCGAAATGTATTAATATTCAAGCAATATTCATGCAACTGCAATATTCATTAATATTCATGCAAATGCAATATTCATGCAAAGCATTTGTTTCCTTTGCATATTCCATGAGATCGCTATCAATAACATCTAAAGAAAATCATATGCTGGCGAAATATTGAGAATCAACCCCTCAAAATGTCGAATAAATTTCAAACTGCTTGTTAATTTCAATCACGATATTTATCAGTTGCCTTAAAAATGTAAATATCTTGCCCTCCTAAAGATATTTGAGGTATTTTTATTAGTGCTATAGTTCCATTTTGACAAAGGAATTTGGTTTATTCAAGCTTCTTCAAAAAAATTTAAGAAAGCAAAAAATGAAATTTAATCTGAACCTTTTTTGTCGCTAACGATGACAAACTTATTTTTTTATCAAGTTTCCTATGCTGTATGGCAGCGATTTTCAACTGGCGTGTCGCAAGAATGGCACTGGAGTGCTTTACGTTTAAATTGTGTAACATTTGTTTCATTTCTGTCTTAAATTTGAACTTTGGACAAGTGTGTTTACAAATAATTTCAAGTAATACCCGTATAAAACATTTTTGAATATTATTTATTAGAGTATAGTTTCAGAAAGATTTTTTAGAATGCCACTTTGGAGCAAGAAGAGTAGGCAATTACTAGTATTATTCTTTTGTAAATCAATCAATATTATACCTATTTTTTTGTCAGATCGGCAAAAAATGCAATATTTTTTGGTGTGCCGCATAAATTTAGTAATTAGTTTAAGTGTGTCATAAGATGAAAAAGGTTGCAAATCGCTGTCTATGGGTATAAGTGTGATGACTTTAAGAGGACAAAAACTAAAATGTTCCCACACAACTAAATTTGCCCTTGTAAGGCTGTACCACAAATATAGTTCCGAAGTCAATGTTGTTTATGACAATTGAAATAATACGAACACCTGCAAAAGAGTCATTCAAAGGTGGTTGACGTATTACTGCAATGAAGTAAACATGATAAGAACTCATGACGAAACTAATCAGCTTTGCAATTTTTTATTTTA
Organism: Meta bourneti; assembly: GCA_933210815.1. Classification (NCBI taxonomy): domain Eukaryota; kingdom Metazoa; phylum Arthropoda; class Arachnida; order Araneae; family Tetragnathidae; genus Meta; species Meta bourneti. The sequence goes on along the minus strand of OW119934.1, from coordinate 5,291,631 downwards.
CTTGAGTGCAATATTTTGAATCCATTTTTGTGTCTTCAAGTTACTGCAAATGTTCCAAAGTCTTTTTTCGATGATTTCAGCTCACCTAGTATCCAGTGCGACGTCAATTCAACTGCCTATCTACCACCTAGTATTTGTTTCAAATAGGATAATCCAATAAGTAGAACAACACGCTACCAGCACACATTGGTTGCCAATTGCTGATTATGAACGATAGAATAGAAAATTGATACTTTTCTCAAAACACGAGGTCACATTAAATGTACTTGTAGGTATCCCAATTGATTGAATAATCACAGCTGAATTTTAGATTCTGTGATTGACCTGTGTAGCAAAAAGCCCCTTGATGTTCCTGCGTTCGAATCCCGATTCGTGTATAGATGTGTTCGGAATTCCCTTTCCACAGTTAGTCTAATTAGCTATCATGTACCAAGACAATCCATGAACATAACGTTCGGCCAATTCAGAGATTAGTAATTTTATATATTGAAACTTGGTGACTTCATAGAAATACAATTGAAATGCTTTTCACTTCCTTACAAATTTACAAAGGGTTTAAGAGAACTCATATGTACCACGCGAGAGATAATTAGACAGGAAACCTACCCATGGCAAAGTGGATTCCGAACCACTATGAATATCCATGCTCAGACCGGGATTCGAACCCAAAGTCTGTTCAATCATAAATACGAGGCCAGCCTAAGAGAAAGAATAGATTCTATTGAATTTGAAGAAAATATTATGTCAAACTTACATTTGTTTTGTAAGTTATCGTATTTTGAATGAAATAACTTAATCAAAATATAGGAAGATAAAATTTTACCCTTCACTTTCATACATCTTAAGCACAAATCTAAATTTGCATCGATCGATGAAATGTATATATAGGGCCAAATATGAGTTCATTTTGGATTACATCACTCAAACCCAACAGAGCAGAATCATTTCTAGGTTAAATCTGCTTTGAGCGCAAATTCGTGCGGTTGGGACGAATTGAACCTTTATATTACGACTGTTATTGAATCTTGATTGTTATAAAAAGTTCAGATTTTCAAGAATTCTTTTGCCTCTAATTGACCGTAAGCAATGCCGGATATGAAAGTCGTTTATGTACGAGTAGACTTGGAGTGGACTTCTCCATGTTTTAGTCTTGAACAGTGTATCGATTTCAGTGGAGGGCTGATGAATATCATGGGAATGGTCAAGAATGACCTGAATCACCTACTTTTACCCTGACTATTGAGTCGCGTCGTTGATTTTGGAAGTAATTGTGGTCTATCCTCGTGCCCTCTTTAAAAATATTCGAATATCCTTAGTTAGTGTGATACATTTTTCTTGGCTGTTTCACGAAGAAAAACTATGAAAGATACGATCTGTCTTGGGGATGCAACTTCTATACAGTTGCTTCCACAATTAGAAATTAAATTTTTACAAACTCATTAGTAATATATCTTTTATTTGAATCAGAATGAATCGCATTCTTCGTTTTATCATTATGATATTATTGAGAGTCGATTTTTCTAAACTTTCTCCAATTACCATCACACCTTTGACTAGTTAGTTTTGTTTTCCTGGATTGCTTCCATCTATAAGCTAATTTTGCATACATCCTATCGTCACTTTGCACGTTTGGGTTCATTGATCCACAAAGCGTTGAATAAAATATTTGTTTCTCCAAATGTATTTGCAGTTACGAATATGTGTAGTAAAACAGGAAAAGAACTATTATTCAACTTTCAGAAACCCCTTGAAAACATTCTCCAGCTAGTTGAATGATTCTTCACAACAAACTCCCATTAATACTGTAGAGTAAAAAGAAATCTCGTAGAAAATGTATCTACTAAAATAGAGCAATCTGCTCATATTTGAACGTAATTCCAATCGTAATGAGTTTTAGATTTGATAAGGATAGCAAATTTGAATCTATTCCGACTCATATGGCGAATGGAATGATCACACATCTTGAGAATGTTTGATTTATATTCATGTTAGGCCGAAGACATTTTTTATCAAGTGCTCATAAAGTTTTTTACGTTATTTATGTAATAGAAGAGACGTGGGGCGGAGAAAACCTGAACTGTTTCCTTAAAAGTAAATTATGTAATATTGAATAAATGTTATCTATCATTAGTTAAATGTATTTATAGAGCAGTTTAATGGCTTCCTTTCGGACGACCTCAAAATTTTCCATCTACAATTATTTCAAAAGCCTAATTTGAATTCTTTGTATAGATATTGTCACACTTGTGTCTTCTCCATATTTCTCCTTCAAATAAAATACGTAAGTAAAATCAAAATTAAATAAACAAACATTTACCAGCTGCTCCTTCTGTTGTTTTAAATTGCATTTGAGACCTTGAAAGGTTTTGATTTTCTGAAAAGTAAATTAAAGTTCTCGATTCGGTGATTACAGCTCGAGTGGATTTTGACAAGGAATCGGATGAGCATAGTAAGTGGGGACCAGTGAATTCAAATACGGAAATAGCATTATCGAACTGTTGTATAAGCGCATATTTTGTAATTTATTCAATGTAATATTTAACTTTCGTATAATGAAGTATGTTCGAATCAGATGATTTCTCCAGCTGTCGAAAGACAAAATCTTCAAAAAATACGTGCGTTTCTTTCTTCCTACTGTTGGATTAATGAAACAACTTTGCATTTAAAAACTCCACTTGAAGGCAAGGAATTTCTTTATAGATCACAATGGAGAGATCTTTTGAATAAATGCATTGATCTCAAAATGACAGGTTCATCTTTCTGCTCAGAATGTGCTGATGAATAAAAACAGAAATTTTTTTTCGATGACGTAATCTGGATGATAGGTTCGTTTCCGAGGAAAGTGAACCACTTCGTGACAAAACGAAATAACTTTTACCTCGTTCATTTCAACATGTAGAATTAGATAAAATGTTATCATTTTTAAATGTTGCTGAGCACTCAGAAGAAATGTAATTTTGTAATTGTACCTTCCAAATTGCTTCGTGCTGTAGGCTCGTTATTTAAAGGTGTTTCGCTTTTAATAATTGATCGGTGTATTGCACCTTTTTGAGAAAAGTAAAACTTAAAATTAAGGCAACAAACGAAACCCGAACAAACGTGGAAATCGCATCAGGAATTCTGCTACAAATTTTGAAAGAATTCTCGAAATTTTCAATTGATAATCTTTTGGCAAAATTTCCTTTTTTGAGTTGTGTCACTTTTCCGTGGGCTTTGATGGCTTTTATTAACTAGCGAAACGGATTTTTTAAAAGTTGAATCCTATTTAGACCGAAAAATTCTTCGAAGGGATAAAAGAACATGCGTATTTTAGAACTTGGCGTCAATTGATTTCACTGTCCGACAATTCTGATTCGTGTGAGCTATATTTCTCGCATATTTATAGGCGAGATTTCTTTCATCACTTCTACTATATGAAGTATTTATCGTTTAACCTTGAGCAAATGTTGGTAGAAATCACCCCCGTGTTCTCGCACTCCCAGCCATTGGATTCCCATCCTTTTGTGCTGGTTTTCCTTGAAGCGAACAGGTGCGCCAAAGAACAACTTTCTCCTTTGGACTGGACATGCGGAGGAAAGTCTTTATGGACCGAATGCAAACATCGATTGCATTGCATTAACATTCTTGTGACGTTGCTTCACAATTGACTGAGAATAGTGTTAATCGACCACTTGGATACCCAAACAACTTCAAATTCTAAATTTAAAAAAATAATCCTTTTAATAGGGGGTGATAAAATGTAATAATTTTTTATATAAATCATAAAAATTAAATATATTTTAATATTCCGACCTTTTGGTTACTCAACTTGTTTTAAGAGTAAGTTTCGTTGAAAATATTCTTTCTACAAATGCTGTGGTAGTTAAGATGGCTTTATGAATACATTTTTTGTCTGCTACACAAATACTAAAATGTAAATGAGTTTCTCCGTTCAAAAGGAGATATCTGGAATATACTGTTTTCGTAGAGAGAAAATCCAAAACTTTCTCTTCAATTTTCTTAATTACAGACATGGTATTAGATGAATATGTTGCTTATTAAGAGGGTCTTTCTATTCAAGCTGTTGATTTTGTTCCAGAAGGTTTATTAAATAAGCCTGGAAGCAATACTCTTTTTCAACCAGTACTGTCTAGCATTTGTTTTGAGTATTAGCTTTTTTCCATCTGAGGGGCAAAAGTCTCCATAGTAGGTGCTGCTCCCATAAATTCAAAAGGATATATTTACTTTTTCCAGGTGTAAGGGTCCCTACCTTAGGTGCACCTATGAATGAAAAAAATGTTTCAATGCCTTCTTTCATGGGCGTATCCACGGTGGGAAGCACCTGAAAAAGCAATACATCCTTATTGGATTTATCGAACTGTTCTTAAACTGCTTCAGCCATTTCTCACTCTCAGACTGGTTTAATTAGACTACTTACTTTAGGTTGGTATTCATTGGGTCTAATGGTAGATAGAATATATGAACGATAGGGACAAACTGGGGGTCAGCATTTCGGACAATAGAAAAATCACTTCATAGTCATTTAATTTTCTTGTAATCCAGATTGTGGTGATGATCCCTGTGATTTAACTGGCAGCTGCAAATTGCTACTCATTAGTAAAAGTGTGCGCGGTAATACAATCTAACAAGTATAGTAATAATTACTGATTCGGAACACAGAGGATTGAACTCGAAAAGCGGGATAACTCTCATTAGTAGGTCTGGTTTGTTGGGGTTTCGTGGCGCAAGGGCCATATCTGGCCATGCTGCGCCAGATACAAGACATAAAATATCAATAGACAGACACACAATGAAAGTTTTACTGACACAGAAGAGAGAAATACACCCGACAGGAATCGAACCTGTTCCTCCTACAACTCGAAGGTTGCTAGCGCAGTGGGCATACCCACTGAGCCACGACGCCCCCTCATTAGTAGGACCTGGATTCTTAGCTTTTTATTTATTTACTTCTGTTTTCTCTGTTTCAAATATGCTAGCTTATTTTTACGATTTTGGAACTCCGGAATAGATAGGTAGGTAGGTATTTCAATTAACGTCGCACTGGAGAAACACAATGGACTATTGGATTAATCCCGAAGGGAAAGATCCTAGAGCAACGCCTCGTCATTTTGAACCACGGCTTGGAACTCCGGAATAAAATATAAAAATTTTATAACACCTAAAAATACCTAATTTGGGGGTTATAAACGGCTTTAGTACCTATAAAAGGGCTTAAAATCTACCAAAAACGTTTTTTTGGTATATTTTGATACAAATATTGAATCTGTTTGGATTGTTTAATGACTGCGAGGCCCTACGCCAATATCATGGGTTACCATAAAAAGACTGGTTAAATTCTGTAAATCTGCTTTTGGGAAATAGATTTTTTCATGCAGCTTGATAAAGAAGTGTATTTAGTTTGCAATATTCTTGATCAAAATGTGATCGACGTTGGTGTTTTAAGATATGTCTATTATGTTTAAATATTTTTTGTATATATATATAAAATAAATCATAATCTGCATTTTCCTAGTCAGAAAAGTTCTCTAAAAGTTAAATTAAATATGAATACATTGCGAAGGTAAAGTTGTTATACATTAAATATAAATGATTATCGGTATAAAATAATTGCAATAAATTATTAATTTTGTGAATAACTAATACAAGAAGATTAGTCAAGTACTAATTATAGTAACGTAACCCCTCCCCTTTTTTACTGTGGTTTAATAAATAATTATAATTATTTTTTCAATCCCTAAAGAAAGAATTTACGATACCTGAATGAAATCCTGGGTGCGTCCCTGAGGATAACTCAAAGGAATAACTCAAAGGAACTATTAAGTTTTATGCATACCAAATCCAATGAACCTTGCAATGTCTTTGAAATGCTGCTATCGCTTAACTCAAGGTCGAATTGAATCTAAGCAAATAAGGTCAGTTGCTAAACTATTTGAGATGAATGTGAAGGTGCCAATTGTTTTCGTGAAGTGAATGGGAGGATAATTCTCTTGGCTATTTGATCGAAAATCCTTCAAATGAAAAGGCAAGTTCATATGCTTCTTCAACTTGTCTTACTTGCAAATTGATTGAGATTTTCTGTTTACTGTTTGGTTTATCACTCTACACTCATTTTTCGCTAAACGAATTAGTGTATAGGAAAAATAAAAAAAATGGGATTCAGCGCAAATTTCTTACTTTTTGATCAACTGTGCAATCGCAAATACTTACTGCGGATTTCTAATGTTTTATAATTTTATAAGTTCACGATAGATGGAAAGGGTTCGATCTAGTTTGCCATGCTGGTCAAAAGGATTCCAATTTCGTCTTCTAAAACCTACCTATATAAGCTTACTTAACTACTAAATAGCAGTACTTTTAACTAAGTGTTGATTGAATGTTTTCAACTGCCAAAGGAGACAAATTTCTTTTATATATATCACCTTTAATATTAAAGACACAATTAATTTGCAGCTTTCTTTAGCAGTAGTTAGGTGGTCGCGTAAACAGGTACGATATAGACATCAGTTAATCACAAAATATTCAAGTTTGTTTTTATAAAATATTTTGTAACTGAAAAAAGGGTATCCTATATTTTTCCTACATAAGCGATATCTGTGTTTAAAGTCGCACAAATAATCCGACTTGTGCTTGATCTCAAGTATCTTCTTAAAATCATCGTCAAATGGAAACAAGGAAAGTTTTACTCTCTTATACAGAAATACACCAAGTTACAGGAATGGAAACTTCTGCGTCTACAGCTCACAGGCTTTCAGTACAAGGGCAAACACATTAAGCTTTAGGTCGAATTGTTTCTAAAACAGAATAATGGCCTCAATTCGCTTTAGCATTCAGTTTTAAACGAGAATAGGTATTCGTAGGTTCTATAAATTAGTATTTAAATGAAACTAGAAGCATTAAGTATTTAATGAAAAAAGATGCCATTTGGATCAGTGAAATGGATCGAAATTTACTACCTTGAGAAATCATATTGATCAAATACATTGGATAGGGACTAAATCGCGTTGATCTTCTGAAATGACTGTTCTAATAATATTAGGTTCTTCGAGATTCGTTCCCGATTTGAACCGAAAATGGAGTGTCTAACACGTAGAAGCTACAAAACCGAGCTTTATTACTTTTGAAGCAGATGCTGCTTTTGACCAGAGTGCAGAGAAGGGAAGTGTTTCTTACTGCATAGATTTCGTTTAACAATTGACTAACAAAATCAACACCAATTAGAGAGCAATGATATCAATGCAATTTCTTCATTTACAGTAGATAATGTATGCGATGCTTAGTAAAATCTGCTCATGTATTCGAAAAAAGGGAATATTTATCCGTAGCTTATTCTGATAGTACCAATTAGGAAAGATATTACAATGTGTTTAAATAATAAAAAAGAATCATTTATTTTTTCCTACATTTATATCTTCCCTTTGCAAAAATTGTCAAAAAAAATTGAAACTTTCATTTCATAAAAGAATTCCTTTGACATTTATAAGTGATTGGAGTATTTTCTCCCGTTTTGGGCTTTTTCCAATACGCATCCTTTAGAATTACATCCTCTAAAAATAGAAATCATGCCGCACGAAGCAGAATAGCCTGTGACTTTGTGATATAACCTTTTTTACCAATTCTCAAGCCATTTCAACATTTTTTTTTGTTATTTCGTTGGTTACTTAAGGAGGATTTTCCTTTTTTTCTCGCTAAAATTGTTTCGGATTTTTTACTGACGAAACTATGCAATCAAATAATTCAAAACTTTGTAAGTCTATTATTTCAAGTATTAAAAATTAAAAAAATCATTTTCATGAAGAATCACGCCTTCTGACTCTCCTCGACAGACTCCGTGCGAGTATCTGGGGAACTCAACTCGAAGCGATTTGAAACTACAAAAACCGTTTTACTTCATACACATGTAGCTATCGTTTGATGAACCAAAAACATTTTATAAAATATTTGAGGAAATGGTCAAATCCTAAATCATCGATCTAGCTAAAAAAATTGACCGAATTTGTTGCTTTAAAAATATAAAAGTAACATCGCTTTTCTGATTCATTAAACGATAAAAGAATGTTTACTCGCTGTAAAAATTTCCAATCGATCAATTGAATAGTTTTATAGATATGCTAACTACTCGCAAAAAAGCTGTTCCGAGATAAACGCGTTTAAATTCTACATCTGCGCGCGTCTGTGACTGGCTTAAAATTGGGCCAATTTTACGAATTTCGACTTGAAATCTGACACTCATGTTCTTAGTCAAGACCCTAAAAAATACAAGTACGTGAAAAATAAAAAATCTATTGTCGAAGAAAAGAAAATCCCCCATAAAATCTGTTCTCAAAATCCAGGAAGCCACGGGAACGGTTACAAAGGTTCAAACAGCAGTTGGATGGAATTTGGGATATGCAAAGATATTTTTGCATGACTCTCAAAAGTCAAGTTTCAACTTTATGCTGGAGAGCTGATAAAATTCTTTCAAGCAGCAATAGAAGGATAAAAAGGAAGAATATATATATTATGCTGCAGGAAAGTTCAAATGAATGCTACTAAAGTTCTTTCAAACAAATTTAATGTAGTTTTTACGACCTGTTAGGACAAATATTACAGTACTTTATTCCTATAAACAAACTTAAAACGGCTTTTTCTACTATTTCGTTTTTTCTAGTATTGACGAAATTCAAACTATAAAGGCATTTTTAAAAATATGTATGAAATCACAGGAAATCTCTTTAGTGACGTTCACTATTTATGGTTAATAATCGTAAGTATAATTTTATTTTGTTAAATGGAAAGAAGAAATATTAAAAAATGTGCACCCAAGTTGGGCGTTCCTTCCACAATTTTAGGAATGTATTAATATTATATATTTTATTCAAAAAATAAATACGTTATTTAAAATCTGATACTTAGTGTTTTACAGTGACTATATCAGCATTTTAAAAAGTAAAATGTGAAACTGATGAGACTTGTAGGAGATATATTAAGAAAATTCAAATTTAAAAACAATTTCCCCGCCTTTTACTCGGGAAAAGAAAAACGTTTTTATTCAGAAACGTATCTATCTGATTTACTACGGATGTTCAAATAAATTCTTGAAAATGTAGTCTGAAAATTGTATGTAGTTTCTTCTAATATGAAAGCAAAAAGTATTTAACTCCCAAGCAAACCTTTATAGTTTAGCGGTCTATGTAACTGAAGCAGGAAGTATTTAATTGCAACGAAACGATACTTTGCGAAGCTGTGAAACGACTGTTAAAGTGGAAGTCATTTCTTCCGAGGTGCATTTGACAATCTATTTACGTGCGATTGATTGTGGCTCCACACAACCCTCGGTAGAAGGCTTGCAAATATGAGACCGGTCTTTGAAACTAAAGCGTGGGCGCGAACCGGTTTTGAAATTTCTAAGGGTGACACTCTTTCAAGGGGCGAGTGAGAACAAAAGATAGCACAGCTCTCCAATGTTAGTATTTTGTAACACAAGAGTTGAAAGCTGTATTTAGTTTATATTTCTAATATTCTTATGCGCAGAAAAAGTTTTTTCTGATTCGAGCGTTTTATTTTCCTACTTTGGCGCATTAATTTAACCTAAACCTCAACGCAGTGGGACGGAATTTCTATTTTAAATCTGCAGAAATAACTATTGAATTTAAAATAACTCAATTTGTCTTTCTGAGAGAATTGGAGCATTGGGAGAAGGTTCTTTATGTTCTCAGAGTGGGAACACTTTCCGAATCAAGAGCATTTCATATCGAGTGAATTTTATGGAATCCTTTTCGGTACTCATGTATTTGAATTCTATTTGAACCCTACTTCAAATATAAAAAGAATACGAAAAGTTGAGTTGAAAACCAAGAACAAGAAGGAACTGCAGGGATAATCCACCTTCGTGCAATTTGTTTGAGGTGCATTTAATAGACTTTGAATGTGCTAAATATGCGATTAGAAGAGTGAAAAATTTTCTTTTTACAAATTTTCTTCCTGAAAGAAAATTTATAGATCTTTCAGCCATCTTAATGTTTGGTATATCAACTTGCATTCTACCTTTCCTTACTATCTGATTTATACAATTGCAAAAAAGCTGGTTGAAATCATTTTGTTACATCTCTTAAGGAATATTTGTAAAGTACAGATTAATGTAAACATCGTACTATCATTAAATTCCAGCGCTAAATTTTTTGTAAGTATTTAATTGATTAAACATGGTTCAGTTTTTACCTTGCAAGTGACAGCTTGTTAGTTTTCTATTTTATATCCTTCACATTGAAATGACCGCAGTTGAATATAAAAGAAAATGTTATTTTCAATTTACTTCTATGCCATTCTACCATTACTGACTTGTAATACAGTTATTTATTTCCATCGAGACTTAAAATAGCCCCCGTACCGAATCGGAATAAAATGTATACTTAATTGAATATGCAATTCACCTAAATGGACACAATAGTAGAAAAAACTATTCCCTAAGGAAGGTGAATGTAAAATTAAATGAAATTCATAAAATAACTCACATTAAAGAATATATATATATATATATATATATATATATATATATATATATATATATATATATATATATATATATATATATATATATATATATATATATATATATATATATATATATCTGCTAAGACAAAGATTAACTAGCCTCTAGCAATTGAAACAAATCTTCAATAAAAATGATATTCGCAAAATGATTCATTTTATTAAACTGCATTCAGTTTTTAAGAAGCGTCAAGGATGAAATTGGATCACTAGGAAAAGCTTTCAGGATTGCAATTGTTTGTTTTTGAAATATATAATTAATCTTTCAGAAGCAGATGGACCTTACATTAGGCTGTTAAGGTGTTGAAGTATTTTGTCATTTGATAGTCTGAGGTCTAGGAGTGCTTTAAATGCATAAGAGGCATAAGAGGGCCTAAAATCTAAAAACCCCTAAATTTTAGTTCTATGCAAATCTATTCCTATGATGTCTATAGTTTTCTCTTTAAAAGAACCATTTTATATTTAGTCTTTTGAAGGGTTCTAAAACAATATCAATCAAAGCGAGATGAAAAATATCTTGTTTTCAGTATAACTATTCAAATATAATTCAAAATAAGTATAATTGTAAACGTTTAAAACGCACGTTTTCCATTGAAATAAATATCAAGAGCATTTCCCCCGTTTTTGCTGTCTACACCATTCTTGCCTTTTTTTTTTATCAGTTTTGTCAACCACAAAACCTGGTTTAAATTACACCATTTTTCCAAAGCGCGAACGGAAAATTTTAAATGTATCCCAATTTATAATTTCGAAAATGTGTCACCAGATAGAAGTCTGATTCATTTCGGAAGGTTACATCTATCATTAAAGTGGTCTGTAGAAGAAATGAGACTATTTTTAGTTTCATTACTGTTCTATCAGTGAAGATATATTTTGAAGTACCTCACCATATTAATAGATCTCAGTATATTTTAAGTATCTATCTAGATAATACTCTTATCTTCGTCTCAAGAAAAATGTCCATTCAAATGACCAAACATTCAAATATATTAATTTCGAATGAAATTTTTTTCGCAGTAAACTAGATGAACAGATTAGACTTGAAAAGTGATTCCATTTACTAATTTCAACAAAACAAGTATTGAAACAAAACTTTTGTAACGTAGAAATTCAAAATGTGTCGAAGATATTGGGAGGAAACGTGTCCTATAGCACTCAATGCAATCTTTTTCAATTTTGCATTACAAACGGAAAATTTTAGAAAGGAGAAAATATGACAGGATGCTACAGATACTTTGATAAAATCGATCATAGTGATTCTTTACCCATTTGGGTGCAGGGAAGTTGGAATGAAAGTTCGTTTCCTTACTGCCAAATAAATCGTTGCCTATTTTAGGCGATTCCCGAAATTCGTGAGTCGCGGTTTTATTTTGTCTGCTCTATTTCTTACAGTAAGCGGAAAGAAAAGAAAAGTGAATCAAAAGGCCTTTGTTCTTGGAATCTGAGTGTGTCATTAATAGCAGAGCTTTTCCCGTAATCCATGATAACAGAAACGACGTGAATGAGCGACAATTTGTTCTTTAACAATGGTGGGTGTTAGAAGACCAGACTCGTTCTATAAGAACTGGTGTCGTTTCAGTTCATTCATAAGCTTCCTGAGCTCTATTGCGTTACAAAATACATAACTCCATTATATTGTATCGGAGTGTTTCGCTATTAACATTTTGAGATGCTTAGACAAAATCAACTGTTTATGCTTCACGATTTTAAAGATAAACATTTTTGGTATAATTTATTTAGTTTGTAAGAGACTTTTTACCTCAAAAAAGTGAAAGGAAATCGAGCCGCAATCGATTGCTGTTTCGGTGACTGCAGTTTTCATTTGTTGTGTGACTCATAGTTTGCATTTAATGTGGGATAGGTAATAAAGTTGTTTTCATGTTTATTTATCGAGTCAGTTGTACTGTAGAGCCAAAAGACGAAGATATTTAAGCATATTTTACTTATCCATTTGAAATTGAAGAAAACTTGTAGCATCATTTTCGTGATTTAATTTCCAGTGTTTTCGACGAAAATAGAATCGTTTTAAATTGAAAAATTAAATCTTTGTTTTGAGCTGCGTCTCTATCGAGAATCGATTGAAATATTTACTGTACAGAATCGAATAAGCCTCGTATGAAAGTATTCGCCGTATTCATATTACCAGCTATGTATTGTTCTTTCATCTGAAATGCTCAATTCTTCGACTCAATTGGTTCCATTCGAAAACTTACGATCAAATATTCTTTTATCGAGTTGGTGCGAGTTTGGTATTCTAAATTACTGTTTCAAAGGTGGTAGGTAATCGCATAATAATTAGAAAATTTTCCTTTTAGAGTTTTGGAATCTAAAATTTTGCATCACTCAACTTCGATTTCAAGTACCAACTCGAAAACAGTAAGTTTCTAAAGCTATGTTTTTAAGTGAATTCGGAATGGTTTTGTAATTCTGAGAATCATTTGAAATATTTAATTCTTTGAACCGTTGGGTATTTTGCAATCTTTAGAATTGTGAAATAGGTAGAGCTCAAAATGAACTTTCCGTCCCGAAAGTTCTGCTTCGTCCCATGTGGAATGCCATATTAATTTACCCGTTGAGGAGGATTGGAAACCCAAGAAACGAGCCCAGTTCCGGGCGTGCATCCTGTAGGAGTCTGTCTACTTCTGGAGGGTGAGTGTCCTTCCAGACTCGATCTACGACTGCAGTAGGCGGCTTGCTCCGTGCTAACGGCACTTGCTTCCCAACGGTACACTCGTCTAGTTCACTTGCATTGCGAATAGAAAGAAGCAATGTTTGAACACATTCCAAGAGTGAAGAGACATTTTTGAACATACGGATGTGTGCATTTGTAAATCATGGGAACCAATGAGGATCACGTTTGACAACTGCGTGCATTTAATTTTTGTGCACTGTAGTCTTCACTCTGAGTCAGCTCAGGTACTACCTCGTCATCTGACCGTGGTTCAAATTACGTGGTGTTGTCTTCGGATCTTTCCCTTCGAGATGGATCCCGGACCGTCGCCAATAGCCCTTTGTGTTGCTCCAGTGTGATGTTAATTAAAATACCTACCTACTTACTCAGTTAATGATATAATTAAATGTAAAAGGCATTTGCCATAACTTGGCATGCACAATTAATCTGTCGAAGCTTGCAGCTCAATTGACTTCTAACCACTGACTCAGTTATTAAAAGATGTTCTCTCGATCTCTGTTATTGAGAAGTATAGATTTATAATTCCAAATGCAAAACTGAGATACAACTGAAAAATATTTGTACTAATTAAGGTGAGAAAAGAATGCAAATTCTGAGTCTCAAGCATCTGAATTGCGAAAATATTGGATCCAAAGAAAGATTCTTTCTGTAGTGGAAGTAGTAGCGCAGATAATTGAGATTGCTTCGAATCTTATCGCATGTTAGCATAGACAACCTTAGAAGTCAACTCCATTCACCGTTATTTCTATTCCGTTAAGCTCAAAGCAAATAATTTCTAGCCCTAAGTTGAAAATGAGCCCAAAAAGCGCAATTATAGACAATCTTGGAAACTAAGAATGATCCAATCGTATTTCGAATGGGAAAGGTATGTAGGTATTTAATTAACGTTGCACTGGAGCAACACAACGGGCTATTGGCGACGGTCCGGGATCAATCCCGAGGGGAAAGATCCAAGGACAGCACCACGGCATTGTGAACCGCTGTCAGATGACGAGGTCAACACCTGAACTGGCACCCCACTCTCCAAACTTCCACACCACGCCAACGTGAGGACGTTTGAGGCCACGACAGATTTAACGTGCACTATCCCCTTTTGTACACGGTGGTCTTTGGTTGGATTCGAACTCGCAACCCTCCGGTTGCTGATCCGGTACTCTTCCAACCGGGCTACTGCGGCCCTCAAAGGTATGGAAGGTAAAATAAATAGAAATTGATCAAAACTCTTCATTAACCAGCTTTCGATTCAAAATGAAAGATTACTCACAGACACCTTTGTTCCGAATCGTCTATGGTAATATATATTGGGTCTGTGCGAATGAAATGTCCGGAAAATGACCATCACACTTTGATGGCCCGATAACTGAAAATGCAGTACCTGACCTACTCGAAATAATCTCCCACTGAATTGACACACTGTTGCCACTTGTCTGCCATGATCGCGGAACGAAAAAAGTCTTGTAGCTGGGATGCGAAGAAGTCATCAACTGCACTGTGAACCTCCGTATCCTGGGTGAACCTTTTGCCAGACAGAAAGCAATCCAGGTGACGAAACAGATGAAAATCTCTAGGTGACAAGTCAGGGGAATAGGGGGATGAGGCATCGCTTCATAGCCCAACTCAAGTAGTGTCAGCATCTTTCGTTGTGCGACATGATGACGGGCGTTATCTTGCAAGAGAACGCCATGCCTGTTTATCAAAGCCGGTTGTTTCACCATCAATTTCCGGTGCATCTGTCGTAATTCATCACATTATCGTTCTTAAGTGATGGTTTGACCATTTGGTAGGAAACTGCGATGAATTATTCCTGCTGTATATCAGCATACAAGAAGCATAACCTTCCTGGGATGTAAGGGTGGCTTGGGATGGCGTCCAGGAGGCGTGCTTTACTCAACCATTGTGCAGATCGTATTTGATTGTCATAAAGGACCCATTTCTCATCGCAGGTAACGATTCGCTGCAGTAGAGGTCCTCTTTTATTCCTGGAAAGGAGCGATGCAGACTTCCAAACGTCTCATCTTGTGGGCAATTGTCAGTTCATGAGGCACCCAAGAATCCATTTTTTTGACCTTACCCAGTGCAACCAGACGGCGAACAATTGCAGTGTGGTGGACACCTAGCTCGGCCGCTATCTCGCGACATGTTTACCGCGGTTCAGCTTCAACTACACTTAGCAGAACATCGTCAGAAACTGCAACTTCTCGGTGACCACGTGGTTTGTTTTTGAGGTCCATATCTCCACTTCGAAACTTCGCAAACCATCGCCGAATGGTTCGTTCATTGGCTGTATTCTCCCCGAATGCTGTGTTGATGTTTCGAGCAGCAACGGTAACAGAATGTCTCAGTTTAAATTCGTAAAGGAAGATGACTCTCAAATCTAAGTTTTCCATGTCGAATTTGGAATCACCTTACGCCCAAACAAATTAAATCTGGAACTTTTACTTCACACGCGTGATAGCTATTTATAGTAGCTGTGCGACTTAAGATGCCGGATGCGTGTAGGTAATTACTTTTAGCTGTATGGGGGTCATTCCCAAAGCTATTTCTCATCGGACATTTCATTAGCACCGACACAATACATGCATAGCGTATACAGTTAAGGATCGTGAAGTGGATTGCAAGTGAAGTAAACCACTGGGCCTATCTTTATATAAAAAGAAGCACTAATAGTGTGTTTTCTCCTTTTTTTTCCAAAAATCTACATCATGTACTCCATTTTTACTTTATGTAGATATAATAGAAAATAATAATCTTTTGACGAATATGAGATTTCTTTTCATCCGATCTTTTGAACCGAAAAGCATTGCTTTGTTGATCAAACCACAAGAAACTGCTAGTACTAGCTGCTTTAGGACAAATAAAATGTTCTCATTAAATTCGGTGCTTTTTTGGCATTTGACATCCGTACTAGGCTACGCCAAACCCGAATCATATTTCCCTTTAGTGGCTTTATTATAATTTTGAATAGTCTTTTGTTTTTCTTCCGTTTAACGCTTTTTTTATTGTTGGATTCGTCTATTTCAGTAAAAAGTGAGTTCATTCATGTCGAATTCCCCTCGTGTTAATAAACGATAATTTCTTTTTCCTTTCAATTTGGTAATTTGAATGCATTTTTATCTTTCTAAGATACCCTTGGGTCATTCCACTCAAAATGAGCAAATCGGCTGTGGCTGGCATATCGCCGATTTTAATGGAAATCAGTTTAGGTTTCAGAAACCTATATTGTTAATTATTGACATTTAAAGTTCAAGGTCACAAATTTAGATTTTCTAGCACTAAAAGTGGCCTGTTTGCGACCCTATATTTGACACAAATTTAATTTTTTTATTTTTTTAGTTATTGACACAAATTTAAAATTTTTATATCGTTGCATTCTTCAGAAAAGGGTTTCTTAGGAAACTTTAAGACAATATTAAAAATTATTCTTGATGAAGAGCCTTTCCTAACAAATAGCGTGGCGTAATTTGGTGATTGTATTTCTACTCCTTTATAATGATAAAAAACATTTAAAAGTAAAAATTATGGAAAAATACGATTTTTCAATTTTTAAAATGCATATTTCACTGTGAGGTAAAGCTCCAAAAACATCAAAACTTTCCAACATAAAAAAGCAAGATGTCTATTACTTGTCCTGAAATTTTCATAATTGTAATTTGATTATTTTTGTATCAGGAAAATTTCTAATTAGACGTAAATTTTACTTTTTTATTGCAGATGATTTTTTTACAAGGATAAACTATATTCTTCCAAAATATAGTTTTCGTCATAGGTGTCCTTCATTTCATATTGTGTGCCTATTTTAAGTGTAAAACAGTCATTTTATAATTTTCCTTTGCTGTTTGGAAGATGAAGAAAATAAAAGCCGACTTCCAAACTTCAGCAGTAGTTTTATCATACCTAGCACTGTATCAGGTATGAATTTTAACGATGCATTTAATTTCCTTTAGCCCATAGAAACCTTTTTAATTCTATTAAAGCCGACTATTTTCCATTTTCGCTACTAATTTTTAGCTTAAATATGATGCTTAAAATTGTTGTTTCCAAATAGATAAAAGAAAATTTTGCATAGATTACAAAATATGAAATATTGTTGTCTACGTTAAGTAGATTTTGAGAAAGATCTTCAAACATGCAACATCAAGCGATTTCACAACTTCTCTTCAAAGTTGTAACCTCTTAAAATGCCTGAAACTTCCAAAATATTTCATTTTGAGGCAAAATATTTTGGATATCGTTATTTATGCATAAACTTAACCCCTGTAGCAAATTTCATGAAGATCCGTCACCCTACGGCCACTGGTTTTTCTGATTTTTGCTCATTTCACATGGAATGACCCTCTTAGATGCCTACGCAAAAGATAAACATTTTAAATTCGCGATTTCAAAAACATTGTCTTATGAGAAACATTTGCGAATTGAGTTTCCTGCTAGAGGGACACTATAAAAGTTTAATTTGAACACTTTCTAGTTGGAGCTACTAGAAAGACATTCATTCTGTGTAGTTTTCTTTTGAACTTAATTTCATCAAAGTATTCTACCGTCAAGTAGTTTGATCGAAAAGAAGACCCCCCAATTGCTTTTCTTAAATAAAATACAAACACATTTCGATCGATGTACGGCAATTACTTTTTCCGTTCTCGTAATTTTTCGGTAGTCAGGTTGGGGAGATTCCGAAGCTGAATAATGCGGAAGGAAAATATGTCCCGAATCTTAAATTTGAGTGAAATCCAAATGGAGCAAATTGAAAACGCCATTTGGTCTCAAGCCCCGTCGTCTGATAACTGAAGGTATTCGAGTAATTTATATGCATGCACTGAAAATGATTTACCACTGGACGAAGACTGATTTTATTAGTCTTCTACCAAGTGATCCTCCACTTACTAGAAACTTTGTATTTAACCCAAAATTGTTTAAAAAATTAGAAAATTTCAGCCCAAATGCTTTACTTTTTAATTGTATACAAAAAACAAATTCTCATTGTAGAGTTCCTTTTCTTCACCCATAACCCAACAACGCTGTTTATGACGATGGAAAAATAAGCCTAAAAATTATTTCCATCACCTAGGAAAATAAACTACAATTGTGAGGGGAGAAAGGAAGTAATTCAAAGATTTTTAAATCAATCAACATAATTAAACGGTTTAAGTCTTCCCAATTAGTAATGATGAAGAATAAAAGCACAATAGTTTTTTGTAGTTTTGTAGAAACAAAGGGGCTGATGGAGTTGTTTCTTCATTTATTTGAGCGTATTCCTTGTTTATCTCACTGTGAAGTAGAACTCAGACGAATTCGAATAGTTTCAAAGATTATAAAATTTGTTTTTCAATCTGATTTTTATACGTTCGCATTGTTTTGGAGCAATAACAATGCTGTTTCACTTGTTGATGAACATATTTTGTCGTATCACTGATAGCGCGTGTTTTTCAAAAATTAAAACTATCTTCCTAGTTTGCCTATTATTTGAGAAGTCTTCCACATCTTGGACTAGGTGACTGTCTACCCATTCAAAGACGGGTGCTCCAACAGCCGATCGAATTACTCGATAGGCATTTTGTTCGACTGTTCTCAGAACGTTTTTATATTTAGGAGCTTAGCAAAATTCTAATTACGTAGATTCAGCATTTGTTGTAACATTTCCCCCACCTCTGAATATGTCCCTGTTGACGTAGTTAAATTATATTCAAATAGCAAATTTGAATAGAATTTTTAAGCATTCACAATATGGAAAATCGTCTGTATCTCATCACTTCCGTTTTGATTCTATAGAGGAAATAAAAAGTAGAAGAGAGTGAACGTTAAAAGTGTATCCCCGAGAAAGTGATATTTCCAATTCGAAAAATCCATTAGATTTGCTCGAGAAATTTCGTTCTCATTCGCATAATTCTGAACGATGCCGTGCTTTGAATATAAACGAATGCCCCCAAAGCTGAAACCAATCGAATTCCTTTCTTCTCGAGAAGGGCTCCTAAAGCAACGCTTTTGAACTCGAATCCTATTTGACTTGACTAGAATTTCCGTTGTTGGCTTGCTCGAATCAAAAGCTGTTCTGCCCTTAACCTTTCTGATTATTGAAGTTCTTACCTGAGATCGCTTGAATTGTTAAATCTGAGTTTATGTGCATAATTGGGTCTTAACCTGAATCTCAATGAAAAATTGGAGGGTTTCGTCGTAGTATTCCCCACTGCACGTTACCATACCACGGCTAGCTTATCTGGAAATAAGAATTTATATCGATTTGGAGGACTATCGTATCATAACTGATCTTGCAATTATGAACCGTCCATTTAACACATCGTTCTTCATTCAATGAATTCGTTTTTTGGACTCAGCATGATTTGTAATTTTAATATTTGCCTGTTTTGTTGCAACCCTCATTGACTTGCATCGTATAGAAACACGTGATTAACCTCTACCAACCCGGATGTTTCCCCTTTAAATCTGCCAATCGATGTCTGTCTTCCCCAGGCAAATCCATCGGCCACTTGAGTTTGGAGGAGAGGACTTACTTTTTCGCTTTCGGCATATCGCCTTCTGAAAGTGTGGTAACGGCGTGACAGAATAACTTGCCGAATGAGGGCAATATATTGCCCCGAAGGAGATTCGTCCAGTCCCAGATGCTGTAAAATCGAGCTCTTTAGCTGTGACCTAATTGAGGGCGATCTCGTTTTACAATCTATTATATGTGGACTTGCACTTTCTATGACGGTGTTTTGCCTTTCCTTTTCAGGGGAGCTCAAATCCTGGGCTCCTCCATTTTGATTGTACTATCATATTGAGAAATGTATTTTGTTCACGTGTTTGTTATAGGCAGTTAAAATATTTCTTATTCTTTTCGAAATGCCGCCCTTTGAAAGTGTGGGCGATTTTAGTTGGATTCGTAGTTTTATATAATAAACGAATGCATCATTTCTTTGGGGCCGTCGTGGCTTAGTGGGTATGCCCACTGCGCTAGCAATCTTCGAGTTGTAGGCGGCGCAGGTTCGATTCTTGCCAGGTGCATTCCTCCCTGGGTGTATTTCTCTCTTGTGTCAGTAAAAGCTTTCACTGTGTGGTGTCAATTACTCGATATTGTATGTCTTGTGTCAATTACTTGATAGTGTATTGTGTCTGGCGCAGCTTGGCCAAATATGGTCCTTGCGCCATAAAACCCCGAAAAACCAAACCAACGATAATTTCTTTCGAACCTCGCTTCCCTTCAATGAATGTGTTTGACACACAGGATTTGGTCGTTAAATCTGAAAGTCTGGCTTGTTCTTTTTGAGACACCATAAAACTTCAATCAAAAGTGACACAAATTTATTTTTTATTGGCGCTACAGAATAAGACAAATTGGTTAATTTTTTTGTTTTATTGTTTTTTGGGACTCTTTATTTTGCCACTTGCACCCTCCATTAAAAAATGTTTTTGATGCCATTGAGGGTAATTTATCCATCCTTCTTTTTTAAGCTTGTATTTGATCTGTGTGTCACCCATATTAACTCAACCCATTAACCATCGATTTTGATGGGTATCCAATGAATTGAAGAGGAATGTTAATGTAGATATCCGAGGTTTGTTCGTTATAAAGTACTAGTGTTTAATTCGCACACAAAAGTCATAAAGACACGGAACTGTAGTTAAAAGTAGAGAATTACATTAGAGGAACTTAATTCTTAATGGATGATTTTTATTCATCATTGATTGGAAGCAGTTTCTTATTTTGGAATCGGAGTGTATTCTAGGCATTATGTTGTTCAAGGCTTATTGAATTACGCAAAGCAATTAAAATTTTCTCAACTTGGAGGAACACAAGTTCTTAAAAATTGAAAATCAGTTCAAGTGCGGTATAAATTCGCGCTATAAAAAACCTTCATGAAAATCGGATGTTCTCTTAATTTTGACGCAAGGCAACATTTTGCAATAAGTATTTTACTCGCATTTTAAATGCAATTTAGTTTTGTAAACTTAATCTGTACTGGTGGATTGAACTGATTGTAGTGGATTTCTTATAGAAAATTATTTCGGTTTAAGATTGTCAAGTTTACTTAGTCTCCTCTTTACGAAAACATGTTCCAGCATTAATCATGGTCATTTTCAACCTGAATTACGATTGAATTTGTTGAGATGTTCTATGTGTTTCTTAACAGGCATCAACAAAACTACGAATCAATCGAGTACGTTAATATCGTTATTGATATGCCCATCAAGAAACTCTTTTTGCATATCAAATGAAGACTATTTTATTAGAATATTGTGTTGAAAGAATTATCAATAAAAAGCAAGTTATCAAGAAAATTAGAGTGTTAAAAATTAGTTGTTCTTGAATTTTCGGTTTCGTTCAATGGGGGCGCCGCAATAAAAAATACACTTATGTTTTGAAAGATTCGTCCTAACATTTTTCATTACAAGGAAACCTCTATTATTTCTATTTTTGAATGTCATTCTGTGATATCTCCAGCAAGTTATCTAATTATTATTCCGTGGAAAGATTAGATGGTGCGGCTAATATAGACATATCAATAATTCTCACTGCTTGGGCAAACTAGTGTTTATTTACTATTTGAATGTTCGCAACACAAAAAACGTGTTCACTAAACATGGAAAGAGAAACGCCAAACCCAAAAGTCGTCTCTGAGCAGCTCTTCCGTTTCCATTCGCAGTCCAATACGTTTAGATGCATGCGGCCATTTCGGAATTCGTGTGATGTTTCATCATGTGCGAAATATGCATTGCGAAGAATGAAGTTTTAAATAAGAACGATTCGCAAACAGCGCCCTCTACCACCTACGCCCAATAGTTAAGGACATGCATACTGTGACAAAAATGTTTCATTTTGATTTGCCCTACCACAATTTGTAGTTTGACAAGGGCATTTCGAATCACCCTGTATAACTTGCAGAATCATTTATTGGGATGGAAAGCATTTTTCATTGTATAGAAAAAATATTTGCAATACTCAGCTAAAAATTTGCATGTGTTTGATCTCTTTCGATGTCTTCCTGCATAGGAAATAATTTTGTTTGCTGTTAATCTTTTTGAAATTGCATATTTCTTTGCTTATAATTTTATGTAAAGCTTTCTTTTCTATTTTTCTCGTATATTTCTATTCCATTGCTGACGTCTCCATGATCCTCTGATCCCCATTTTTGAGTGATATATTGGAACTATATAGTACTTATTGTATCGCTCAGATATTACTAGTGCTAGAACTTCTTGGAAGTAGAACTAGAAGCTTATTGACCGGAACTTGTTGTATTGCTTATAAAATGGACGTATTATTTACAGAACCCCAAATAAAGCTAATTAGAGAATTCAACACGAATGCTTTATTTGATAGGTGCAACAAAGTTCTTTTAACCTCGGATGGATTTTGTTGAAGAATGAGATGAACTGAACTGTCAGTTGATGTCAGTGGACTTAGAGCTGATCGATTGATGAGGCCGTACTTGTTCATCTCTTCGATTTTCATTCGAATCGCCAGTCAGAAGGAAATGGAATGATTCCGGAATGTAGACGTTAAATACTTTTTCTCTAATTCATAAAAAAATGTCTTTATAAATATAGCGTTAAAATATACCTCGCCGAATCCCATGTATAGAAGTCTCCGAATTTCAATTTTTTATTTCCTCTCTTGGGTTGTTTTGAATTCATAATTAGGTCATTTTCTGTGTTCTTATCATGGAATGCTATGCTTTATGTGACCTTGAAATTAGTTTGAATCTTCCAGTGATCTATGTAATATATACATTTTGCTGTTTATATTATACTTGGCTCTTTTTACTTGCATGTATTGTTAAACATAAATAATGCTTAGCTCAACCATTCTTATACCATCATCTTACGAAGCACTACTTTTGTAAGTGCACCGTTATCATGTTTATTTTTCAAATCAGGTGAAAAAGGAAATGCACCTAAGTGTTTAAATTATTTAAAGGGTAATCACTAGTTAACATTAACACACTAGCATTAACCCTCCAAGTAGTTTCGACGAGATATCTCGTCCATCAAGATCTGACCAATTTGCTAATGACGAGATATCAAGATATTTCCGATTTTTTTATGATGTCGAGATCAAGATCTGGTGAGTTTACCTCTAATGACGAAATTTCTCATTCAAGATCTGGTCAGTTTTGCCAATGACTGGATACCTCGTCGAGACAACCACCAGGAGGGTTAAGAAACGTTAATTGAGTTGACTATTCAATGATAGACCTATATAAATTTTGAAAACAAGTTTTCTAGATAACTTTTGTGCTTTGAAATTCGGTTTTCGGGTTACTTGATTGCAGTAGCGTTTTTCGAAATTCAGCTATAGTTTTCATTGCACACGTTGGGTTGAAACTGTACAAGCTCATTTCTGGTGAACTCTATTGGCAGGCTCCTTTGGTCTGATCTGCCAATCAAATCAAATCATAAACACTCGAAGAACTGAATAGAGCTATGTCCACCTCATAAATAATTACTTCATCCGATTCATTATGATTGGCTCTTCTGTTCCAAAGAGAACTTTTGGAGAAGGAATTCAACCCGAGGCAAAAGTGCCGTCTTCTATTAGATCACTAAAGCGATGAGTTTCCTTGATTTGTTTTGAGGTCTTTTCATATGCTGATAAAATTGAATGCTATTCAGAGTGAGGAGTAGCTTAACGAAACTAATTTAGATAGGGTCGTCAATGAAAAGATACGTTTTTATTTTTATAACAACGATCATAGTATTAGTTCTTCGCATAGTTTTTCTCAAATTCTTGTTGGGGCATGATCGAATTTCGAAAGGGCGTTAGATAATTTCAGGGTTATAAGAATGAAAACTAGGAGATACATTTTTTTGATTAAGAATGACTTTTCTTTAATGTAATAAAATATTTAAAAAATCATGTTTTATAAATTTCTTTTTAAAAGTATTTTAATAAATAAGAATTAGTACATAAATTAAAACACAAAGTGTGGCAACTAAGCCCTATTTTAAATGGAAAGATGGTTTTCAAAACAAAGATAATTCATTTCGAGCTGATTTATATATTTTGTATACAAAAAGTGTCTAATGAAGCTTATTCTATGATTGAATAGTTAAAAGTTTAAAAAACAAGTAGTGATTCCAAATGGATGTTACGATGATTATGTTACTATTTGTTGTAGGAACTATATATAAAAGATGTTAAAACTAAGTACAGATGTTGTATAAAACGTTTATTTTTTAAGGATTGCGTATGTGTAAAATTACGTAACCCTTTGAAGATTACTTTGTAAGAAACTTCCAACTCGAAAAAGTTTCCTGTCTAATGTGTTAAATGAAAAAATTCCTGTTTCAAGAAAAGTACTCGCTACGAGATTTGACTTTTAAAATTTTCTCTTCAAAGAAGCCGTGATAACACTGCGATTCAATTCGAAATTCATAACTTCTAATAAAGCATTTATATCGCCGAAAAAGAACCTTCAGCATGATATAGAGTGGTTTAAGTCGTGAAATTAAATGGATTGAAATAAAATTTCGGATATTTCATTTAAATCGAAAAAATGTTTTCATGTGACCAATTGCATGAAAGAAAGAAGTTTTTTGAAAAAAGCCTGTAATAAGTTAAATTACTTATATTCTGCGTAAATAGCCATTTTTAAATGAGATGATATATCCAGCATCTATACAGGTTTTAAACCCCTCTTTCTCATTGAAAGTCTACGATGATGTATAAAACCAAATCACCATGATTCATTTTGAATCCTATTCCTAGCGTTAAGTTCTATTAATTGCGGGATGTGACTCGTATCTCTTTAAATGTTATCAATTGGGAAGAGCAAAATAAATTTTGTTTGTGACTAGGTGTGAGTTAATGGGGATGAAAAGGGCGATCTTCGTGGCTATTTGCAGCCATCAAGGAAATAATTTCAAAATGTTTTTCAAATGGCCACTCCAACGAAAAGATCTCAGGAGGCTTCTTTTTGAACCCATCTTCTCACGCCTGCCCTTTTGCTGCTTCTCCTCCGTTGTATCTTGTGCTTGTCGCAGCTTGGCGGCTCTTGCGCCATAATACCCAACCAACCTAAATTTTTAAGTAAATCAACAGGGGTGTTTTTACCTTTGACAAATGAGGCAAAATAGAGACGTATTCACATTTTTTTGTTGCACCATTATTCTATGAGTTAGTTTCAAAATACTTTGTAATAGAAATGTATATTTAGCTGAGAATTGCTTTTTGAATTAATTTGTTTCCTTTCAAGAAAACTGCTGCAGCTAATAAATGAAATAAATGAAGTCGAAAATTCCAATCTGTATCACTATGGAATACCTACTTTTCTGCAATTCCAAAAATATGGTCTGGTGTTGTCTTCGTATTTTTCTCTTCGGGTTTGATCCCGGACCGTCACCAATAGTCCGTTGTGTTGCTCCGGTGCGACGATAATTAAAATACCCAAAATATTCTTGTATATTCTTTATCTTGATGTTATCAGCTGATTTTCAGACGCAGATGGGTTATTCCATGTGAAATGAGTAGTTCAAAATTACGTGGTGTTGTCCTCAGATTTTTCCCTTCAGGTTTGATCCCGGACCGTCGCCAATAGCTCGTTGTGTTGCTCCAGTGCGACGTTAATGAAAATACCTAAATACTACCATGTAAAAAGAGCAAAAATAAGAAAAAACCTGTGACCGTTGGTGACGGATTTTCATAAAATTAGGGATTTACTTCATGCATGCATAACGATATCCAAAATATTTTGGGGTGCCAGCTCAGGTGTTGCCTCGTCATCTGACCGTGGTTCAAAATTACGTGGTGTTGTCCTCGGATCTTTCCCTTTGGGATTGATCCCGGACCGTCACCAATAGCCCATTGTGTTGCTCCAGTGTGACGTTAATTGAAATACCCCCCCCCCCAAAAAAAAAAATATTTTGGAATAGCCCTTTGTGTTACTCTAGTGTGAAGTTAATTAAAATACCTACCTACCAAAATATTTTGGTTCAAAATTTAAACATTTTGAAAATTTTATTTTACGGACTAGTAACTTTGAAGAGCAGTTGTGAAATCGCTTAATGTTACATATTTGAAAATATCTGTTTCTCAAAAATTACTTAACGTTGACAAAAATATACTTTTGCTCTCTGAAAAAATTTATTTTGATCTATTTGGAAATAACAATTTCAAACATCATATTTAATCTAATTACTTGCGAGAAATGAAAAATTGTTAAATTTTGACCAAACCATCACCAAATTTGCGACTGAAAGATTCGTCGCCTATTTGGATAGTCTACGACGGGTTACTATAGTCAAAAATTATTGCCACTACTGGCGATAGTTATTATTGCCAATTGACAGTGATTATTGAATTGGATTGGGTTTGAGGTTTTATGGCGCAAGGTCCGGAAATGGACAAGGATTACAAAAGCAGAACATCAAATTACTATTAGAAAAAGCTTAAACACAATTAGTTATGCATTATGGACATTGCATTTTACTTGATTGTCTTTTCAAATTCAGTTTCCAATCTGATGAAGGTCTCTTGTTTAAGTTTGTAGTTATTTCCTGAAATTGAAATTTAACCTCAGTCGTAGTGCTTCTGTTTCCGTCTCATAAGTGAAGACGAATTTTTTTCAAATCCTTACTTCCTTTTCAACTGTTCTTTGAAACAGGTTATTTTTACATAATGGATCCTGTAGCAGCTTCTCGATAAGGCACGATTTCTCTCACTTCAGTTTGAAAGATCAGAAATTTTAAATCATTTTTACTCTCAAAATTAGGTATTGTATTTACATGTCTAATAATGCTTAATATTTATAAGACGTATTTAATATTTACATTTCCAAGATATAAACAGATCAAAACGACTTCATTATAAAAATGAACTTTTCTCTGACTGAATGATTGTTGCAGACACAGAACACTTGAATTAAGAAACAAAAACAGTTTAGAAAATTTAAAAAAATTTCTTGCTCTACGGATGTTTTTAAAGTACGGTAAAAGTCGTGCAGAAGTCAAAAGATTAAAACACCGTTGGGACTATAAACACCGTATATCTTCATAAGTAACTAAATATTCTTAATTTCATTGCGTAAATGAATTATTTTACTGTCCATCCTTTCCGTTTATCTTAATTTTGTTTAAGAAAATAGTTACTTTTTGATATTATATTCTCTATTGATTTATACACCATATGGGTAAAGAGATTAAATAAGCAATATTAATAATCTAACACAAGCTTTCTGAAAGTGCCATAAAAAGCTATAAATCTCTGAAAGAAGTCGCAAAGGTATATCAATAAATACATGGGGGGCTAAATTTAATTATACGCGATGTAATGTATTTGGTTGTAAAAATGTTCCGGAATCAGTACTAGTTCGATTACTGAACCTGATGTCTTTCATTATATGGATGATGGATGAACATTTATCGAAAAGAAAGGCTTTAATTGGATTCTTTCATTTTTCGCTGGATAAGATTTACTGTGAAAGAATCTCCACGCCTTTTCATCTTCAAGTGCAATCTCGTGAAAACTTCGTCAGAGCAGGTATAAACGTGACTTTCGACCGATTTATGAATCGGGATCTCTTCCGAAACACTTCAAATCGATGTCTTTGACCTCTTTAAAAACTTTGTTCTGAATTGAGTCGCGGATTATTTCAGCAGCTTTCTCTGCTCAGAGTTAGTCAGCGTGAAGTAACGAACCAATCGATGCTCCTGTGGTTTTCTATTCCTGCAAGCGTTTGAATAAATCGGAAAACGAGCAGTTTACACGTGTTATTTGGGATAAAAGTTGTTTTAACAAATGCACAGATCGTTTACTTTTGAAATAACGTATTTCACATTGGGTCAAAAATTTCCTTCTCATGCCTGAGGGGGAACCTTAGAAAGCTGATCACAACCTATACTTTAGAAATTTGCCAGGGAAAATAAACTTCTCAATTTTCCGATAACAAAATAAAATAAAAGCTAGAAATATATGTTCAGCATGTAAAAATTCTAAAGTAACTAAAATTTCGTTTCAATGATTTCATACAAAGTAGTTTATTCCGTCGCACTTGGAGGACTTTTTCATTTGACTGCAAGTATAAAAACTCGAGTTGCTGATAGAAGGGTTTAAAGTAATCGGACGCCTTCTTTGAGTGAGTACATCTGAAAGTTCCGTTTCACCTCAACTACTTGGTTGTCATCAGTAAGCGCGACATTGTCCAGGCCTTGGCAGGCGCATTGACAAATAGGTACTCTGCGGTTGTCAGGATGTTAATAAGGAAGGCGTTGCTGTCTTGGTGGGCGTCAATAACGTTCAAAAAGTGGTTTTCATTAAGAAGTGGTAAACAGCGTGTCGACAAAGCAGAGAGTAGGTAAAACAAGGACGATCAATTACTCGTTTAATATTCAAGACATGGAATGTTGAACAAAAAAGCGCCTTAGGGTCTGAAAACAAAAATCTTTGCAAACGCACACAGATCGATGAGAGATAACTTGTGATTTGCCTCTCTTCATAGAATACTTGGTGCTAAGTTTTACATTGTTGCTATTCCGTGAAAATTCCCTCTCGATTGACGTCTGGCATCCCCGTTGAGTTAAGAATCGAGTGCTGCCATATGTCGATTAAATATCCGGCTATTTTAATACACGTTGGGGTTTACTTTTAGGGCTAACCATTGAGCTCGATGGTTTGACTTGAAATGTGCAGGGTTTTAAAAGGTTGTGCAAATTTTAACTCTACATTGTGTTTCGTTCTTTGGACTCCCTCATCAAATCTCATGTTTTGCATCATTTAAATCAAAGGAAGCTTCCACTTTTATCGATGCTACTTAAATGTTGAGATAAATTCGAGTAAATATTTACTTCATAAAAATACACATTTTTGAGGTCAAAAACTTCAAAACGATCAAATAATATAGACAAAACTTTTCAAAATATTATAAAGACAATTTGTGATATTTTGTAAGATATAACACGCTTTTGATTATATCCTCATATCTACGAAGCACGGAGTTCACCAATTATGTGTAGACAAAAGTGACAAACCCAAATTTGCCAATTTAACCCAGTCACTGTTTATCACAGTTTGCTGCAACTACCAATTTGTACAATTATTTTCATCTTTGTCCCGTCATTTAGAGTGAGGCCCCGTTCACATGAGGCGTTTTCTAACGCGCGTTTTACGTCAAAACAAAACGCGGGTAGCCAAAGTACATAGAGTTCTACTGAAGTACGCATTTGACGAATATATTCATTACGAACACAAAAGGGATTATTCACCTCGTTTTTATAGAAAAGATATAACTCGATTGGAGTATTTTGTCTTAATCCACTGCTTTATATTTATGGCCATTAAAAATAGGAATGAAAATTTAATCGTATTCGATTTATTGAAGAAATTTACCTTGCTTTCACACAAAACTTGCAAAAATGTGATAATTTATAACTAAAGAGGATAGTGGGTAATTTTATTTCTGAGAATAACGTATACCGACAACTGTCCGTTCTAGTTTTCATGTGCGGCAAACGTCTTTAAAATAAAGCTAAAATTAAATATTCAATTTAGAAGCTAAACTTTATTTATTTTTATTTGTCCTCAACGGGTGAAATGCGTGAGATAAGTTTCAATTTTTAATTCATTTTTCGCATCCTCGTGTTACATTGAACTCGATATCACTTGAAAATAAACTTCTGATTTACTGAACTTAATTTACTGTGAGCTTATTTTTCAAGAATTCATATTTTAATCTTGCAGTTAGTGTTATTACTACTTTAATCGAAATTTTTATATTATATCTATAGGCGTAGACGCAAATTCAATTAGCAATCTCCTGGTTTTCGATATATACTGTTTTTTGGGTTCCTTTGAGATATATTTAGCTGTAACATGATTTTCTTGTTTCATCGTTGGTTTAATCAAATTTTAGTTGAAATATTTCCCAGTCGTAATTCCAGTGCTAAAAACCCATGAAAGAGGGTAGGTTGGAGGGTTAGTTTTCGTTTCGGATAGTCGGAACTGAGGGAAAATTGTGTTCAAAATAAAAACTAATTATTGTTACATGTGTTATTTGTGCTGATACTTTAAAATGTTTAGAGATAGGTTTTAAAAAATAGAGATTTATTTGAAGGAAAATTAAATAAAAATTAGCTCTAGATCGTAGGTAACACGATAAAACCTGCAAAAATAACAAGAAAAGGTTATCATCAGTGCCGGATTTTGTTTGCGTGTCATCTTTTTGATAGTACTTCGTAGACATTCCATATAAACAGAAATTTCGTTTCCAATTTCCTGGTTCTAGAAATGTTTCTAGAATGGTTCTAGAAAGTATTTGATGTATTTTTATTTTACATTGTCAATTTTAAAATTTTAAGGAAATTGTTTGGTCATTTTCCAGTTAGTTTCGTTTTAATCAAGGTTTCACAGAAATATTCAAATTTTTCAAACGCAGTTTCGCTTTTACGATAAAACACATTACAAATGACTCATCCGCTAGCTTCTTGAACCCAAAAAATCCGTGATCACACCTTAACACAAAACAAATACTTACTAATTTTTATTGGTGGGTTTTTTTATTGGGGAATCATTGACACTGGAGAGTGAAGGTTATAGGGTTTTTCCTCTAGTCTTGACAGTTAAAACGAATACTTTAGGTTTTTATAATTAATGAAAATGCTTAATAATACCACAATTTGAACTACATAAAACACTGTTTCTCTGTGATCCGCTGGCTCATACCGGTTCCTATGTCCAAAATAATCCCGTCATTCGAAAAATTTTGAAAAACGTACGAAAGGTTAACGTGCAAAAATTTACAACCGAGGTTGATGGTATTGGCATTGCACCGAAACACATCGTATACTACACTATCTACCAATAAGTATTTGGACACCTGTGATAGAAAAGAAAAACAAGAATTATTCAAATTCAATAGTTGGTAGAGCCTCCACGAGAGGGCAATTACAGCCTCAACCCTCCGCGGCATGCTTTTCACAAGTCCTTGTATGACTGCTAGTGGTATTTTCTTCCACTCGGCTTGGAGAAGACATGTAAGTTCCTTCACCGAGGTTGTTGCACCCCTTAATTCGGCGATCCAACTCGTCCCAGAGGTTCTCAATAGGGTTCAGGTCTGGGCTCTGGGCTGGCCAGTCCATTCGGTTAACCCCATTGTCACCATACGAATCCATGGTGGTCCTCGCAACATGACAGCTGGCGTTGTCGTCCTGGAAGTAACATGGGTCCAACCCGTAAAACTGCCACAACGTAGGAAACACACCGTCATCCAAAATAGTGCAGTAGGCGTCGGCGTTGAGCTTACCATGAATTGGGACCAAGGGTCCCAGTCCATACCAGGAGAAACACCCCAGACCATAATTCCACCTCCGCCGAACTTTACTGTGGGCACAATGCATTCTGGCAGGAGGCGTTCTACAGGCAGACGCCAGACCCAGACCCTGCCATCCGAACGGTAGAGGGTGAACCTTGATTCGTCGCTCCAGAGAACCCGTTTCCACTGATCTACGGTCGACTTTCGACGTGCCTTGCACCACATTAACCGAGCAGCGCGGTTGGACTTTGTGATGCTTATGGGCGGCAGCACGACCATGAAAACCAAGCAGATGTGCTTCCATACGGATGGTATTCATCGGAACAACACTCCCGGATGCCTGTTGAAACTCCTGGAGTGTGTGGGCCATCGGTTGGGTGCGGTTCTTCCGAATTTCTCTGGACAGCACCCGTCGGTCTCGTATTTCCCAGTTTCGTGGGTCTGTCGACTCGGGGCACATTCCGACAATCACCGCTCAACTTCCACTTCTGAATCACATAGGCCACTGTCGATTTTGGGTAATTCAGCTCGCTAGATGTGATGTCCCTTAAGCATCGGCCATTTCTGTGATACCCGACGATTACACCTTTCTCGAAATCAGATAACTGCACTTCGTGGCATCTTGCATGCGACTAATGGCAATGTTGTTTCCTACACAATATTTAACGGCGGTGGGCGTGACGTATATCAGGACCGCAGATATCGTCATTTGCATGGGTGTCCAAATACTTATTTGTAGATAGTGTATACGTTACGAAAGATTTACCTGTTTAGTTTATCACTTCTGGTCAGCAAGTCGATTATATTGAATTTATTTATGTATAAAGATTAAAGTTCAAAAACACTTTATTCACAGGCAAATAGGGAACGGATGTTTAACAAATCGAAAGAATATCAAATTTTTATATCGTTTTGAATATTTTTTAGATTATTTTAGGCATTTTATTGCTTTTACATTTCTAAGTTAACCAAATCCAGGCTCTTGTGAATACAGAGAAATCAATTTTATAGGTTGGGAAAAAAGATTTTTATCCTATTTTTAATGACTGCAAAATTAAAACTGTTGATAAGGGGCAACAAAATATCTTATTAAAGTGACATTCCCTTTAAAAACAAGGCAATACTTCCACTTACGCTTAGTATAACAGGAAAATCTGAAAAAAGGTTAGTTGCGACTATTGACAAAAAAATAATTTTTTCAAAGAAAATCATGATTTTGGTATCGATTTAACGTAAAATTTTACGCTGATTTGAAATCCACCTCTTGGGCGTTTTTCCGTTATGCATTAAATTGTTTTTTATTCCCTTAATCCAAGTTTCTATCTTTTGAATGGTTAAAGATAGAATCAAAGTTTCAACGGATTTCAAATCAGCGTAAAATTTTACGACAGATCGATACACAAAACATGATTTTCTTAGAAAATATTATTTTTTTCTCAATTGGCGCAACTAATCTTTTTGAAGATATTCCTTTTAAATACTAAGCGTAAGCGGAAGATTGCCTTGCTTTTAAAGTGAATGTCACTTTAATAAGATATTTTGTTGCCCCTTATCAACTGTTTTAATTTTACAGCCATTAAAAATAGGATGAAAATCTTTCTTTCCCAACGTAAAATTGATTCCGTGTTCACAAGAGCCTGGATTTGATTAAGTTAGAAATGTATAAAAATGACCAATAATATGCCTAAAATAATCTTAAAAATATTCAAAACGACGTAAAAATTTGATATTCTTTCGATTTGTAAAACATCCGTTCCCTATTTGCCTGTGAATAATGTGTTTTTGAACTTCAATCTTTATACATTAATAAATGCAATATAATCGACTTGCTGACCAGAAGTGACAACCTAAACAGGTAAATCTGTCGTAACGTATAGAATACGATGCGTTCCAGTGCGATATAAATGCCATCAACCTTGGTTGTAAATTTTTAAACGTTAGCTTTTCGTACGTTTTTCACAATTTTTCGAATGACCGGATATTTTGGACCTAGGAACCGGTAAGAGCCAGCGGATCACAGAGAAACAGTGCTTTATGTAGTTCAAATTGTGGTATTATTAAACATTTTCATTAACTCTAAAATCCTAAAGCATCGTTTTTTACTGTCAAGACTAGAGAGAAAAACCTATAATCTTCAGTCTCTAGGTCGATGATTCACCCACCAATAAAAAATAGTAAGAAGGATTTGTTTTGTGTTAAGGGGTGATCACGGATTATTTGGGCTCAAGAAGCTAGCAGATGAGTTATTTGTAATGTGTTTTAAACGTAAGTAAAAGCGAAACTGCGTATGAAAAATTGGAATATTTCTATAAAACTTTGATTGAAGCTAATTGGAAAATGACCAAACAATTGCCGTAAAATTTTAAAATTGACTGTGTAAAGTAAAAATAAATCCCCCCTAAAAACTACATTTCTTGAACCAGGAAATTGGAAACGGAATTTCAGTTCATATGGCATTATCTACGAAGTACTATCAAAAAGATGACACGCAAACTAAATCCGGCACTGGTGATAACCTTTTCTTGTTATTTTTGCAGGTTTTATCGTGTTACCTACGATCTAGAGCTAATTATTATTTTTTTTTCAAATAAATCTCTATTTTTAAAACCTATCTCTAAACATTTTTATGTATGAGCACAAATAACACATCTATAACAATTATTAGTTTTTAATTTTTTAGAACAATTTTCCCTGATTTCCGACTACTAACCCTCCAACCTACCCTCTTTCAGGGGTTTGTTAGCACAAATGGAATAACGACCGGGAAATATTTCAACTAAAATTTGATTAAAACCCACGATGAAACGAGAAAATCATCTTAGAAAAAAAATCTGAAAGAAAAACCAAAAAGTACATATCGAGAACCAGGAGATAAGTAATAGAATTTGCGTCTACATGTACATAATATAAAAATTTCGATTAAAGTAGTAATAACACTAAAAACTGCCAGATTAAAATATAAATTCTATGAAAAATAAGCTCACAGTAAATTAAGTTGAGTAAATCACAGAAGTTCATTTTCAAAAGTGATATCGAGTTCAATGTAACACGAGGATGTGAAAAATGAATGAAAATCGAAACTTATCTACGCATTTCACGTTGAGGAGAAAGGAAAAAATAACTTTAAAGTTTAGCTCTTTTAAATTGAATATTTAATCTTTGCTTTATATGAAAGATGTTTGCCGCACATGAAAACTAGAACGGTCAGTTGTCGGTATACGTTATTTCAGAAATAAAATTACCCACTATCCCCTTTACTTGCAAACTATCACATTTTTACAAGTTTTGTGTGAAGGCAGAGTAAATTTCTTCAATAAATCGAATACGACTACATTTTCTCATCCTATGTTTAATGGCCATAAATAGAAAGCAATGGATCAGTGGATTAAGACAAAATACTCCAATCAAGTTATATATTTTCTATAAAAACGAAATGAATACTCCCTTTTGTGTTCGTAGTGAATATATTCGTCAAATGCGTATCGCGAAAATATTAGAGTTACAGTTGAAAAATTATTAATTTAAAGGAAATCACATTTTAGGTATCGATCTGGTGTAAAATTTTCCGCAGATTTGAAATCCGTTGAAAATTTTACTCTATCTTTAACGATCGCGAAGATAGAAACTTGGACTAAGGTAATAAAAAACCTAACGCATGACAAAACGCGTGTCGTGTGAACGGTGCAGTACAAACCTATGCTTCTCCACACGCCTTCTGATCGCTAGAACGACTGGAGATGGTTGAAGCGCCGAAACTATCTAGCCCTTGGATTCTCGCGATTTCTGCATGTGAACACTCCATTAGAATTCTATTACTTTGGCTACCGCGTTTTGTTTTGACGTAAAAGGCGCGTTGGAAAACGCCTTATGTGAACGGGGTCTTAGTGTCTACTCAGGTTCTCAAATTCCAAAACTCTTCTTGTTGCGCTATTGGTCTCGAAACTACAGAGTAGCACAGAATGCAAATTTAATTCTTTTAGAGAGCAATTTCTAGATCTTACACTGCTGGCCACCGTAAATGCAACACCCTGAAGGAAGTATGCAAATAATATGAAATTTACAACATGCATTAGCGGAGGTGAGATATGCAAATGATTAGAATTTCAGCGCAGACGCACATCACGCGCGCCTGTGGCGCCACTTCAAAGCGCTATTTAAGGCTTGGAGATTTCGACGATTTCAAGTACGGCAATTGTGTTTTTCTTGTGGTTTTTTCAAAAAAACGATCAATTATGCCTCGTAGAAAACAGCGATCATCTTTTGATCAAGTATCCGAGTTCGACAGAGGAAGGATAGTGGCCTACCGAGATTGTGGATTATCTTTCAGGGAAATCGGTAGTCGTGTTGGACGAAACCAAACAACTGTAATGCGGATATGTGATCGTTGGATGCAGGAGGGTACGACGGACCGACGTGTTCGATCGCATCCACCTCAGTGCACCACTTCACGTGATGACAGGCATATTGTGCGTATGGCAGTGACGGATCGCTCAGCCACATCACGAACCATAGCACAGCACATTCAGTCTGTACCGCATCATCCAGTGTCTGCGCGTACCATTCGACGCCGTTTACAGCAGAGTGGTCTGTCCGCAAGACGTCCATTGCTTCGTCTACCCTTGACGCAGAACCACAGACGTTTCCGCCGCCAATGGTGCGATGAAAGAAGGATGTGGACGGCAGAATGGAATGAAATTGTCTTTACTGACGAGTCACGCTTCTGTCTGCAACACCACGATGGTCGGATTCGAGTCTGGAGACACCGTGGAGAGAGGATGCTGAACAGCTGCGTTATGCACCGCCACACTGGTCCTGCACCGGGTATTATGGTATGGGGCGGTATTGGATATCACTCTCGCACTCCTCTAGTACGCATTGCCGGTACTTTAAACAGCCAGCGCTACATCTCCGAGGTGTTGGAGCCAGTTGTCCTTCCTTACCTTCAGGGCTTGCCCACAGCCATATTTCAACAGGATAATGCGCGACCACACGTGGCACGCATTGTCCAAGGGTTCTTCGTCAATCGCCAGATTGAATTGCTTCCCTGGCCAGCTCGCTCTCCGGATCTTTCGCCGATAGAAAACATGTGGTCCATGGTTGCTCAACGATTGACCCAGAATACATCCCCAGCTGCCACACCAGATCAACTTTGGCAACGTGTGGTTTGGCAGGTCTGCTTGGTCTGCTGTACCCCAAGAACACATCCAAAGTCTCTTTGAATCAATGCCGAGGCGTGTGGCAGCGGTGATCTCCAACAATGGCGGCTACTCTGGCTACTGATTTTGGCAGGAACCACACTTCACAGAAGTCTATAAATTTAATCATTTGATACTTGGTCAACATGTTATCTACAAAATAAATTTTGTTGTGATATCTCTTGTCTTTCTTGGTGTTGCAATTTGGGTGGCCAGCAGTGTAATAATAAAAACTAATAACTTTCAACGACATTCACTCTGCAACTTGTTTTGAACTCCAGATAACTAATACAATTACGGCAAATACAACCTAATCAAATATGAATGCAGCCCTTAACTATTCCGCTACCCTTCAAATTATTGGCTCATCTAACTCGTGTGGAAACAACGATTCTGTTACCCATACTATCAACAGAATTAAACGATCGCTTGAGCGGCTGTCTGGGAGAATTAGTATTCGTTATTGATCAGTCTTGCAACAAATGAATTGTATAATTGTAGGTATCATGCAGTTTTTTGTACAAAATGGTGGTACACTGGGTTGATATGACTCAAGTTATCGCAAAACAAGGAATTGCTACCATAAAACTTTTACTTTTATTTGCAGACATTTAAAGTATTTCTAAACAAGAACGCTTTTTCATGTTACAATACAAGTAACCTTTTCGTGGCTAACTCGCAATGAAATGATTTCGTTAGTGTAACACTATAGCAATTTTTCTATCAGCTAAAATTCTTATCGACTCAATGTATAATAAAAGAAAGCCGCGTTTAGCAGTTCTCATCCGTACACAATGACTACACATGAATCATAATTTCAAATATAAATAAACCTTTGCACTGTCTATCCTCCGCATAGTTTTTACGACAGAAAACGGAATCCCATTTCCCGTTACGCATGCGATGTGATAACGCCGATTCTTTGTACGAGTCTATAGGAATGATGTTTGCTAATGCATTCAACCCAGCTGGAACACGCAGATCACAGCATGTTCACAGCAAACAGAATCGAGTTCTACCAATACACTGCGTTCAGAAGAGGTCTCAGTGGAGTTTTTCGAATGCTATTCAAACAGTTATTGAATTTCGAAGGGAATAATATATCTTGCTTAGGGTTCACATGCAGCTTAGAGTAAGGATGGCGGTGCACCATTTATTTATATATGCAAATTGACATAGGGATGTTTTCGGATGCTGGAACAAGCAAGACTGAGCAATTCGATGAATTGATGTTGAATTCCGCAGGAAGTCACTCAAATGACACCATCTTTGTCCACTGGGATCGAAGTTCCTTCCGGATAGTTTTATCCGAAAACAAAGATTCATTGCATAAGAAAGTAATTATCGATTTTCAACTGTGGCGCTAACATGGAGAAAATATTGAGAACAGTCCCCAATTACTTCACACATAAGTGCAGTGTTTCAAAACTTCCACTGCATGCTTTAAGGAGAGGTAGGAAAACAAAATTACATAGGTCCGCCACTCAGGTTTTCTAGGTTCAGCATCACCATTCCATACGTGTATCATTTCATGTTACTGAAACATGCACCGAGGGAATGTACGTAAACGGACGCTGTGAGATTGTATCGTGAACGGTACCCTTGATTTCTTTCTATGGGGATATCCCAAAGTTATCGTGTACGAGACTCATTGACTCTGAAGATGATATCGCGGCAACAAGTGTCCGTGAAAGCATACGTCGACGCTGTCAGGCGTGCATTACTGTTGGTAGTCGCAATTTTGAGCACTTATTGTGAAATGTAAAACTGTAACTATGGTCAAACTATAAAATTAGGGCTCACAAAAATGTCGTTCCCATACCTGCTGGTTTCTGAAACTTCGTACATCCTCTAGCACAGAGGTTCTCAAACTTTTGATCTATGGGCCATGTCAATCTGAAGATTTCACGCCCCCTCCTTCCTACTCGATATAATTTCAAATTTTAAGAATAAAAAATTTCGTTTATTACTTATTATTTTTATTACTTTTTATGCATATAAAATAACGTAATACATCTCACGTAATACTGTAATTAATGGGACGGAGGAGCTTGTTTCAAAGTTTATTAAAACGAGGAGTAATGAGCAACTCCTTGGGAACATCAAGTCTTGCACGATATTTATTCTTTATAGCTGCTAGAGCTGAAAATACACATAACTATGTTGTTGCAAACGGTATGAGCATTTTCAGAGCTTTTTCACTTAATGTTGGGTATTCTTGAAGAACATTAATCCAAAACTTTGACAAAGAATTCTCTTTCAAATTTATTTTTTAAGAAACGTCAGTCTGTAAATCTATAAGATGCTCCTGATCAGTAAGGCTTAATGAACTTGGCAGGTTTGCATCAAATGGATTTGTTATCCAGCTCCATGCATCGAGGTTTTCATAAAAATATTTTTTTAAATGTTCTTGTAATGTAACTAGATGGTCAATCAAATTATCTTTCACCTGTGAAGGAAGTGTTTGAAGATCACTTTCTTTAAGCATTTCGATAATAGTGAGAAACATTTCTAAATCATTATTTTTCAAACTATTTGTCCAAAGTTGCAACTTTTTTATAAACGCCTGAATTTTATCATTCCAATGAAGTATATTGGCTTAATTTCTTTGAAGGGATTTATTCAAAATATTTACTTTTTCAAATATATCTGCAAGGTATGCCAGTTTATAAAAGAAAACAGCATTGCATTAAAGCTCTGCCATTGTGTGATTTTGATCATGCAGAAAAACAGAAAACTTCATGTCTCAGTTCATACATTCTGTTCAACGCCTTTCCTCTTGAAAGCCATCTGGTTTCTGTATGAAAAAGCAAAGATACATGTTCCGAGCCCATATCTTCACACAGAACCTTGAAAATTCTAGATTTTAATGGCCGAGATTTGATGAAATTTAGTTTTTATAACACTAATACTTCATTTAGAGGAGAGCTTAGCTCTTTAGATGCCAGTGACTGTCGATATATCATACAGTGTCCACTTGGCTTCTGGAGCTGCTGCTTTCACCCTCACTTTAAGTCCAGTACATTCTCCTGACATTGCACGAGCTCCATCTGTGCATATACCAATGCATCTTTCCCATGAAATATCATAGTCTTTTGAAAACTTATCGATCATATCGAAAATGCACCCTCCAGTAGTATATGTACGAAAAGGCTTACAAAAAAGCTCTTCTAGCAGTCCATCACCATCAATAAATCGAATATATACAATTAGATGACAATCTCCATGGACATCTGCTGCCTCGTTGACTTGAAGTGCATAATAATTGCCTCTCATTTTGTCTATTAATTGTTCATTTAAATCTTGTGAAATTTCTGTTATTCGTCGGGATACTGTATCATTGGAAAGGGGGATATTTTTTAGTTGTGCCATGGAGTCACCAATCATTGAAGAAACTATATCAATAGCTGCTGACAATATTAGAGTTTCTCCAATTGTATGTGGCTTTTTTCAAATGGCTATTCTTCGAGACACTAAATACGAAGCAAGAAGAGCTTTAGAAGGTATGCTTGTTGTTTTAGTGAAATTTTGCTGAGAAGATTTAAAATGATCAAATTTTCTGATAAAAATTCCTTTGGTTTATTAATAAATTCCTTGTTTGGTTTCAAGATGCCTTTTTAATTTATTAAGCTTCATGCTATCTGAAGTTAAAATTTGGAAACATTACACATTGAGGATGTTCTTCCCCATCGATGATAGTGTGTGTAAAACCAAAAGTTAAATAATTTTCATCATACCTCCTCTTTACACTCCATTTAAGGGTAGATGCTATTGTATCCTTCTTGGTGCTCTCAGAATTCACGAAATGCTCATTTTCGTCATCTACTTCTTGGTTGATTAAAAATCGTTTCATTTTAATCAACCGTTATTGCCTCCGTTATTTTCCTTCGTGCGCCGCAAAAAAATATGATATTTTGCCAGTTTACCTGAATAAATTCGCACCCCCCTTGGACGACGCTCACACTCCCTTGGTGGGCGCAGTTTGAGAACCACTGCTCTAGCATATTTGGGTCAGCATTCACCAAAAGCTGAATTAAATTTAGCGTTTTTAATGTTAATTATTGCATTAGCCCTCCAAGTGGTTTCTACAAGATTTCTCTTCCATCAAGATCTGATCACTTTTACTATCTCGTCATATTACCGCTTTTTTTTATGCTGACGAGATCAATATCTGGTCAGTTTTCTAATGACGAGATATCTCGTCCATCAAGATCTGTTCGGTTTTCTTCTAATGACGACATACCTCATCGAGACAACCACCAGGAGGGTTAAATAGTAATTCTCAAAGTAATAAAATCAGAGCTGTACTGTGAAATGGGACAGTGAAGATACTATCACCCAATGTGTTAGAGCATACTATTTTTTAACAAATTTTGAAATTTGCTTTAATCCTTTCATCGTGTGGTCATTTCTTTTTGCTACTACTTTATGGGTAATAACGAAATATACAAAAGCGGAAAAACTACTGGGTTAGTTGGCTGGTAATTAATGTCGCACTGGAGCAACACAACGGGCTATTGGCGACAGTCCGGGATCAATCCCCAAGGGAAAGATCCGAAGAAAACTACTGGGAGGAAAGTTGAAGTAAAAAAGTTCTTTGAATTGGTTTCCATTAAAATATATCAAGGCCATTGTTTTAGAACCTTATTTTCGTGATTCATTTACGTACTAAAATTAATTAAAAAAGAAGCATTACGTACATTTTGTTTAGGTAGTTTAGTAGGGGGTAGGAAAAAAAAATCACACACACACACACAGCATAAGAATTTTTATTTACACAGCAGACATTTACTTATACCGAAGTGAAGATTTTATATTATATTGCACATTTAAAAAATATATTTATGTAACATTAACTGAAAAAATGCAAAATTCTTTTGCCTTTCGTTCTTAAAAATTTACAAAAATAAGTTTACATATAACAAAATGATCGCTTCAATATAATTATGATACTCGAAGAACATCTTGTGAAAGTTTTACTTGCTCCTAAGGCTAGTTTCTCAGAAAAGGGCCCTCGAAGTTGGAAAATGTTATAAGAAAATCAAGTTTAAATTCAGGTTCATTAGAATCTGGATTTTTCAAAACATTCCAGTTACATAAGCTGGATCGTCAGCATTTTTTGTTTTGCCCATTTACTTTTTTCTTTTTGAAGTTTTCTATTTGAAATCAATAAGAATATTTTACTTTGATGGTCCATTGTTGATTCCGACTGTCATAACACGTCCTGTGTTAAAAGAAGCATTCTAATGATATTTGCCCAAATGTGTTTCTCTATTAATTCTTTCAATTCCAGGAAGACAGGTAGTTTTCTAAAATTTCTACATCTAAAGTTCTATAACATTTGTACTTCTAAAGTACGACTGTTACACAAACACTTGCGCTTTGTTTAACCGCGTCTTTTTTCGATAGATCTGTACAAATAGTCTTTTTCTGATAATTGTAATAAGTTTATATTTGATCTCATCCTCTCGCTTTGAGGTCTTCGTACTATATTTAACAAACATATCAATCTCCAATTTAAAAAGGTTTCTGAAAGATTGTTTCAAATAAAATAATTTGCATCAAACGTTGTATGTGCAATGAAAACTTCCTTAAAACCTCATTTTTTCCATTAACAATTATTACCTATAATTCGAAATAGGACTTGGCACCGAGTCTCAACTTTAGCTTCATGTATATATTTTCAAACTTGTAACAGACGTTGAAGCAAAAAGGAAATATCATTGGAAAAAATTAAAACAGGCTATCCGACTGTCAATCACTCTTTTAGAAAATTATGAGTTCCTTTAACATTAATGAATGAAAACTTAAGACTCAATTTAGAAACTTAGTATCTGAAGTGAAATTGACAAAACTAAGTGTTGCTATAAGAAATGAAGTTTTACCCGTCTTCTACATGGTTAAGATGCCCTTTCCATGAAGATCAGATTCTCTAGCTGATGTTAACAATGACTGGTGTATAATTTAAAGAGAATGGGAACATCTGAGCTTGTAGGAAATTATTTAGATTTCAATTTCGTGGTTTTCCTGTTGGAACTAATTTTTTCCATTTCTGTCTGGAACTAAGCAAGGGTCCTTTTAGCACCCAAATTCTTTTTATGGGAAAAATCTGAAAATCTGCATTTAGGTAATCACTTGCAGCAGATTTACTTCGATTGCATATTATTTTTGAAGTTAGTTTAACTATTTTACTTTCATACCTTTATTTCGATCCTTTTGAATATAGCTTGAATATAGAAATACACTTTAGAAAAAATGGGAGTTTCTTTTTCTTATCACTATAATTTTAGACCCAATAAAAAGAATATATTTTGAAACGAATCCCATTGAATCCAAAACAGCAATGAGGAAACTAGTTGAACAATTGTCTGATATGGCTTTTGTTGCGTCTATTGAAATTGTATTACGTTTGTACGAATATTCATGAACCCAAAGGCCCCGTTCACATGGACTTTTTTCAACGCGCGTTTGATAAGAATTTTCGAGCGCTATCATGTGAACACCTCTTGGGCGTTTTTCAAGGTGTTTCCGTTATGCATTAAATTGTTTTATTCCCTTAATCCAAGTTTCTATCTTTTGAAAGTTAAAGATAGAGTCAAAATTTCAACGGATTTCAAATCAGCGTAAAATTTTATGCTAAATCGATACCGAAATCATGATTTTCTTTAAAAAAATTATTTTTTTGTCAATAGTCGCAACTAATCTTTTTCAGATATTCCTGTTATACTAAGTGTAAGCGGAAGTATTGCCTTGTTTTCAAAGAGAATGTCACTTTAATAAGATATTTTGTTGCCCCTTATCAGCTGTTTTAATTTTACTGCCATTAAAAATAGGATGAAAATCTTTCTATCCCAACCTAAAATTGATTTCTCTGTATTCACAAGAGCCTGGATTTGGTTAACTTAGAAATATATAATGAGCAATAAAATGCCTAAAATAATCTAAAAATATTCAAAACGACATAAAAATTCAATATTTTTTCGATTTG
Organism: Meta bourneti; assembly: GCA_933210815.1. Taxonomy (NCBI): domain Eukaryota; kingdom Metazoa; phylum Arthropoda; class Arachnida; order Araneae; family Tetragnathidae; genus Meta; species Meta bourneti. The sequence continues at coordinate 5,247,993 of OW119934.1, read as the reverse complement.
TAAAACATACGTTCCCTAATTGCCTGTGAAAAAAGTGTTTTTCAAGTTCAATCTTTATATATAAATAAATGCAATATAATCGACTTGCTGACCAGAAGTGACAACCTAAACAGGTAAATATTTCGTACCGTATAGTATGCGATGCATTCCAGTGCTCTGCCATCAACCTCGGTTGTAAATTTTTGAACGTTAGCTTTTCATCGTTTTTCAAAATTTTTCGAATGACGGGATATTTTGGACCTAGGAACCGGTAAGAGCCAGCGGATCACAGAGAAACAGTGCTTTATGTAGTTCAAATTGTGACATACTTAAACATTTTCATTAACTCTAAAATCTTAAAGTATTCATTTTTTACTGTCAAGACTAGAGGAAGAAACCCTATAACCTTCACTCTCCAATGTCGATGATTAACCCACCAATATAAATAGTAAGAAGGATTTATTTTGTGTTAAGGGGTAATCACGTATTTTTTGGGCTCAAGAAGCTAGCAAATGAGTCATTTGTAATGCGTTTTATCGTAAAAGCGAAACTGCGTATGAAAAAGATTGAAATATTTCTGTAAAACTTTGATTAAAAACGAAACTAACAGGAAAATGACCAAACAATTTCCTTAAAATTTTTAAATTGGCAGTGTAAAGTAAAAATATATCGCCCAAAAAACTTTATTTCTAGAACCAGGAAATTGGAAACGAAATTTCTGTTTATTTGGCATTGTCTACGAAATACTATCAAAAGATGACAAGCAAACAAAATCCGGCACTGGTAATAACCTTTTTTATGCTATTTTTGCAGGTTTTATCGTGTTTCCTACGATCTATAGCTAATTTTTATTTAATTTTCCTTCAAATAAATATCTATACTTTTTTAAAACCTATCTCTAAACATTTTAATGTATCAGCACAAATAACACATATATAACAATAATTAGCTTTTTAATTTTTAAACACAATTTTCCCCGAGTTCCGACTATCCGAAACGAACACCAACCCTCCAACCTACCCTCTTTCAGGGGTTTTGTAGCACAAATGGAACCACAAATGGAATCATGATTGGGAAATATTTCAACTAAAATTTGATTGAACCCCACGATGAAACGAGAAAATTATGTTAAAACTAAAAAAATCTCAAAGAAAAACCAAAAAACAGTATATATCCAAAACCAGGAGATTGCTAATAGAATTTGCGTCTACGCGTATATATAATATAAAATTTTTGATTAAAGTAGTAATAACACTAACTGCAAGATTAAAATATAAATTTTATGAAAAATAAGCTCGCAGTAAATTAAGTTCATTTTCAAAAGTGATATCGATTTCAATGTAACACGAGGGTGCGAAAAATGAATGAAAATTGAAACTTATCTCACGAATTTCACCCGTTGAGGACAAATAAAAATAACTAAAGTTTAGCTCTTTTAAATTGAATATTTAATTTTAGCTTTATTATAAAGACGTTTGCCGCACATGAAAACTAGAAAGGACAGTTGTCGGTATACGTTATTCTCAGAAATAAAATTACCCACTATCCTCTTTAGTTATAAACTATCACATTTTTGCAAGTTTTGTGTGAAAGCAGGGTAAATTTCTTCAATAAATCGAATACAATTAAATTTTCATTCCTATTTTTAATGGCCATAAATATAAAGCAGTGGATTAAGACAAAATACTCCAATCAAGTTATATCTTTTCTATAAAAACGAGATGAATACTCCCTTTTGTGTTCGTAATGAATATATTCGTCAAATCCGTATCGCGAAAATATTAAAGTTACAGTTAAAAATTATTTATTTACAGAAAATCACATTTAAGGTATTGTTCTAGTGTAAAATTTTCCGCAGATTTCAAATCCGTTGAAATTTTCACTCTATCTTTAACGGAAGGAACTTGGACTAGGGCATGGGTCGGCAAACTTTTGGGACGGAAGAGCCAAACCTTTCCCTAACAATTTAAAAATTATTCGAGAGCTATAAATATATTTTTAAAGTAAAAAAGTTAAATTAATATTATTACAAGTTTTATTTTAATTACATCTTTATTAAATGAAGAAAAAATTACTCTCTTTGGATTTTATAAATATGAGCAATGAGCTTGTATTTCCTTAGAACGTTTTTGTATGTCCGGTTTGTAACTAGTCGGTTTTAATTTAAGACAAGATTCCAAGTTGGCATCAGTAATTTGGCTGCTCAATTTACATTTAATGAAATTCATGTTAGAAAACAATTGCGCACATAAATATTTAGACCCAAACACACTGAGAATACTAAATGCAAATATTTTCAACTCATGATATGAGTCCGGAAGACTATTCCAAGTATTGAAAATCATTGAGTCTGCCTTCTGTGGGTATTTTATAGAAGTCTGCTTGTGTGTGAAATCAGACTTCATTTTCTTTTTCCAGTTCTATTTCAGTACCAAGACGTACAAATTTGGAGCTCCATAAATCTTTGTCAAGTCCAGCAATTGTATTTCAAAATTAGCCGTGTGTTTTGTATTTATGTACATTTTAAATAACGTCACACAGGAGGAACACAACTGGCTATTGTCAACGGTCCGGGATCAATCCCGAAGGGAAAGATACAAGGACACCTCATCATTTTGAACCACGGTCAGGTGACGAGGCAACACTTAAGTTGGCACTCCCTCTCCAAACTTCCAAACCACGCCAAAGTGAGTACATTTGACTACTACCAAGTCCAAGTTCCTATCTTCGCGATCGTTAAAGATAGTGAGAATTTCAACGGATTTGAAATCTGCGGAAAATTTTACACTAGAACGATACCTAAAATGTGATTTTCTGTAAATAAATAATTTTTTAACTGTAACTTTAATATTTTCGCGATACGGATTTGACGAATATATTCATTACGAACACAAAAGGTAGCATTCATCTCGTTTTTATGGAAAAGGTATAACTTGATTGGAAGTATTTTGTCTCAATCCACTGCTTTATATTTATGGCCATTAAAAATAGGAATGAAAATTTAATCGTATTCGATTTATTGAAGAAATTTACCTTGCTTTCACACAAAACTTGCAAAAATGTGATAATTTATAACTAAAGAGGATAGTGGGTAATTTTATTTCTGAGAATAACGTATACCGACAACTGTCCGTTCTAGTTTTCATGTGCGGCAAACGTCTTTAAAATAAAGCTAAAATTAAATATTCAATTTAGAAGCTAAACTTTATTTATTTTTATTTGTCCTCAACGGGTGAAATGCGTGAGATAAGTTTCAATTTTTAATTCATTTTTCGCATCCTCGTGTTACATTGAACTCGATATCACTTTTGAAATGAACTGATTTACTCAACTTATCTTACTGTAAGCTTATTTTTCATAGAATTTATATTTTAATCTTGCAGTTAGTGTTATTACTATTTTATCGAAATTTTATATTATGTACATGTAGACGCAAATTCTATTACTTATCTCCTGGTTTTCGATATGTACTGGTTTTTGGTTATTCTTTGAGATTTTTTTAGTTTTAACATAATTTTCTCGTTTCATCGTGGGTTTTAATCAAATTTTAGTTGAAATATTTCGCAGTCGTTATTCCATTCGTGGTTCCATTTGTGCTACAAAACCCCTGAAAGAGGGTAGGTTGGAGAGTTAGTTTTCATTTCGGATAATCGAACAGGAAAAATTGTGTTTAAAAATTAAAGAACTAATTATTGTTATAGATGTGTTATTTGTGCTGATACATTAAAATGTTTAAAGGTGGGTTTTAAAAAAATATAAAAATTTATTTGAAGGAAAATTAAATAAAAATTAGCTATAGAACGTAGGGAACACGATAAAACCTGCAAAAATAACATAAAAAAGGTTATTACTAGTGCCGGATTTTGTTTGCGTGTCATCTTTTTTTAGTACTTCGTAGACAATGCCGTATAAACAGAAATTCCGTTCCCAATTTCCTGATTCTAGAAATGTAGTTTTTTGGGGATATATTTTTACTTTACACTGTCAATTTTAAAATTTTAAGGCAATTGTTTATTCATTTTCCAATTAGCTTTAGTCAAAGTTTTATAGAAATATTCATACGTAGTTTCGCTTTTACGATAAAACGCATTACAAATGACTCATCTGTTAGCTTCTTGAGCCCAAAAAATCCGTGATCACCCCTTAACACAAAACAAATCCTTCTTACTATTTTTATTGGTGGGTTAATCATCGACATTGGAGAGTGAAGGTTATAGGGTTTCTTCCTCTAGTCTTGACAGTAAAAAACGAATACTTTAAGATTTTAGAATTAGTGAAAATGTTTAATTATGCCACAATTTGAACTACATAAAGCACTGTTTCTCTATGATCCGCTGGCTCTTACCGGTTCCAAAATATCCCGTCATTCGAAAAATTTTGAAAAACGTACGAAAAGCTAACGTTCAAAAATTTACAACCAAGGTTGATGGCATTGACATTGCACTGGAAAGCATCGTATGCTAGACTTTACGACAGATTTACCTGTTTAGTTTGTCACTTTTGGTCAGCAAGTCGATTATATTGTATTTATTTATGTATAAAAATTTAAGTTCAAAAACACATTATTCACAGGCAAATTGGGAACGGATGTTTTGCAAATCGAAAGAATATCAAATTTTTACTATTCAAAAGATAGCAATTTGAATTAGAAGAATAAAAAACACAATTTAATGCATATCGGAAACTGACCTCGAAAAACGCCTAAGTCACATGGTGACGCGCGTTAGAAAAAGTCCATGTGAACGGGGCCAAATGGTTATTTATGTTATATATTTACTTGAAGTCAACTTGATATCATAGTTTAGCACTACGAACGCAATAGCACAATTTTGAACATTGCTCTTTTTATGAAAGTGCATTGACAATTATTTTTGCAAGACTCCAATTGCAATCTAGACGTGGATTGCAAGCAGTTGCGCAGTCCGTTCTCATGTAAGTCTCATTCAAATGCGATCCTTTTCTCCTTTCGCATTCTTCAACTAACACAATGAATGCAGTTGCGCTCTGATTACTCATGATAATAAACAAGATCTTGGTTTCACTTTCTACTTTCTATACGCATGCTATCGGGTACGATTGGCGTGATAACATGCAGTCTTTTGTTTATGGCATATTAACATTTGGGGGGCTGCAATTTTATTACAACGGATATGCGAGTTGAATTTTTATTTCACTCAACCTTCTCGACCAGGGGCCGCGGTAGCCTGGTTGGCAGAGTAACGGATTTGCAACCGGAGGGTTGCGAGTTCGAATACTACCACAGACCGTTGTGCACATGGGGGCTGGTGCACGTTAAACCTGTCGTGGCCTCAAATGTCTTCACACTGGCGTGGTGTGGAAATTTGGAGAGTGGAGTGCCAGCTCAGGTGTGACCTCGTCATCTGACCGTGGTTCAAAATGACGTGGTATTGTCCTCGGATCTTTCCCTGCGGGTTTGATCCCGGACCTTCGCCAATAGCCCGTTGTATTGCTCCAGTGCGACGTTAATTAACTACCTACGTTCTCTACCCAATAAAGGGTTTCCTTGCAACCAATCGATGCAGTTTTGGGTCATTATGTGTGTTGTGGAGAAAACACTGGAACTCTTGTAAAGCTCCGAGTGTTAACTTTGCGGTTTTATTATGAACTTTGTTGTTTGAACTGGAATATCTGAATAAGCTTGCTATACATTTTGAATTTTCAGTACAAGTGCTGGAATCAATATTTGAGATCATTTACAGTCAAACCTCATTAACACGAACTCGCTTAATACGAATTACTGATAATACGGACTAAATTGCAATCCATATCAAAATGTATATTCAAATAATGTTAATTTATTCGTTTTAGAAGAATTCTCGTTACACTAATCGCCGGTTAAGATGAATAAATTTTCGAAACTATGAAGAAAACGGATTCTTTTCAATCGTATTATCACATTGACTCCGAAATTGTTGATTTATTTTTGGAAGTGAAGAATATTGCAGATTCCGAAGAACACACGAAGGAATTAGGGTTCCTTCTTTAGAGGAAGCTACTGCTGGATTAGAAGTTGTTCACCGCTTTTGTTAGGCAGTGAAAATTCAACTGCTCAATTAAACAGCGTTGGCCGCATTCAAGATTTTCTGTCACGAATAAACAAACACAAAAATCGATAACAGAATTATTTCAAGTCAAAAATTGCGTAATCAGGAAATATCTGCAATCATGAATTATCTGTGTAATTAGGAATTATCTGTGTAATTAAGAATTATATGTATAATCAAGAATAATCCGTTTAAACAAGAATCATCTGCATAACATTTGTGATGAAGTATTCCATTTATCTGTGAACCAAGACTTGTACAGTAAGTAATGTAAATACATTAATATTTTATTTTATTGTGAAATAATACTTTTATCTGAATTCGGATAACACGAACTACGGATAATGCGAATTTTTTGCTGTCCCGTGAAATTCGTCTTAACGAGGTTTATCTGTATCAACAGAATTCGGCTATTATCCCCGAAAAGATGTCTCCAAATTGATTGTTCCTTCATTTATCTGATATAGACTCTTATACCAATACGTATACTATAAGAATTAAAGAAAGGAAAACGAAATTATTGACTTCTACTACTTCTAACTTCTATTCTACTGCTATTTCACTGAATTTTTTTTACCTAGTGCACTTGTGAAAAGGGAATTTTTTTGTCGATTTTAAAACTTAACGGGTTTAAGATTGAAAACAAAAGTGTCAACGTGTGAAAATACCAACTCAGACCCAGTTGGATTTTTCAAGATACCCCATTATAAATATTTGACCTTGAACTATCGATTTTGAAAAATAGGCAAATTTAAGTCTCATTTGGAACGGGATGAATTTTTCTCTCACGGGTATAAAAGCTACAAATTCATCGAATCATTTTCTATTAGGGCTTTTGTCTTGATGTCTGTATTTACAAATATGCTGTGATACCTTGGTTATTTTGTTCGCAGACTTTTCTGCGCAAACCTCGGAAGGTTTTCAACTGTTTCGGCCTTGTTCATACTGACCATTTTCAGTGGCTTTCATAAGTGATTGATGGGTAGTTTGACATGAATAAATACAATGATTGATCAGTTTCGTAAATGTGACCCGTTGACATGATTTACAATTCAAGAGGCGGTGCTACAAAATCACGAAGCATGTGATCATCAGTTTTAACTCTAAAAAACTTCCAAACAGACAAGTAAAACGTCTGCACACTGCTTAGTTTAACTTTGCAAGTGTCCGATAATAACAATGCAAAATGACTGCGTTTGCTCATTTGCTGGTGTATTGCATATGAAAATGTATGTGTAAAATACAAATATTTTAAGTGTTTCGGAATTGAAAAATGCTGTTATCCACTGTGGGGACTAAAACGTCAGTTATAATACTCTTCTCGAAATCATAGTTCTTCAAACGGAACTCTTGACTTTGAAGCATCTTGAATAGGATTTCTAAGTCGTCAGATTCTAGCTTGTGTTTTTCTGAAAATACTTCGAGCTGTGTTTCATTTGAATTTGAATACATGCGGTTCGATTTTATGGATAGCATTTCTTTTCCCCTTCGATAAGACTCAAAGGTGTGTGGGTGGCATGCCGAAAAAGGAAAATGCACATAATGATTTCTAGTGAAAAAGCAGCGCTTTTATGAAACTCTTTATCGTACATCAACTCAACAGATGATTTATTGATGAGTCCTTTTTATGCAAGGTAAAGTCACTTTGTTCTATATCTTTGTGTCGCTTTTGTTCATCGGCATGCAAGGTCAATCCCGAAAGTCTCATAAATGCACATAATTATGGATTCTAGTTTCTTGCCTTTTACATCTGTATAGATTGGATGTCGTATCCTTTCTTGAACTGTGATTCCTAATAACTCGCAAAATGTTTAACAGACAATTCTGCTTCATCTCGAGCAAAAGTTTGTGCAATCGAAAAATGTCTTTCTATAAGAAAATAGTATTCATATGAAATGACTGGGAAATTGAATGGAAATAAAATGAAACAAAAATGGAAAACGATAAAAGCAGGTGCAAGGCTCTTTTCCTTTCTTTTTTAAGTAATAATGAGAACATATAATTGAGAAAAATACGCCCACTCTTTCCAATTGGAACTGAACACAGCTGCTATTACGAGTCTGAAACTGCACAGATCGGGTTCAACATCTCTATCTTACTGCTTTCTCCGCCACCTTCAGATTTGAAAACTTTTTTAACGTCTTAAGAAAAGTTTTCGGCTTCGTAGCTTCTACAAGGCCTCAAATATACCGATGCTTAGGGAAATATATGCTTTTTCAATGCAATGATCAAATGGGAATTCACATTCCGTACGTTTATATTCTCTAAAATTATATTTTAAAACTTTTCGTCAAACACAAGAATTCTGTTTAACTGTCGTTTTAAAACACATGAACCAAAAGATTTTGTGTGGAGCATAAATATTTACTGTGTGGGGTCTTATTCTGTTCATTTTTAAAATTTATACCTTATAACTGACTCAGATAAATTTTCTTCAGTGTTTTTACTGGGAACTTGGGAAGTAGCAATTTAAATTCTCTTTGTTTTTCAAGTCAAATTTATTGTGAGAAAATCTCCTTAATTCTCTCCAAGTGGAAACCTTCACAAAATACTGTCAGAAAAATCGATACACCCCGAAGCCAGCGTTAGATAGGAATGAAACTTGTGTTGTACGCGAAGAGAAAATAAATTCAGAATATATCAAATCTAGAAGACATTTTGTTATTGTAAATTTACTGTACTACACCACAGTAACTCCTAGTGTAATGGTGGTAAGCCATCACTTACACCATTGGTACGAGGCAGTTTCACAGCACAGCGATACGTCCAGCAGATCGTTTGTTTTGCCTTTCATGTGCAAAAGGATATTTACCAGCACGATAATGTCCACCCACCCGGCAGAACGTATAAGCATCCCCTTCGACGCTTCAGTATCGAAAAGTACAGAGACTGAAATATGCACTGATGGCTTAGACGTTGGTGCCGCATTCGTAGTAACATATTTTGGAGCATTGCTGAGCAACACTTAATCAGACTAAATGATAACAGTACAGTATATCAGTCGGAGCTGTCCGCTCTTGAGAAATCATTGGAATGGTGTGAGTCAAGACCATTATCCAATGCAGAGAAGATCACACATATCTTGTCATATATTGCCCGCCCTTAAAGATTCACAGAACAGTAGCCCGATTGTGCAGAGAGTAAAGGCTCTGTACTGGAAGGTCGTGGGGTGTCAGAGTGAGCATTACAATGAAAAGGATGCTCAGAGAAATGACTATTAAAGTGTGGACAGCGGATTGTCCCAAGTTTAAAAATGCATCTGCACGACCCCTTTGCAATCCAGATGCTAATTAACCACGGGTGGTTCCTGGCATACCCGGTCTATGTGGTGAAGTAGGTGATGCTCTTCATTCCATGCACCTCCGAGAAGGACTCGCAAGAGTCAGTCCCTCTTGCATCAGCGAAGCGTCTCCGAGCGTTGAGTGTTGAATTTGTGTGGGAGCCAAGCCCTCCTCAAAGGCATCCCAGAAGAGACGTAGATCGAAACCATGACGATCACAGGAATAAGACATAGGTGCCTAAGCAGCCCTTAGCCCCGAAGCCATACTAGGATATAATGGTAGGATAGAAGAAATAAGGAATTTGCCCTATCCATCCCAGGATAGAATATTGGTGTATTCAACCAAACACTCCTAGCCCATTGGCTGATGAGCAATGCCCTTCGTTTTCGCAGCGACCACTGTGAAAAGCGAATCAAACAAACGAGACCCACTGCCCTCTTGGGGTCTCCACTAAATCCGTAATGACCTCAGCTGGTCGGGGCGGAGGGAATTCTTTTTAATTAAGAAGAAACACAAGCATGCCCGCCTCACCCAAGAGTGCCTCTGTGATGTTGAAACCCATCCTTGTCAGATTGTGAGAGATGTCTCCCATTGAGCATGTCTGGGATATACACGCTATCAATTGCACCATCCCCGGAATATGTGGAGCAACAGCTGCTGAATGGTTAGCATGATTTGCCACAGGTTGGCATAAGGACTCCATGCCACGCTGTGTATTCGCATGTTTCGTCACTAGAAGGGCTTTACAACTAATTTATGACCTTTTGATGGAATTCTACAATAGCCATTGTGTTGCTTTAGTTCAACTACTTACCATTTACAATACTAAAGAGTCCTCTAATATGAAATTTTGATAGTATTATGAATTATGATAGTATGAATTTTTTTTCTCTTCGTGTACATCACACAAGCTAATTTTCATTTCGATCGAACTGGATGTTTCCACGGAAATGTATCTGAAAATAAATATTCTTGAAGTTTAGATCGTCGTGATTAGTATTTATTTTAATTTGCATTACGCGCCATGTTATTGTGGAATGCTAAACTTTTTCTCCATTTGTTATCCGCTGTAATATGGACTGTTATATCAGCAGGGAGCGGACAGAATTTTATTTGATATGCTTACTATTCACAAAATCTCTACAATTATAAAAGGAAGTGCTTGTGGATCTTTCTGAGGTGTCTAGGCGAATCTATAGCACTTACAACTATGGAATTGGGCACACAGGTAGTCCTAAAGGTGACTGAATGTCCCTCGAAGCCCGAATTGTAAAATTTAATCTAGAAAATTTTGTAATTAAAATTTTGTGCTGCGCGCGAAGCCCCTTCTCCACTATGACGTACCTGCGCAGACCGATCTGACAAACATACATGTGCTAACTTCTATTAATATTTTGAAACTGCGGATCATCCAACGTATTCATTGCAATGAAAACTTAGCTATAGCGCAGATCCCCAGGTATGACCATCGTCTTTCCTGCAAATTTACACGGGCCCATCTCAACTATGCAAAGTAATTTTAGATTGAACAAATTAATTTCTTCACTAAAAACACTCCCTCGCCTTAAAATGATGGCGTAGTGGGTAAAACCACGCGTCTAAGTCGCGCGTGGGTCCCTTGGAGGGAGTTCTCCTGAGTTCGAACCCGGCCGACGGGTGATTTTTATTTTTCGCCTCTCTATACTTTTTAAAAATAGTAAATATATCTAATCCTTCCAATTTTTTTCTGTACTTTTACTTTATCCTTTTAGTTTTTGAATTCAACAGAATTATTTTTCAAAATTTAATTGATTTTATACAACTTTTTCAATTCTGAAACTCTGGTTTCTCTGTATTGTCACTGTTTTGTCCTTTCTCGTACCACCAATGAAAAGCAAAGCACTCAAGCTCCATCCCCCTACATGTTCGACTCCAAGTGCCAAGTTCCTACCATCAAGAAATTTTCTGCAACTCAAACATCGTTCTGCTTTTATGTTTTATTCAACCGGGAGATAGAGGGCCATATGCCTTCCGCCCATATGCTTCCCTAAAAATGTTGAAAGATTGAACGTATTCAAAGCGCTCTTGATTAACTTTGTTAATTTTTTGTATTGCTTTTCGTTTGGGTATTTTTCGCAAATAGTATAATGTTTGTTAATAAATTACATGAAATGAAGTAACAGTATTTAATACTGTTTAATTTGGTTTTGATTTCGCTGACATTGTGATTCATTTAGGTTGTTTGTCGGAATCAGTGAGGTGACATAACAAGACTTTTTAAAAGTATAGCGTTATATTTAAAGATTCAATCACATTTTTATTTCGGTAGTGGTTTTTCATAACTTATTTTTGAATTTGTATAATTTCTGCATTTGTATAACAAATCTATCGACAGTACATGTGACACAGATGAGGCTGTTAACTACACAACAGAGTTTTTGAGCACATTGGAGCCATCTGGAGTACCCTCTCACATATTACAGCTAGCAATTGGGGCCACCGATTATGCTTCTCAAAAATCTGCATCCACCTTCACCTGCAATGGAAAAAGACTATCTATCAAGAAACTGATGCCGAATATTATTGAAGCCACCATCATGACTGGACATGGCGCAGGCGAAGACGTATTCATTCCTAGGATCCCAATCATCCCTTCGGATCTCCCATTCAAATTTAAATGACTTCAGTTCCCTGTTTGTTTAAGTTTCGCCATGAGCATCAACAAGGCACAAGGACAATCGCTGAAAGTTGTAGGACTCAATCCCATTAAACCGTGTTTCTCCCATGGTCAACCAATAGCCCGTTGTGTTGCACCAGTGTGACGTTAATTAAAATACCTACCTACCTACCTACCCATGGTCAACTGTATGTGGTTGTTCAAGTGTTGGAAAAACCGAGAATCTTTACATCCTAGCTCCAAATGGAAGAACATTGAACGTAGTGTATCATGAAGATCTAACCAAGAATCAGTGAGGTGAAAGGAATGAAGCGACATGCCCGTGTCATGTCGAGTGGTGGTGGGACTCATTCTTAAAATTATTGTTTTTTCTTTTTAATACTTTCAGAATCAGTGAGGGCATAACAAGAATGATGTCACGGGCAACGCCGTGCGGGTATTGCTAGTAGTTTATATTACAAACAGTCGGAACATAAAAAGTATATTTTATATGCACTAAAACACACGTATGTATAAATATATATATCTTGAAGGCAAACCAAAAATTTGAGAGCCTCAAATTTCTTTACAAAGCATTGTTGCAAAGGAGTTCGAAGAGGGAATATGTTGACTCACCACCTGTGCAGGTAAATCCCTTCATAGAATACAATGGGTTTGTCCACTTCGCTTGCACCCTGCGAGTTTTAGCCGGCGCAGGTTCGATTCCTGTAACTTGTTCTGCGTGTACCCTCTGTCAGTAAAACTTTATTCCATTTCCTTGACGTTGTCTGCCTTGTGTCTTGACCAAACATGCCCGTCTTTTGCGTCATAAAACCCAACGCCAGCAACCTTTATGCAATCGTATCATCTAGGCTGAACTCAGGCCGCGGTAGCCCAGTTGGTAGAGCAACGGAATAGCAACCGGAGGGTTTCGAGTTCGAAACTCGGTCCAGCCAAAGACCGTCGTGTACACTGGGGCTGATGCACGTTCGATCTGTCGGGCCTCGAGTGTCCTCACGTTGGCGTAGCGTGGAAGTTTGGAAAGTGGAGTGCCAGCCATATGTTATTCTCGTCATCTGACCTTGGTTCAAAATTACGAATCGTTGTCCTTGGATCTTTTCCTCAGGGATTGATCCTTCTCCAATAGCCCTTTGTGTTGCTCCAGTGGGATGTTAATTGAAATATCTCCCTAGCTAACATTTTCAGCGGCATCTTTTCCGCTTAACTGGTAGCGCAAGCAGTTTGGAAATGCGACCTTTTGTGTACCCTCGGATTCATTCACCAATGGACACCATGTGAAGGATTTCTTTTGTGTTAAGGATGGGTCAGGATTTGGGCCAGATGAGTCATTTGTAATGCGTTTCATGTGAAAAATGAAACCGTGAATGTTATTTCAATACAAATTGGATCCAACCCAGATCAAGCGAAAAATTATCAAAAATGCCCTTAATATCAAAAATGCCGAAACATGAGAAGGTAGGTAGTTAATTAAACGTCGCGCTGGAGCAACACAACGGGTATTGGCGACTGTCCGGGATCAATCCCGAAGGGAAAGGACAACGTCATTTTGAACCGCGATCAGATGCGAACAACACCTGAGCTCTCCAAACTACCACACCACGCCAACGTATATATCGGCATACGAGGCGATAAAATAGCAAATGGACTAACCAAGTTCATAGAGCTGTTGCGTGACTAATAATCGAATATTGCTTACACTATTCGAAACTCCTCTCCCCATAAGGATGCTCAGTTTACTTCAAGTGTTTACCTTCTGACCGTGATTCAAGCACACGGGCTGCTGTCCTCTGTTCTTTCCTTCGGGATGGATCACCCGTTATGTTGCTCCATTCATTTAACTGCCCCAGTCTACTTATGAACACAGCGGGCTATTGGCGAGATCCAACCCGAAGGGAAAGATCCCATTACAACTCCACGGCATTTTGAATCACGGTCAGATGAAGAGGTGACACCTGAGCTCCACTCTCCAAACTTCCACACCACTCCTACATGAGGAAATTTGAGACAGATTTAACGTGCACCTTGTACACGACGGTTTGATTGGAATCCGGTTGCTAATCTCTTCCAAGCGTGCCAACGATCCTGGAACAATCCCGGGATTAAGGACAGCTCGTAATATGGAATTAGTGTCGGATGGCAATGCATTGCTACCTGACTTGTCTCACCGGGTGGCTATGCGCTAGCCACTTGTGTTTAGGCTTTCTTCAATCAAACTTTGATTGCGTGTCAGCAAATAAAACCAACCTCACTTGCATCCAAGAGAAGGTACGTAGTATTTTAATTAATGCCACACTTCGGATCAATCCCAAAGTATGAGGCTAGCATGTACTCCGGATATATTGATTATTATTTCCTTACAGATGGTAAAGTTGGAATATGCCTTAGTTGTTAACCTCGTCATCTCACTGGTACAAAATTGCGAGGTGTCCGGATCTTTCTCTACGGGATTGCCCATTGTGTTGCTGCAATCGACGTTAATTGATTACCTACCTCTATGCCTTAGTAGCAGCCTGTGTTCTATAGGTTCGATTCCTGTAACTTACCCCGGGTGTGACTTTTCTTGTTTATTGGATGCGGAATCACTGAAGGTAGGTAGGTAATTTAATTAACATCACACTGGAGCATGGCAACGGGTTATTGGCCGGGATTAAACCCGAAGGGAAAGATCCGAGGACAACACCATCTAATTTGGTAAGATGAGCGCAATCAATGAAGCGAAGCTTAATTCCCTGGCAGAGGAATTATCTATCTCAGGACGAGACTGCTAAATCAAAATAAGTTTACAAACACTCGAAACAGTTGGATATTAGTGATGAATGGTGGTTGTAAGTACTCACATTTGCAGACAGGATTAGTAGCAAGCCCGAAGCACTGATACACACGAGTAAGTGCATTTCCCCTTTGTGTAAGGATTATGCTGTATTGCTTCTGAAGGCGTTCGAGTGCTTTGTGGTTGCTACATAAGGATCTGAAATCGTGTTTGAATTCCATTTCACGCTTGTCTTTGATTCTTTAGCCAAATCATTTCATATGAAGTAACCAGTCAAAACTTTCTTTGATCGGCTTATGCGGTTTGGAAGTTGGATGCGTAAATGTGGAAGTTCAGATGCATTTGTTTTTTCCAAACACGTTTGCTTCCTACTGAGCGCTAGTTCACGTTGAAGAACTCTTGTGGAGGATGAGAGTTTTGCGTGACCCCGGAAAACGCACGTTCCTTTGTTTATATTTCTGGTTCTATCGTGCATATACGACGCGCACCTTTTGCTAAATAGATTGAAATACCTAAGCGATGATCCTTCCTCAGAACTACTGGGGCGGAACCTTTCGACAGGAAAGAAATTGAACGCTTTACTTCAAGTTCTGGATTCGTTTTACCTTTCGAAATGACAAAGGGAATCATTTCAGCTCAACGTTTCCCAAATATTACGAGCCAATTTGTTTTCAACTCTTCATTTAGGGTTGTCCGTGTGTGGACCTTGTGCCATGAAACCCTTTTTTCATTTATCTCATCCATTTGATTTTTACAATTTTTATGTTATATACACCCATTTACTAACGTACTATTTTTAGAGTATTGATTGACTTATCTCTTTTAAGCATTGTTGGTTACACGACCCAATGAAGGCAAGCATCGAATTCATTTCCACAACTCTGCACTTGGAAACTTCACTTGGACGTTCCCTTGGAGGCGATACTTCCTTTTTTGTTTAGTATAAAAGGAAGGTATTGAATTAACGTCGCACTGGAGCAACACAACGGGCTATTGGCGACGGTCATCCCCGAAGGGAAAGATCCGAGGACCACACCACGTCATTTTGAACCACGGTCAGATGACGAGGTCACACCTGAGCTGGCACCCCACTCTCCAAACTTCCACACCAATGCTACATGAGGATATTTCAGACCACGACAGATTTAACGTGCACCAGCCCTCCCTGTACACGACGGTCCTTGATTGGAATCACAATCCTCCGGTTGCTAGTCCGTTACTCTTCCAACCGGGCTACCGCGGCCCTTAGTATAAAGGAATATCTGCAAAAAGATTAGTTACGACTATTGAAAAAATAACACATTTTTAAAAATCGTGTTTTGGGATCGATCGGACGTAAAATGTGACGCAGATTTGAAATCCGTCGCAATTTTCACTCTCTTGAACCATCGCAGATAGCAACTTGGATTCGGGGAAACCTACTCTGAAATTTCGGATAGTAGGGACGTCGGAATTGCCGGATAGGTGTGTGCAATCTCATTGAAAACAATGTAATTCTCCAATCGTACGGGATGTTGACTACCTTTACAGGACTACATAGATTGGAATCGTATCTCTAACGGTAGAAAGGAAAAACCGTTTCTTTTCCAACTCACGCGACTGAAAGGATGTCACCATCCCTTTCTAGGATAGACTCAACAAATATATTGATCTGACCATTTCAAATCCAGGAAAGATACTGTTCCCCTTTTTCACGCTACTGTCCCTATTCTATGTAGTTTACAACAGAAACCTAATTCAATGAAGGACGTGGAATTTATAACAAAAACTGAGATAAAATAAATTTCTTCGTGTCTTGTTTTCTCTGCAGTTTACCACGACGCTTCCATTGGTTCAGAAAGAACGCATGTTCCGCTCCTGTTAAATAACCCCTGAAAGTCTTGAAAAGAAAGCTCAAACCATTTGGTTGGCTAGGCTTACAAAAATTCCTTTTCTAAATTCCCTCACATCTCATCCCCCAGGTATCTTCGTTTTCTCCCTTTTGTTTACATTTCTTTGGGCTATTGTAGCTGTAGCTGTATCGCTATCTTTTGGGGGAACCTATCGTGTCCCTGGAAAATGGGGCTTTTGGGACCCCGCTTCAGGTAAACGAAAGGCTCCTTAACCATCTCGTTCATCAAGATTTCATCCATTTTCATAAGGGGATTCGTCAAGATATTGCCTATTTGGATGAAGACGAGTTTTCTGATTCTGGAATCTATCTTGTCCATCATGTTACTCTTCCAACCGCGGTAGCCCGGTTGGAAGAGTAACGGATTAGCAACCGGAGGGTTGTGAGTTAGAATCCAACCAAAGACCGTCGTCTACAAGGGGGAGCTGGTACACGTTAAATCTGTCGTGACCTCAAATGTCCTCACGTTGGCGTGGTGTGGAAGTTTGGAGAGTGGGGTCCCAGTTCAGGTGTTGCCTCGTCATCCGAAGGTGGTTAAAAATTACGGGATATTGTTCTCGGATCTTTCCCTTCGGGATTGTTCCCGGACAGTCGCCAATAGCCCGTTGTGTTGCTCCAATGGGACGGTAATTAAAGTACCTACGTCGAGACAGGAGGGTTAAGGTGGGCGCCCTAAGGTAGAGAATCAGGAGACACGAGTTGTGGTCTACTCGGCTCCTCCGGAATTGTCTTGAGTGATGGAAGATCGAGACGTGCTTTGCAGTCCAGAAAAGTTACTGTGAATACGAGGACATCCTCTTAATCCATCACACGAATATTACAGTAATATCGCAGCATGTTAAAATGTCTATTCGAGAGGGATTTTTTTACATGTGACATTGTAAGAAGCGTTTGAAATACCTCAAAGTTGATAAAAACTATTTTGAAGTTACAAAATTGTAAATCAAATGGTTTAGTAACACAAAATGTAGGTTAGCGACCTTCACAAATGTCAATTCAAGTGTCGGTTTTAACATGTAAGAAAGGCAATTTTTTTACATTAATAAACCTAGTTTATAATAAGCTAATGTTAGTAGTTTCTAAACATGTTTGTGTCAAATATGGCCCTTGCGCCATAAAACCCAACCAACCATCTAAATATATAGATTAATGCAGTTGAGATTAAGGTTTGAATTGATTTAAAATTTATTTCACTGTTCCTTATCATTATTTATCTGAATTTCGATTAGAAGTTTATTCAATTTTGAAATAATCTATGTACTTTGTTGCATTTCAAATGATCGAAATCTTAAACTTATAAAAAGTTAATTACTTGTTTTTTAAATATAGCAAAAGGCTTACATTGAAGTGAATCAAAAGCTATTTTGGTAAACCTATTTGTATACAAACGAAAGTAATATATAAATATTAAGACATTTTAATTTTGCTGAAATGATTGCTAAAGTGAAATTTTTTTCAAATTTAAATCACCCTGTAATGAAACTCGTGTTGCATTAATGAGAACAGTGCTCAGATTGATAATCGTTTCGTCTTTGAAACACCCATGTTACTTATCACAGAAACCAAATAGCATTTTTACTCCATTTACAATATTACATATGACACGGCTATTTAGTGAATGGAGGAATAGTAGTAAAAGTAATTAAATTTTGCATTTACATTAATCTCAGGACTAGATTCAACATTTACACACAACTACAGTAAAGAAAACGCATATCAAACGGTAAACCGAACCCAATTGTCCTTGTTTTTTCGAACCCAAGCGCTTAATTTTGAAACGGTTGGATGCGCATATGAGATCATGATAACAACCTGGAAACAAAACTGGTCAACACTTTGAAAAGGACACTTAACAAGACAATCATTTCAAATAAAATTCATAAAAGCCTATGCATCAGTCTGCTTATGATGGATACTTTAAGTCCAAACGGCTCTACCTTTTCATGAGTGTATTTTGAGTAGGAACATCTTCTACAATGGTAGCTACTTAATTAACGTCGCACTGAAGCAACTACGGGCTACTGGCGACGGTCTGGGGTTAATTCCGAATGGAAAGATCTGAGGACAACACCTTGTAATTTTGAGCAACGGTTGGATAGCCCCAAACTTCCATACCACGCCAACGTGAGAACATTTAGGCCACGACAGATTTAACGTACACCATCCCTCGCGTACACGTCGGTGTTTGGTTGAACCGAATTTCGCTCCGGTTGCTATTCCAACTGGGTTACCTGTACAATGAAAGTTGCGTCTTAAAAATTTCATACCCCTATACTTTAGTATATTAGGATAGCAGAAATAGTGATACGAGGCCAATATCATCCAAGCTCTCCGATTGAACCTGTTCTCCAAACACAAATCATGTGTGACCTCGTCTTCGGGATCTTTTCTGGCGGGATTGATACCAACCGCTGCCAATAGACCGTTGCTCCGCTCCGATGTTAATGCAACTAGCAAACGATCTGTCTAACAAACTTATTGTTTAAGCTCTCACTTTCTGTTTATACGTAATAAGAATTACAAACTTGAATAACGAAACATTTTCAATATTCAATTTAAGTAGAGGATTACACACAAAACAAAAAGCTACATAAAATGATTGATCTACATTGGATTTTCTACTGAATATTTGGGTTCCTTTGCTTCATGTTTCATATAGGGAACGTAGGGGCTCAGTGGGTATGGCCACTGTGCTAGCAACCTGCGAGTTCTAGTTGGCGCAGGTTCGATTCCTCCTTGGGTGCATTTCTCTTGAGTTAAAATAGCCCGTTGGGTTGCTCCAGTGTGACGCTATTTAAAATACCTACATATCTTTTCTTGAGTTGAAAGTTCAGCTACATGACGGAAAAATCCTGATTGCCTCCTCAAAAGACAGATGAAGTCACAGCGAAGATCCGTCGCTAGACTTTTTTCAGAATGATCATATCAATAACGATGCTTTTTAGGTCCCTTGTATTCTCCCACTACTCAACACCGGTCCAGGCTCTACGAATACGCGACGGATGTATCCACCTCAAATCATTCCATCCACCAAGTTCTCTCATAGTGTGCTTGAGGGAAGTATGGATACGGAATTCCCGTATAGCAGATATATACAGATAGAGCAGCTGATTAATGCTCAATAATAGCACAACTGGGAGGAACATACTTTTCCCTTGGCTTGGAGATGTCATGCCTTTTTCAAAATCTGGAAAAGATTCCAATAACCCGTGTCGGACAATTACACTTAACCAGTGCAAGCTTTTGAAAGGACGGTCAATTCTCGTCTCGTTTGCATTGAGACGACTTGGGCTCTGCCACCTTTTCAAAATGGTTTCAGGGTTCTACGGTAAATAACTTGTCCTATGGAGAAGGCGTACGATCACACCTGGCGATTCGGCACTCCGTCATTTACAATCTCTTGGGTTTACAATTGGCACCTACCAATTTCCATGTAGATTTTTGTAGCAGTTTCAACGTTTGGCGTTTAATAGAATTGGCGGAATTCATTCTTTGGAATTTTTATTGACGAAGTAGTGAAAGCGTATTTTAAAAACAAGCCATTTGACGTCACGTTCAGAATATGTACAGAAAACACATTCTGCCTCAGAAACCCTATCTTGACAGAAAATGCCTCACAGGATCTTTTGAATTCTTAAATCCAGGAATCCTTTTCCTATTAAAACGAATAATATCTTAAGCAAATTTTCTGCAATCGTTCAGGGTAATTTGTATGCAAATGCATTCACTGTCAGGGTAAAGACGTGCGTACGTCGAGTGACAACTTCAGGCAGCTATCTCTCGCTTGATAAGGTAGTATGGAAAACGGTTTCAAGACTTCCTACGTTCGTTTTTATCAGAATCTAGAGATCTTCCTGAGTATCAAGAGGATTGCAGTGGTCAACAGAGGTTTCTAGGAGTCATTTTCGATCATAAATTTACCGTCCAACCCCACTTCGATGAGCTACAGATGTCTTCGTGAGAAAAAGCTAAATCTTTTGAAGGTACTCTCTAATACATCTTTTTTGTGGGGAACGATCCTCTATGCTCAATATCTATCGAGCTATAATTCGATCCACGTTAGACTGTCAGTGCAGCCTATGTTTCTTCCCGCCATCAGTGCTACGAAAACTCGATAAGGTGCCGCACTGAGGATTTGTCCGGAACATGTCGCACTTCACCCGTCAAAATCCTGTACGTTGTATTTCACGAGCCAATTACGACTTCTACACGTTTTTTGTTGCCTCTTTATAACCGCATCTTAAGTCATCCAACTCATCCACTTCGAAATTTACCCCTGGACAATTCGAATCTTCTCTTCAAGATTCGCCCTTTTTATATTCCACCTTTTGGGTTGCGTATGAGACACCCCTCTTAGATGTTTAATGAGCAACCTCGTTTTACCCTTAGTGTTCCCCACATTTTTCATATGTAAAATTATTTCAAGGCTTTGAGAGGTTCATAGATGTTTAATGAGCAACCTCTATTTACCTTTAGAATTCCCCAAATGTTTCATGTGTAAAATTATTTCAAGGCTTTGAGAGGTCCAACACATGAGGGTACAATAATTTAAGGTAATTTTTTATTTCTAATCGTGATCAGTTTAGAGACCACACAGCCATATACACTGATGGGTCGAAGTCTTAATTATGCGCGTCTTTATTTGTCACGTATTTTTAGCTATATACAAACCATTAAGCAATATTTTTAATCAACCAGTTGGTAATTTTATCATGCAGATTCTCAAATTATATTGAAATTTTTTTCATCGTTTTATTGGAGGCGTTTCATCCGACGTGATTTCGATATCATCCTTTGTTGGATGCCAAAAATACTGTTACTCCATTCCATGCAATGATATCCGTCAGGTTATCCGAGACATCGTATGAAACAATTGGCAAAATGACTGGAGCATGCAGAGTACTAACAAGTTCTAGCATATGTTCAGTCATTTCATTGCTATCTTTACATTCCCGACATTCCGATGTACTTTTAACTCTTCGAATAGGACATCTACCACAGGCATATTTTGTTTCAAGATAATTTAACACGTGTGTGACTTCTTTTACTGTTCGTCATATTTTAACCAATTATCCTATTTTTAGTCATCATCGTCATTGCTTTTTACACAACCCCACTTAAAACTTGTAAAATTTGGTGGAAGAGTCTCCATCCTAACTTTTCAAAATTTTTATACAGCATTCGTTTTTTAAAATTCTATTTAGTGTATTTATGTATCATATCTTTTAAACTGCACTGCATTTCATCTATTTTAAATTAACATTTTTTAAATTGCCTTTTACTCTTATTACTATTTTTACCTTGATGACGTCTTATTTTAATAAATTGCACTATTTTCATCTTTGGGATTAGATCGGATTTTAAGGAGCAAGGTTCAAAAGCTGACAAGCTGCACTACTCATCTTTAGGATTAATATTTCAATTTTACTTAATGTTAATGTACCTACATGACTTTAAATCTACCTTTTATTAGTTTGGCTGCTATTTTGTCCGTTGTTATTAGGTTGCTCTTTTGTGTTCGGCGCAGCTTGTCCTGTTTAGGACTTTCATCTCGTAACATGATTATGCTGCATAATTTTCTTAACTATTGTTAACATTATTCTCCATTAATAAGTCAAATTTCCTATTGAATGATGTCCCTAAAGATAACTTTCTGTACATTCTAGTCAAACTCGAGTCTTCTCATCTGAATCCACTCGCACTTCACCGATTTTCACCCTAATTGATGCGACGAATAACCAAGTGCCAGTTCTTGAAAAGTTAATTTTGAAGCGTTTCAAGTCTCCAATACTCTTTTTTCACGCCACTTTTAAATGGTGTTTTAGTATTTTCGAATACTATTTGCGCAGAGTTCCCCAAACACTTCTCTGTATGTTCATAAGATCTTGGCTCATTTTCATTACTGTCCAAACGTGCAGTTGGTTTACGAAGGTATGGACTCAACTGCATTTCTAGCATTTGTTCTTTTCCCATTCAATGATCTGTTACATCAATGATCTGTGTAACTGCATATTATTCTAGCTTTTCCTTTCACCTATCATACTTGTATATGAAGAAAGCTTTTGGTATAGTTCAGCTTCGTATTTCGCGGGAAGTGTTTCAGCTCGCTGGTTTACTGTGGCACGTTGGTTGGAAAACACTGGGATGAAGATTATTCCTATTGAAGCACAATCAATAGAGTTTAGCATTATTTATGTACTAGTATGCTCGTGAACCTCTTAAACTAAATTGGCTCTGATTGTTTCAGCCATTTCATTGATTGCAATCAGAGAGAAAAAACCCTTTAAATACACCAAAACAAATTAAAAAACCCTATTTACGTGCCAGTACTTACAAATCATGGAGGGAGGTAGCCCAGGTGGTAGAGTCGCGGATTAGCAACCGAGGAGTTGCGAGTTCGAAACTCGATCCAACCAAAGACAATCGTGTACGTGGGGGGTGCACGTTAAATCTATCGTAGAAAAGTCAGAATATAAGTTAATAGCCGTCACTGCTAAATCTGAGAAATCGACGAAAATAGAAATTTTGCGAATTTGATTCAAATTTCAAATTGCTCTGGTATCTCTAGAAATGGAAAGACAATATTAAAAATTATTCTTAATGAAGAGCTTTTTATAACTAATAGCTTGGCGTAATTTAGTGATTGTTAGTAAAACAAAAACAGTTAAAAATTAAAAATATGGAAAAATGTGATTTTTAAAAAAATTTCAAATGTGAAGGGATGCTTCGAAAACATCAAATCTTTTCAATATGAGAAGATGTTTATTACGTGTCCTGAAATTTTCTTTATGCTTTTAACTTATTTTTTCCCCAGGAACATTTTTAACGAGATGTAAATTTTATTTTTCTTTTAGCAGCTGATAATGAGGCTTCGATAATATAAAAAATGCGATATAAGAATGGAATAATCATTATTATGGAGTACAAAATTTCACATGAAATTTCTTTTGAAACTTTCTTGCTTAATCCAAGGAGTGTTCCATCAGTGACATATGTCAGTGGGAAGTACATTTTATTAGAGAAGTCTTTTTGATTTGCTTTTTCCTTAGAAAAAATGTAAATATTAAATACTATTTGAGAATATATTAAATACATTTTGTAAATATTAAGTATTAGACAGGTAAATGCAAAATCTCATTTTGAGAGTAAAAAAGAATTTAAACGTTATATATATCCTGCGATTCTCTCTCCCAAATGTACACAACTCACTTGTTCCATGTTTATCACAATCACTAGTTAAAGGAGTAAATATTTTAAGCCACTGATTTCTATTTTAGCAAATGCTACAAAATTGAACAAGAAACCGTTATTAGATTGAAAGTGAATTTGTGGAAAAATAATCAAGTTTTTTAATGTTGAAGCTTTCTTAATAGTATAATTTGATGTTCTGCTAATATAATATATTTAAGCTAAAAATAATTTGGTATTTCATCGTTGATTTGAGGTTTCATTGTTGTCATTTGAAACGCGTAGTATGCAAAGAATGGGAAGGAAATGGTATGATTGACGATAATAAACATCACCAGTTATGGTGGTAGCTTTGGAATATCTGTAGTAATCTGTCGTAGCCCTTTCCAAATGGTCGTTTGACGACGAAACTTTCAGTCGCCAATTGGTCGATTGGCAATAACCTATTTTGCGTGTTACCGATTTCGTTACTGTTGCTTTGAACTCAAAAGGCAATCCTGATTTTTTTTACAATAGGCAAAATAGATTGGATATCGTTACTTATGCATAAACTAAACCCCTGTACCAAATTTCATGAGAATCCATCACCGTAAAGCCACAGACTTTTCCTGATTTTTACTCATTTTACATGGAATAACCCATATGGGAGGAACATGCTTTCTCTATGACTTGGAGACATGCTATTGTTGCACCTTTTCCCAAATCTGGAAAGGACCCTACCAACCCTTACAAATATCGGCCTATAGAACTTATAAGCTTCATGTGCAAACTCCTCGAAAGAATTGGGAATTATCGTCTCGTCCACATCTGGGTGAAAGCTTGAGTCGTCCCTGTTTCAAAGCGCTTTCAGGACTTCACTCTCCATAATCGACATCTTAAATCTCGAAACCCAAGTTGCTGTTCGCATAAGCCATCTGTTTTCCTTACCTTTTGACATCGAAAAGGCGTATAACCGCACTTGGTGACATGGTACACTTTGTTATCTTTATGCCCTTGGGTTACTGGATCGCTTACACATGTTCATTCAGAATTTCTTAGAACTGCGACAGTTCCAGGTATTCCACCCTCTCACTCTTCTATCCAGGAGGAAGGTGCATCTCAGGGTATCGTTCTGTGTGTAACTTCATTTACGATCAAGATTAATAACATTAAAATGTTTTTATCAGGGAAAAGATGCGATTTATCGAACTCCAGACGGCCGTTTCTCACTTAACGCAGTGTGTCAATAACGACTCATCACTGAGCATATGGTACCCCATATGCTAAGTGATGAGAATAAACTCCATATGCAACCTGCCCATAATACCCATAAAAATAACAGTTTTCTGACCGTATCATAACGGGAGACAAATGTATGTAACAGTGATGAAAAACAATCTTTCCACTGGAGAACCACAGAGAAAAATTCCAAAGCCCAATAACCATGAAAGCAAGATTTTCCTGTGTTTTGTGGAACATTCATGGTGCGGTCCACTTTGAGCTGCTTAATGTCAGAGAAACCGTTACTGCAGACGTTTATTGTGGTCAACTTGACCGATTGAAAGCAGCCATTGCAGAAAAACGTCCTGTTTTGATCAACAGAAAAGGTGCTATCCTCCAACATGATAACGCGAGACCACATGTTGCGAGGATCACTCAACAAAATATTAGGGAACCCGGATGGGAAATTCTCCCCATCCTCCAAACTCACCTGACCTTTCTCCATCTGATTATCATATCTTCAGAGCCTTTCTTGCTGGGAAACAATTCAATTCCTCTGAGGTGAAAAACGCATTGACTGAGTATTTTGACTAGCAAAATGTTTGAAGCTGGGATAACCAGATAGGAGAAGACAGAAAACTAAGGTGACTACGTAGTTGATGCACGTACATTGAATCTTTCGCTCAAAAGCGACGTCATTTACCCCTAATGAGCGAGATGGAACTGCCCCGTCAATCTGTGTTACGAAAACTCGATACGGTACATCACACCTCACTGAGAATCTGTTTGGGAGCCTTTGGCACTGCACCCATCAAAAGCCTTTGTGATATGTATATCTGTAATCATGTCTTTTGTTGTCCGCTTTGGCTATAATTTAAGTCATCCACTTCGCTCGTCGACATATCTCTCGATCGCCTTTCAGGAATCGTCCTTCCTGAATCTTTTGATATGGTATGTCTTGTGTCAATTGATATTGTGTTGTGTCTGGCGCAGCATGACCAAATATGGCCCTTGCGCCATAAAACCCTAAAACCAACCTTTCTGAATTTCATCCTACGAATGCAAAATTCCCCGAGTAGTACACCTCTTAATGACATCGACATTTCTGAGTGTCCGTTTTCTTTTGTCCTTTGAAAACCTACAAGTTTCCTACTTGCGCCTATTTTGAGGTTTTGGAAAGTCCCAACTCCGAATCTCATTTACTGGCGCCTTTCATCGCCATCTTTACAGAGATTACACTGCGATTTTTACAGATGGATCGAAATTGATGTAACATGCTGGTTGTACCTTTGTGTGTGGTAATTGTGCATTGCCCAACGTCGTCTCTGAATTTACGGCTGAATTTTGTGGAATGGAGAGTTAAAATATTTCATATCTGGAAATCATTTACACGTACTCAAAAAAATAGGCTTGCCAAAGATCGTCCACAACACCCTCTAGCGATTGCCATGCTGAAATCCATCATCAGCTCTCTTGGCGTGGCTGTGGCATCGGTTGGATACCGTCGAAATAATCGGCAATGCTGTAAACTTTGAGCCTTTTTGGATGATCTCCGACATATCACGTGGAATGTGAAGAGTGGAAACAAATTCTACTCAATTGAATCATTCATCTCTACTGGGCCTTCGCCGCCTGGATGTAATTTTAATTCGAGGATTATTCATTGATGCTGGCTGGAGATCTTTCGATCTCGCATATTTTAACTTCCTGCCCTGGTCTTTGGCATTTTTATTCGTTTTTTAAACTTCCTCACCAAGTTTGTCCACCTTGCTGAGGATTGGTAGTTGAATTTTTGTTGCACTGGAGCAACACAATGAGCTATTGGAGACGGTCCGGGATCAATCTCGAAGGAAAAGATCCGAGGGCAAAGCCTCGTAATTTTGATAGACTGGTCATAAAGTTTTCACCTATATACGAGCAATTTTCAACGAATCGGAATGAAACTTGAGATTGAGAGATTTTAAGGCGTGCGCTCGAGAGTTATGAATATAACAAGAATCGAGCTCTGATGATTACGGATGCAGTTAAAAAATTTCAAATAGCAACTCCCACTTTTTTGTTATTGAAATGTGATCGGCGCAGTGATAAACCAAAAATAGTGTTCACATTTTACCTTTAGCTCTAAAAGGGCGGTCGCTAAGGGCTCGTAATTAAAAGTTACTTTATGACCACTAGGTGTTTGCAATTTTCGTAGTTTTGATTATGCTACTTTTGCTTCATGTTATCCTATATAGTTTTAATGTGCCTTTTAATGGTGATTTGGTTGTTTAACTGTACTTTGGTGCAGCTTGTCTATTTTTGGTCCTTGCGCCAAAAAACCCAAATAAACCAACCAACCCAAGTTTTTTATTTTGAACGCCAGTGTAAGATCGAAGATATCAAATGTGATTTCGGTCTACTTATTGATCGTGACATACAGGGTGACCCAAAAGTCACTAGACCATTTAAAAATAGAATAATTCTTTTATGTATTAAAAATGCACACATTTATTCTTTTATAAGCAATAAATATACTTCTTGGAAATTATTTTTAATTAGTTTTGTGGATTATGTCCTTCAAATGGCCATCATTTTGTCCTCAGTGGTGTGCTATTTCTAAAGTGTGCTCCAACACCTCGTAATGTTTTTGGGCTTATTTTTCCTTCCTTGGATTATTTTTACTCATTCCTCTGTCGTTAATTTCTCCATAACTATTTTCTAAAGATTACATGAATAATCCGAAAAAAATGGTGAAAAAATTAATAGCACAAAGTTATATTTTAAAATGGTCTAGTGACTTTTGGACCATCCCCTGTAGATGAGAGTATATATAAAGATTTTGATAACCAATAACGCGTCTAAATTTTGGTGATTTCTGTTTGTCACAGAATATTACCCCAAGTATCAAATTCACTTTATGCTTCCGTAAATGAGAAAAAATGTTTGTCGAAGGATTTTCTGGATTGAAGTGCACGTACGGAGGATCGATACAAATATAATGTCCATAAACCCGCACTTTTCTCATTCTTAAGAGTGTTTTATATGCTGAAAGAAATATTGAGATAGCATAACAGTAGTCTTCTTGTTTGTTTAAGACCCTTAGTTATACGATTACGCTTAAGAATCAACAAGCGCTATCTGCAAATGTAAATATTGAAAACAGCGCCTAACGAATGGAACGAAAACGGGATGAAAAACTAATTGCGAATGACATGTTTTGGGTTTTGCTTCCACGATCGGATCTTTTATTTCAATTTTTATTCCAATTGTTTGTACTTACGCTTTTAAGATAAGAACTTCTCGCTTTTTACATTAAAAGTGATGTTGTTATTTGTATCAAAACAAACTACTTCCCTATTGGAAAATTATCTGTTCACACACCGCCATCCAATGGTAAAGGTAATAAACGTCGCACTGGAGCAACACAATGGGCTATTGGCGACGGTCCGGGATTAATCCCCAAGGGACCGAGGACAACACCGCATCGTTTTGAACCACGGTCAGATGACGAGGTCACACCTGAGTTGGCACCCCACTCTCCAAACTTCCTCACCACGACAACGTGAGGACGTTTGATGCCACGACAGATTTAACGTGCACCAGCCTCCATGTACACGACAGCCTTTGATTGCATTCGAACTCGCAACCCTCCGGTTGCTAATTCAAACAAACTGAACCCGAGTTCGAATCCAACTAAAGACCGTCGTGTTCATAGGGGGCTGGTGCATGTTAAATGTGTCGTGGCTACCAATGTCCTCATTTTGGCGTCGTGTGGAAGTTTGGAAAGTGGGATGCCAGCTCAGATGTAACCTCGTCATCTGACCGTGGTTCAAAATGACGTTTATTTGGATCTTTCTCCTTCGGGTTTGATCCCGGACGGTCGCTAATAACCCGTTGTGTCGCTCCAGTGCGGTGTTAATTCAAATACCTAGCTACCGCAATTTGAATGTATCACATTTTCTATTTCACAATTCAGTTTTACTTTGTTATTTCAGATGGGGTTACCCCATCTTAGTTTCAAATAATCAATGTTTTAGCCTTTGTAATTTGTTTTTATAAGGGCGATCTACCTGTTTTTATGCATTTGATTTCTTAACTTTTATATCACTTGAACTATTGTTTTCGTTTATTACATGGTATTGGAACTACATTTTAACTTTTCGTATGGATGACATGTTAAAAGATTTCCTGTTGCTTTTAATTAGTGTTCATTTTGTTCTACACGCGTACTTGCATGTTTTTAATCTACTTTATAATTATAGTTTAATCGTTTAGTTGTTATTTAAAAATTTGTATTGTATTTTATTTGGATTTGTGTTTAGCACAGCTCTTCAAATGGACTTTTGAACCTAAACCAACCAAGCCATCACACATATTGTATCTAAATATTTGTTCGCTAGAAAGTTAAATTCCAAGTTCTCATGGGGGCCAGATATAAACTATAAAAATAAACAACACTTAGTAATCACGTGACATCTGATGGTCGTTTTTTTTTTCAATTCAGTAGAAAATACGCATTCAAATTTTGTAGCCTTTGATGTTGGCCAAAATATATTTTAATGGTGCTATCAGCATGTTATTGGATTTACATGTTTCTTTTGAAAGTTCATTTTCATGCTTCGTTGAAATGCACATTGAAAATAAATTTTTGTCATGTTATTTAACATTTAAAAAATCACTTCATAAATTTACCTTTTAAATTGCATGCGATATAATATACTCATAGGGTTCATGTCTAAAACAAAAAAAATCGGATTTTGGATAGCTTAAGATTTCGTTTTTTTTTTTCAAAAATTATGTACAAATATCACTTTTTTAAATTGCAAAAAGGACGACTTGTGATAACACTTTTTTAATATTTTTCTTTTTATTTTATAAAAAAAGCCCACCTTGTGGATTGTTAACAATGAATAATGAAAGAGTCCCAAAATTTCGTAAACAGGAAGAAAAACGTTTAAAATTTTTGAATTATTTTATGTATTTCAGCAGACCTAAATACATACATTAATTTGAACTTTGAATCCTGTAGCCAATTTTGATCAAGCATCTGATACCTATTGCTTTGATTGGGTCTTGTGTTTGGCGCAGCTTGTACTAATACTTCATCGTCCTTGACCTTGCGCAAAAAATCCAACCAACCACCATCAAACATCTAAACATTATTTGTATCCATTCCACCTTTTCTGTTTTTGCTCTGTGTAACTGTTAGCGTTAAAGTATGAAATCCCCGTTATTTCATAGAATACCTAGTTATTTCATGAAGTAACTGATCAAGTCAGTTAAAGTGTAAAACTCACTTGTATTCTATGGTTTAACTAGTTATTTCATAGAATAACGATCTACACCCCGTTAAAGTGTAAAATAACCGAGTTAATAAAGTTCTGAATTCAAAAGGCTGTAAAGTGAGAACCACTGCTCAGATATTTTTGTAATTAACGATAATTTGCTGAACTTAATATATAGAGATTACTGTAGCCGAATATTTTTTTGCGACAGACTCTCAGAACATCGACGAGAAACACATTTACCTTCCACCCCTACTGAATTTTGTCAACAAAAAATGTATTTGTTTTAGAAATAATGTTCTATGCAATTCCAAATTCCATTTTAGTAATCCCTGTTGTAACAAATGATTTTATTGTGTCTTTGTATAAATAACATTTTGCATGTTGCATAATTCAGCCAAATTGTTTATTTTACACTTTAACTGTCTATCATTAGTTAACTTATAGAATAACTAGTTATGTCAGAATAACTAGATAAAGTGTGGAATTATTAATTTATTACACACTTTAACTTACTTGATGAGTTATTTCATGAAATAACTAGGTATTCTATGAAATAACTGAGAATTATACACTTCAACGGTAACATAACCATTACCATTACTATCCTTAATTGTGAGAATACCAATATTGAATAGCCAACGAAGAAACCAACAGAGTTAATTTAAAGCAATCCCGGGAAATTCAAGAAATAATTGCAAAGCGAAGCGGCTTGAGTTATAAGATTAAAACAAAGTTATGAGATCAGTTAGTTACAAGTCATTTTGCTTCGTGCTGCTATTTTCTGATTTCAAAGGACATGTTTTTAAAGGGCGTGTTTTGAACAAAGCTCAATACTGGAGAAATATGTACTCCAATCCTTTTATAAAATTTCGCATGAATATTTTTAAGTAATTATAACTAATACTAAGTATTTCTGAAATAAAAAATTTCAAATTACTAAATGGTTTACTTTTGGTATTGAGGTTCATTTAAAAATATTAAAAGCGTTTCGTCATGACATTCAAATTTATTTAAAATGCTTAACTTTAATCAGCTTTATCTATTAGCGCATGCACACCATTAAACAACTATCGTGTGCTATATTGTACTATAAATTTCACAAACTTTGTTACACTTGAAACATGAATTGATTCAAAAAACTAAGCGAGCACTGCAACTTTGTTTTATGAATCATAGTTCTATGAGAAGTAAGTGTAATAAAAACGGATGTAATCTTGATATCCAGAATCTTAATAGCTCCGTCCAAAATACGTCGAAATGAATGTTAACTTTATAAATATTTAATTTGGATTTACTCGTTAACACGTTGAATTTAAACGACTAGTAGATTTTCCAAACAACACATCGCTTCAATTGTCTTCCCGTTTGAATTCCACATCCGTAAAATAAAACGGATCAATTTTTTAGTTTATAAAAAACAGCCTCGTTTTATCCAGATCGTCTTCTATCACCGAGTAATTTTCTCAATATCTTCAGTGGGTAAAAGATGTTACGAATATTATCATCTTAGCCGATTGTCTAATCTGTTCGATTATTTGCACTATTAGTTATAGAATGGTAACAAAGAATGTATTTTCGATGATATTATCAAAATACCTGTACCTATAAGTGCGGAATGCCTATCTACGAAAATGGGTAACGAAGGTTTCGATAAAAGCTTCAATTTTATTTCCAGTGTTCTATAAGAATGTTTTAAGATGATGAATTGGAGGGTGATCTAGTGAAGAGGTTTTACTACATGGCGATGGAAGTACCTGAAACAATATAATATCAACTGTGTTAGGATAAAGTAATTTCTTGAGTTGAAAACGATTGGTGTGCTCTTTTGTAACGAAATTGTATTTCATTTTCAGGAGGCGGCACTTTGTCATGAAGACTCTTGCTATGGACCCAGATGACACCATCAGCCAACACGAAGCTTTAGTGACACTCAAAGTGTACATTCCCGATCTTCTCATCCAAGTAAATAAATATACATTTTAAAAGTGCTTTTCATGGTATAAGAGAACCATTTATATTATTATACTATAATGAATGTATTTATAACATTGTGTCAGTTGGTATAATATTTTAGTGGTGTGCTTTCAAGAGGATAAACACTGGCATATATATCTTCAGCTTAGAGTAGACATTCAGTGATCGACAAAAATGAATTTTAGAGTAGAGCTCTTTAAAGACTAACTGTTCATTTTTAGGTCAAAAAGTAAAATAAGTTATGTTTGATTATGTTACATTTTTTCAAACAGATTACAATCTGACAATGCATTTCTCATAATGGAAATGAACATTTGATGTCTCCTAAAAAATGCCAGGTAATGAGTTTCAGCTCTAAGTGGACGATATGTATTATTAGATCAATTTTTTTACGGTTGATTGTTGGCGTTGAGGCAATATTTATTTTGGTCAAGTTTGGGGAGCAACAATTTTTGACAAGGAATTTAAAACTGTCTCAAAAACAGCTTAAGCACTTAAAGTATTTATTTCATATGTAAGATCGGAAGTAAGATACTTCCAATGCTTTTAAACAATTTGAATAGTTCAAATTGTAGCTGGTATCTATATATCAAATCGAATTACGTTTAAATGTGGTAAAATAAATTGAATCTCAGTTCAGATTCTGCATTTTCTGTTACTGATTCAACATTAGGGTGGGCCGAATTTTTTTTCCAAATCACTTTTGCAATAGGGTAGAAAAGCTGCCTCTTACCTTTAAATAAATGGCTGTATTATTTTTTTATTTAACGTCTACCGGCCTCTACCAAGAAATAAATAATGACGAAATGGGCTAAAAATGAGAAAAGGTATTTTTTAACGTGATTTTTAAAATAGTATTTTAATTTGTAATACCTAATAAATATATTTTAGATAATAAAAAACATGTAAAACACTTTATCCACATTAATCTTGTCCTTCGTACCCACAAAGATCGAAATAATTACATCAGACGTCAAGAACTCTATTGCTCGACCTATAGAGATTTCCGCACACGCCCTTCGTTCAACTTACTCACTTGGAATCAATGTTGCAGCTGCAAACACTTGAGTAACTAACACCAACCTCACCCCTATATTGAAATTTCTTATACATTTTGCATGTTATTTCAATATATTTTTAACATGAGTCTCTAACAGGGACTTATTTTGTGAACTATTAAAAAATGAGCCATTCCAAAACTGAGGACAATTGGGAAAGCATGAATCACATCAAGCAACAAGTAGAATGCCCTATCTTTGGCACTCCACGTAAACTCCTACCTTCAGTTTTACGAACAATCGAGGACACTTCAAATTATTATGTGCTTGAACACGGACAAAAATACCAGCATTCTGGCAAAGATTCCAGTTGGGCGTCACAAGTTGTAGCTGAAAATGGTAGAAAAAAATATGGAGAAAAGCTTTAATACCAATTTGCCGAAAAGAGTTGCAAATGATACTTAAATACTATGTCAAATAGTTCCTTTAACATATCCTAAAGTATAATACTAACTGTAATTAATTTGAAAATAAAAGCTCTTAAAGACACATCTAAGACCTTGTTTGACATTGTGTCATGTAAATGTGTCCTATTTTCTACATGCTCTTGCAAGAGAATCCAAAAGGTACCACTAAAAGAAACAGGACTGACCATAGAACATTACTAAAAATGGCAATAGGTTTGGTAGACGTAACCGAAAGGAATAAAATTTTAGAAATGGAAAGAAAGGTTTGTTGGGAAAGGGAAGCATAAAGTGTTTAGCTTGCAATGTAAAATGCTTCTCTGACTGTCGAAGTAATAAAAAAAGTACTAAAATACTGCAAAACGTTACTGATATTATCTACAATAGAATCTAAACTTTCAATATCACAAATTATAGTCCTAATATTCTAATACAAATAAATTAACCGTTAATAAAGTTCCAACTGGTAAAAATAAAATAACTGTAAAGGAAGTTGTAACTGATAGAAATAAGTTAAACCTTAAAACACCTACAAAGGCGTGTGATCAATGTTTCAGACAGGGCTTTCAAACAAATGCATGCCAACGAATTGCTTCTGGAGCATTTATTTCAACACTTACATGGGACCTCTGAAAGTCAAAGAATATTCGAGAGCAATTCGGAAAGCATGAATCACTTGCGAAAAACTTAATGTAAAATCTATGACAATTTCTTGCGATTTACGCGAGGCCGACCAACAGGATGTCAATCTGGAGCATCATGCATAATCACAGCTCGATGACTGACAACAGCAAATCGTATCCTAAGATTTACATATCGTGTAAGAATTCCGTCATTCGACTTAAAAATAATTGCGCAATTTATTTTAAGAGCCAATGCACCAATGAGGTTTGTGACAAAGTGTTATCCTTCCTGTAAAGATGAAGCTTTGAATTTTTAAAAATGATTCGTACTCCTCGTCATTTAAGTGACGAAGTAAAACTTCTATTCGCCCAGTTATTCAACGAAATGCATACTTCACTTCGAGAATATGCTCTTGACAATGATTAGTGATGAACGCGCCATATTCGAGAACTATCCATATTCTAAGGATAATTCTGGATGACTATTGCAAAAAAAAAAAAAAAAATTTAAATTCCAAAAATAAACTTAAATGCCATTGATTCCACCGAACTGATTTTTTGGCAAAATTTGATTTAGTATCTTGCCCCCTTGAGTCTTGTATCAATTCCTCAGCTACACCAACTTTTCAGTTTCTTCTATACCCTTTTCACACATAGGTAGTCGAAAGATGGGTAAAAAATGGTGATTGAGGCAAATGTCTCATTGGACCAGAAGCACATGATGGGTTAATCCGTTCTAAGATAAAATCACGACAAATTTATACCAAAATTAAATTATAAAAAACGATATAAACTAGTTTAATTATAATTCATATTTCATATTCAGCACTATTAAATCTTTGTTGTATAAGCTGTAGCATATACATTTTTTATTTTTAAATTTGTAAACATGTTTTTTGCAGACGAAAGCTGTAACAGTTAAAGAGATGTAAAAAGTTTATGCTAGATTAAAAACTGCTTAATTCGAGTTAATAAAATCACATCGAATTGTACCAAAAACCTGATTATAAAAACAGTATAAACTATCAATTATAAATCATATTTTATATTCAGTACTCTATAGTTGTAAAAAATGCCATAGTTTGTATATATTTTCCAACCTTTGTAAATATATATTTATTTATTTATTGTACCGAAAAAATTGCAAAATTTCAGAACTTTTGGAATTATCCATATGTGCCGTTGAAAAATACTGTACCTTTACCAAAAATATCTTTTATTAAATTCGCTGAGTTGTTTATATGTTAATTTATAGTTTGTAAGTTTTTGGACTAGTAACTTTTATGCAACCGACATATTTCAGCTAAAATACTAGAATATAAGACGTTGAATAAAGTTTTAAAAAATATAAGCATACATTCAAAGGTAAGAGGCAAGTTCCCTCCTATTGCAAATTCAATTTCGAAAATACTTTTTTTTACCTATTTGAACTATTCAACATGCCTCCGGAAAAATAATCCTTATTAAAACTCGATCAAATTAGAAATATGATCTTTCAAAAAGTAACGTAGGATTTCCATTTCAAAACTAATACATTCTTATTCCAAGGGGGAAAAGATCTATCCACTAAACGATTCCTGCCATCCAAATTTCTACTGTATAAAGTTTCCTTAATATTTAATACGGAGAGTTTCGTTTGGTTAAAACATCGCTTGTTAGAATTTCCAGCTGAATATATCTTCTCTTTTTTTGTTCTATCTTGCTCGAAGAGGATGCTCCCGTCGACTTCTTATCCCTTCGAACATTGAATGTTCTCAAGTGCCAAATATTACTATTGAAAGGGGTCCCTATTTTGATATCTATCTTTGTGAATATTTATGATATTCAGTTTTTGATCTTAATGAAGAGATTGTTGCATGCATTATCGCTTCATTTCCATATTAAGTTCATTAATTTTTCTAATTGCTCGCTGTATGGAAATAAAATGTATCCATAAGAAAAAATATTACTTTTATTACTAATAATTGGATCCGCGTGCAGGGAAATTTCTACCCCCAAACTTATCTCGTATTCTTAAAATTAATTTACATGAACTGCAATTTCTGATGATTTCATTTAAACATTTTTAAACAATAGTAAATTAGTAACTATTTAAAAAATACGAGTTATGAAACGTATGTCCATAGCATAATTTTATACCACACACACGTTACTTATTCACTAAATTTAAAATAGATTTGTATGTCCAATATATTAGTCATTAAAATAATAAATCACTGATATTAAGAATCGAATAAGCTATATGAAACAAAAAAAATGACTATCCATTACATTGAAATACTTTATACAAATATCAAAGAAAACAAATTATAAAATTTCAAATTATCAGGATTTGGATGAAATGAATTGAAAAATTATGATTTGTTACAACCTTCATAACTTTGTGTGTTTAATTGTTTTTGAATCCCTTTAAATGCTGAATACTCTTTCAAAAGAACGCCTCTTGCAAATAAGCTTCTTGCACTCTGGATGTCTCCTTTTTTGGGGCAACTATCCCACTGGTTAAATGAGTTTTTACATTCTCACATTTTACACTCACTCGCAATTCGTTGGGTAGCATTCCTGAATGCTCGCTTACGCACTAAGCGCAATCACATCTTGTTATGAGTCACAAATGTCATTCAAATGTACTTTGCTCCATTTTCAATCTTTGTGTAAAACCTAAGCCAGTATTTAACCGACCCTCTAGCCGAGTGGTTCCTTGGGTTCGAATCCGGGTCTGGCCATCGATATTCGTTATGGTTCGGAATCCGCTTTAAGTCGTAGGCTCCGGTCTAATCAGGGTGGTTCAAAATTACGAGGCCTCGAATCTTTCCCTTCGGCATTGATCCCGGACCGTCGCAAATAGCCAGTTGTGTTGTTTGAGTGCGATGTTAATTCAACTACCATCTCCCCGGTCTAATCAGGGGGCGATGTGGGTCTGCTCACTGCACTAATAATCTAAGTTGTAGGGTGTATTTTTTCTCTTCTATGTCAATAAAACTTCCCTTGTGTGTATGTCGATTTCTTGGCGTTGTGTGTCAGTATTGGCTGTTGAAATGTGGCTCTTGCGCTATAAAACCCTACCAACTTTGCGTAATCATGTAGCAAAAATGACCCTAGAGTAAACCCCAAAAGAACCAATGCTATAAAAAATTAAAAAATAACTTTTTTCTTACAAAAACCCTAAGGTGACATTAAAAGTTCATTTTTTAAAGATGTGATAGGTCCCCTTATGTCTCATCGATTACATCAGAATATCAAATACAAGACTATTTATACTAAACCTTAATATAGCTCGGACTTAACTACTTGGAAGATAACATCACCTGAACCTTCACTTGCAAAAAGTCCCGCATCCTCTGTTGCGTAGTTTGTCGTGCAGAGTACGCGTGAGATAACTTTCCTCCCACAAACGAAAATCAGCTCGTTGATAAGGGTTAACAGCTTTTAGGAACTGAACCTTAACCTAGAAAGGTAAGAGTTATTTTTTGATACAATAAGGCGTGTGGATTTTTACCCTGGGCATGGGCGAAGAATAAAATGCATGCCGGTGTACATTCCGGGAGTATCCAATGAGTACTTTTCCGCGACCTATTATCGGAAGCATACCCTCCCACATTTCGTGTCCTAATGTTTGAATCCAGATGGAAATGAAAAGTGCCTCGAATAATCCCATCAATGTGGTAGGATTGGGATTCATGTGGACTCTAACCCTCTTAGGGTTCACTTCCCTGCATGACTCCTAATCCGTCTCGACCTTGACCAATATAATATTTCCCAGGATTCCTCCAACCAATAAATGTGGTTTTTGCCATTGTGTGTTGTGGGGGAAAGCACTACTAAGAACTCTCGTAAATCTCAAATGGTTTAAAATGATCCCGACACTACAACTAACGAACACTGATCAGCTAAAGAGCCCGAGGAATATTAAAATAAACTCCCTTCAAATGGATCCTAATATAAACCTTGAGTTCATGCAGTTTACATTTCCTCCGATCGGTTTGTATTTTCGCTGTCCGGTTTTTCTGTCTAAGCTAGAAATGTCCTTGTCTGTCAACTACAGTGGCGTTAATTTGGGAATATTATTGTGGAACCCAAGTGATTCGTGCAACACGTGGGGATTATCACATATTGTCACTTGAATGCCAGAACTAGGTAACTCAATTTTTTTGTTTTTGAGATTAAGGGGAAAATAGTTTTCACGCCAATGCCTGTTTCAGATATACCTACATTTTTCACTGACCGATGGATAGAACTTAAGTGGTCAAAAGTTACCTAGTTCCTTGCATTAAATTCTCTATGATTTCAGTTTTACTAATTTAAGTATAGCTCAAAATATCCATTTTTCGCGTTCCCAACACTTGCAATCAGGTGACGGTATATCCTCCTCAAGTTCTGCAAGTATATTTGAACAACTGCAGTCGAGACCCTCGTTGGATATTCGATTCAAAAGAATGATTTGTTCCCAATCTCAAGGCAAGTGTTAAACACTAGTCATTAGATCAAGGCATACGGAGAGTAATCTTTCATGTACAAGAATCTAATGTTTGAGGCAAGTATTTCTAATGAGTAGGTTGTCACTTCGATATCAATTGAATCGAAAGCACTTTCTATTTCTAGACTCAAGGTCACTCGATATTGATTTATGGTCTTTATTATTAACAGCTAAACTGACGGCTGTTAGTGACACATTTTGAAGCAATTCTTCCCCGAATGTCAGGTTTTAGATCTTTTGATAATCGTAAATATACATTTGCAGATTACTTTTTGTGTTTGATGTACACACATTCTACAGCGACGGATACTTTGGGGGATATTATCAATTTTTGGCGATTTGCGATAAATATTAGCGTT
Source organism: Meta bourneti (assembly GCA_933210815.1). NCBI lineage: Eukaryota > Metazoa > Arthropoda > Arachnida > Araneae > Tetragnathidae > Meta > Meta bourneti. The sequence goes on along the minus strand of OW119934.1, from coordinate 5,208,801 downwards.
TTGCGCTATCACGTGAGAATCTTAACTCCAAATGGTGATATTATGTTTATAGTTTTAAGAACATTTTGCAATTCGATTAATTGCTAATACACTAATTAGAACAGTCAGTTGGTTTTTATGGGGCTAGATCTGGCCAAGGAAAGTTTGAGGACCTGTGACTTGAAGTGGATTACAAATCAACATCGTATATTGAAGCACTTTGTGATCCCCGCAGCCGAATCACTAGCTCCCAAAATTGAAGATATTTTTTGTCTAAAACTGGTAATAAATAATAATTTGAGCGTACACGTTTGAAAATATATTAGCCTAAAAACAATTCCATATTTGTTATTTTTAAATATAGATTTCAACGTCAAATTTACAAAATCCCGTCATAAAATGTAGTATACATCCAGCCTATTTCACCTAAAAACAATAAAAATGTAAAATAAATGTTTGGTGCATACAATTTTTAACTTCTAAGCGGAGGGTCATTGAATTAACAATTATTTGTATTGCTATTCTGGATATTTTTGCCTAGAATCACTCCAAAATTCTTTTCTCCGAGTATCGTAATTTTAACCTTTTTTCCTATTAGAAGCCGTAATTTGCACTTTCGTATGAATTAGTCTAATTTAATTTCTCCTTGAAATGAAAAGTGAATTAGCAGTGATTGGGGATATCAACATGTAACCCTATTGTGTAGTACTGAAACCCTTTCCTGTTTGAGAGTGAATCAACTCGCCAACAGAATCTGGCTGAGTGTATTTCTCTCTTCTGTTCGCAAAAAGCTTTCCTCGCGTGTATGTCCATTTACAATACGCTGTTTGGGGTATTATTTATTCTACAAATAAAGAAATGGAAAGTAATTTGCGTTCTTAAATAAAACTAATAAGGAAAATAGAAATGGCAAATGGAATGTTTGATATCATTTAAATAAATTGATCGAATCAGTTTGTTTTTATATTATGCGTATAGGTTTCATTATGCAACAGTTGTGAAAAGTTAACATTGAGTACTTAATATATATACATATTAATTTCATGATGGGATCTAATCAAGTATCGGGGCCCATCTTATAATGTGGTACTGGAGTTCACAGTGGAAATGCGGGCATCCAGGAATGGCTCAGCTTTGGAATCCATTGCCTCTTTTCAGAACATAGTTTTAACTTCTAAGAATTCAATTTTAGCAAAACTAACAACTGTGAATCCACTTTCTTTTGTCAATTTCCGCTTTATTTTAAAAGCAGATGTTCTGAGAATGTTCTCCCTTCCAGTCTCTTCCAATTAATTCATGAGCCTATATTCGACAGTTGCACTTTCGTCTTCGCCTTTTTCGCTATAACACTATGAATTCCAACTCTTCCCAGGGCCGCGGTAGCCCGGTTGGAAGAGTAACGGAAAAGATTCGAATCCAACCAAAGACCGTCGTGTACAAAGGGGCTGGTGCACGTTAAATCTGTCGTGGCCTCACGCTGGCGTGATGTGAAAGTTTGGAGAGTGGGGTGCCAGCTCAAGTGTGCCCTCGTCATCTGACCGTGGTTCAAAATGACGTCGAGCTGTCCTCGGATCTTTCCCTTTGGGATTAACGTTAATTAAAATACATATCCAACTCTTCCCTTGCGCCATCAAAGCCCAACCAACTGTTCCTTCTAACGAATAAATGTCCTGATTCATTGTGTTGCTGTGAAAGGTAGGAAGCTGGCTCAATTCATACTGACTGACTGGATTCATTGTGTTGCTGTGAAAGGTAGGAAGCTGGCTCAATTCATACTGACTGACTGGATTCATTGTGTTGCTGTGAAAGGTAGGAAGCTGGCTCAATTCATACTGACTGACGAGGATTCGGGAGAGCTGCTTCCATAGGAAAGAAAACGCTGCTTTAATCCGCTCCGCTTCAGCGCACCCGAGTCACTGATTCGGCGACGTCAATGATGAAATTCCGCTTTACTCTATAAAAGATTTTGAAATTTCTTCCAGTATTCTCATTTAAATATTCTCACAAAACGGAAGAATAACATGTATTTAAAATTTAAATATGTTTGATATGGAATTGTAATAAGAATTTTAAAAAAATGAGTGAAGTTCACGCGTTTTCACGAATCTAAATTTTATCGGATCATCTCAAAAAATATTTTTTTCTGAAACTTAGACTTTCTAAAAGTGTATCAAAGGTATTTTAGAATTCCTTAATTTAAAAAAATATTACAATCGGAAACACTAGAAAATTTAATAGTTTTAACCTATTGATTTATATAAAAAGGCTATTTCCTCCGTTTAATAAATACACTCATGTTCAAAAGTTAAATATAATTCGTAAAATGCGAAAAAATCGGAGTAAATATGGATACAATGGTTCAAAATCACTTGTAGAGAATCGTGGGAGGAAGGTAAAACATTGCGCTTATGCAAAACAGTTCAGTCGACATGCACAAAGCACCGGCTCACGTCGGAACGAATATAAAACGGCTCGAGCGGCATGGCCAGTTTAGACAGAAATTTCACAATTGCTGTGGTACGGAGCGTTGTTAACAATCAATAAGGACGAAAGATGTCACAAAGATGCTAACTGGACATGTTTGTGAAGGGACGAATTATTGGAATGCTGGAATCCTGTCGATCCCAAACCGAAGCGTCTCGAATTCGGAATGTGCCTCAGTGTGTGATCTCCAGACTGGCAGAGGTTTCAAACCACTGGAGATGTTACCCGACGACCAGTACCAGGTCGGCCAAAGGTAACAACCGCTCGGCAAGACCGATATTTGGCGATAACTGCGCGACGTCAGAGGAACGTTCTGTCAGACAACTGGGTTCAGCCCTGACAGCCGCCACAGGAGTCATAGTTTCGAGACAAACTGTTTACAGGAGACTCAGACACTTTGGTCTCTATGCCAGACGATCAGCAGTTTACATCCGCCTGACGTCTGCACAGAAACGCTCGAGTTTACAGTGGAGTTTGGAACAGTTTGCAGTGGAGTCGACAACAGTGGGGCAATGTCATGTTCAGTGACGAGTCAGATTTAGTCTGCAAACTGATTCTCGTCGTACCACGATATAGAGAGAACGTGGAACGCGTTTTCACCCGGGAAAACATCACAGAAAGACATCGTTTTCCCTTCAGGGGAATCATGGTCTGGGCAGGCATCATGCTGGACGGCCGCACAGGCCTCCACATCTTTGACACGGGGTCTGTTACCGGTCAAAGATACAGAGCCGAAGTCCTTGAACCTACCGTTCACCTGTTTCGAGGTTCTCTCGGTCCTGGTTTCATATTCATGGATGATAACGCGCCTCCTCACCGTGCAGCCCTGGTCGACGCCTTCCTACAAAGTGAAGATATCCACCGCATGCAGTGGCCTGCCAACTCTCCTGATCTGTATCCTATAGAGCATGTGTGGGATATGCTCGGGAGGCATATTGCAGCCCTCCGCCATCTACCAAGCTTCGTTCCGGAATTGAAAACTGCTCTCCGTGAGGCTTTTAACTCTTTGGTCACACAACTCATCCATACCCTCATCGAAAGTATGGGAAATCGTTGTGCAGCATGCGGGGCTACCAGAGGTTCCCACACATCGTATTAAACTTCAGCATCACATTGCTTTAATCATTCTGTTTCACTAAAGTTGACACTCGTATTGTGAACCTTTTTCTTCCAACCCTTTTCTTTGGATAATAAAAGTCATTATTATCCTTGTTTTGCATTATTTTCTTCTATAACCCTATTACACCCGCATATCGCGTTTCCATTCCGATGTAGATTTTCTGAAATATTCACATAAACAGCAATTATGCTTAACTTTTGGACATGAGTGTACCGTAGAGGACAGCTGCTGAGACGAGAAAACAAATTTTGAATTGACAATTGTGTTACTATTGAGTTCTTAATATACGTGCTGGTTTCGTGATGATTTCTGATCAAGTATCGGCGTCCATCATTTAACTTGATAAGGGAGCTTACAGAGGAAATGTGAGGATCCTGAAATAGCTCAACGTTGGAGTCATTCGAATCTTGCAGAAGAGGATTCCTCTCCACGAAATAAATAACTTTGACTTTTGCGAATTCACTTTGAAAAGAATTGCCACGTTTTTTAAAAATCAGACGTTCTAAAAATATATTCTACCATCCAGTTTCTTCGATGAACTGAATGAGCCCAAATGCTACGTTTATGACAACGGCGAAGACGCAATCTGGGTATATGAAATGAATCGGTGGAGGATTGGATATTTGGGTTTGATGGATTCAAAATGGACAAGCTGCGCCCAATCGGAAGAGACTGGACGACACAATTATTCTTATTCTTTGAACGTCTAATTAAAAAACACCGGGGAAATTCGTTTCAAAGTTGAATTCGGAAATTAATTTATTTTGTGGAGAGTTCAGTTTCTGTGAAAAGTCAATGGACTCCAACGTTGAGCCTTTTCAGGCCCTTTCCCACCTCTTATTTCAACTGATTCCCAGTACCAAATTATGCAATTAGATAGGATTCGATACTTGATTAAATCCCATCATGAAACCATGTGTATTGAACATGAACCTTACACATTGTTATATAATGAAACCTATATGTAATATAAAAACAAACTGATTCGATCAATTTTTGAAGTGATCAAACAATGTATTTTGACACTTCTATTTTCTCTATTGGTTTGCTGATTCAAGAAAGTAGGCTATTTTTAATTTCATTCTTACTCATTTCGTACCTAATCCACTACTTCTGATTCACATCTTTGAGTTTAATTGATTGTTATGCTGCATTTATATTAGAACCCTTGTGCCCTGACTCCCTCCATTGATAGCTCCCATGTCAAATGTCTTCTGATTCCTTTTCTTGTTTGAACCATGTTTTGTAAAACCCCGTCTGCTGGTCATTTTTTTCTCAATCAGTGCTTGTCAGAATGGATTGATGTTCACAAACTGAAAGGGGACAACTATTTAACTGCTTTCTGAAGGGTTCATAAATCTGTTCTCAGCCTTGACATCCTGTCGATTCCGATTTTACCTATTTCTGTCGTACGGCAAGGTAGGTATTTAGAAAAAAAATAAAAAGGAAAACAAATTTAGAATTTCGAAATGTAGTGGGTCCCACGTCTAATTGGTCCTCGTTTAGCAAACCTAAAGTCAATTTTGAATCCAGACTAGATTACTCATTGCATTCCCAAAGGAATAGGATTCGATTCCTGTCAGGTGCATTCAACCCTAGGTGTATTTCTCTCTTCTGTGTCAGTAAAACTTTCATTGTGTGTCTATTACTTGATGTTGTATGTCGTGTCTGGCGCAGCATGGCCAAATATGGCCCTTGCGCCATAAAACCCCCAAACCAACCAACCCAAAGGAATAGCGCCACAACTCAAAAACTGCATGTTTTAAGTTTCATCTTAGAAGACATGTCTGAAACATTTTGAAGTGTATCTAAATTGATAGTTCAAAATTTGTTTTCGGTTTGTCGCTCTGCGGTCATTTTTTTGTTACACGAGAGTTGTATTTGTTTGCGCTGAAGCAGCGTTCTTTTTTAGGGTGTATGATTTGAAGAATTATTCTCAGATTTGATGAAAATTCAGTCTACAAGCATTTTAAATGAAAAAGATCAATCTAATGTATTTGGTTTTCTCAAGGAAATTTTTTAATTAAAATGGCGAGGTTTCGCCTCAATAAATACTGATGATAGTAAACTCACGATCTAACAGGTAGTTAAGCTGTACAAAGCGCGCGGTAGTTGGCTTTAATCCATCTTTTCAATGTTACCATGCATCCCGAAGTCATTTTCTCTTTTTGGATATTTTTTGTGCGATCTTGATATTTTAATTTTGCCAAATATTTTAAAATACTAATCCGAAAAGTGCTCGCTATTTGCAGGAATGTCAGTCCCGTTTATCCAATGTCAGACTTGCCCTCGGCGGAATAGCTGGGAATGCCGCAGTCTGTTCGACTAGTCTCTGACTGTTCCCAGGTCGCCTCAAGTGAAACTGAAACTTTGATGGCCTTTCTCGTTTTCCGCCTGCCTACTTTTCATTCATTCACCTACTCGCCAGCTTTTTTTACCCTTGTTATTTTCTTTAAGAACTCTCTTTTTTTTCTTTTTCGCAGTTCATGTCAGTCTTTCGCGGTCATGTTGTCTCTTCTTTTTGTCCGTTTATTTCTTTCGTGTGGTTTTTTAGCATTTCGTACTTCTCTCGTTTGAATTCTGCCATTTTAAGGACCGGAATTACTTTAAATACCAGCTGTTTCTCTTGAACTTGTGACGTTGCATTTTGGAATGCGTTCGACACGCTCAGCGAACAAGTCGCAGCCATGCATATTTTTACCCTTTAATTTGCTGGCCTCAGTTTATACGTGAAGATCGCGCTGCTTTCGAATCGTTACTATCTGGAAGTCCCAAGTAGCGAATAGTTTCGGAATATTCTAATCACTTTAGTATCTCCGCCAGCGGAATACTTTACATTACTGTTTCTTTGTTACACGGCGGTTAATTAGACCTGACATACATGTCCAAAGGGGATTTGAACCCAGTACGAGTGCTTGACGGGCCTGCTCGGTGAAAAAAAGAAGAAAAAATGTTTCTGTCACACATGGGGAGAATTGGTAATTGGAGATTCATGTCGTCTTCGTGCATGATAACGCAATACCTCTAAACATTAAATTTTGAATGACTAAAGACATTGAAAGTAGTTTAAATGTCTTCAAGACACTAACGCCAAACAAGGTGTGGCAACATCTTTAAGCAAATTTAAGCACGTTCGTCCGACAGCCTCTGCTCGAAACTACATATAAAGTCGCACGTGCTATTTTTTCCCTTTTAAATATATTATATTTTATTGTTCCTGAGATGCTTATTGCGCAGTAGACGACACGCACAAATAACATAGCTAAGCTTTTCAAATTCGACATCAATCAGTTCTTTCATAGTATCTTTCGCCACATAGATCTGTATATTCTTATCTAGGGGAATCGTATTAGAACCAGAATCACTCTATACAGCGGACGAGGAAATTCTAGAAACGGGACAAGTGTTTGTGAAGTTCGTAGAATCACTGACGAGATGGGATGAGACTCTCGACCTATCAACACTGTTCAGTATAAAAGCTGTTACCACAGTTGTCCAGTCTGTTCGTTTATTTTGAACCCTCTGGTGCTGCCACAAAACTGAAACATACACCGCAGCTCCTCATTACGTTAACTATGGAGTATCATCCTGTCTACTCAAAATCTTGCAAAGAATTCGAAAAAGTTGTAAAAGTCGTGCAAAGCCTTTCTCTGAAGCCCGAAAGCTTGTGTGTAGGGACTTCAGAAATAGTCACATTTTCTAAAATAATAGCAACCAAAATAGATTCTCCGTTCGGAAATAGTTTCCCAAACTTTTCCATAAATAAACAAGCCCCCCTTCGGGAGAAAATTCAAAACCTACATCTAAAAATGTGAATATTTCAACAAATTGTCTTCGAAAAGCTTCGACGCCAACTCACAAATACCCCTAAACCAGCTCCACAACCTCCTAAAACTATGAAAAATATCAAACTAAAATTGGATATTAATCTAAATATAAAAATACAAAATACAAAGAAATTTTACATAAAACTCCTAAGCATCTCCTTCGGCGTGCAACGGAGGAAATAGAAATATCTATGCGTCGGACCTTTCGGAGGACTATTTTGAAATGTAAGCACACGATGAACCCCCAATAGAGGGCAAGACTGGTCCCTAATACTAAAATAATGTAAGGTTCTTTTATATCCTGGAACACTCGTGACTCGTCAGGCAGTCCTTTCTGTCTTGATGAAGTGGAGAGTGGGAAACGGTTCCATCTTCGCCAAAAGACGCCCTGCATTCATTTCTGCCGATGTCGGTACCTGCATCCTGATCCAGAGATCTACCTGGATGGTAACAGGATTACAGTGGTGGACATAGTAAGGTTTCTAGTTGTCATTTTCAATCAGAAACTTACCTTCCAACCCCACGTCGATCAGCTGCGAATGTCTTGCATGAAAAAGCTTAATGTTTTCAAGGCACTTTTTAATACATCTTGAGGGGGGAACGATGCTAACATCTCGAGCGCTATAATTCTTTTTAGATTACACTATGAGTGTGCAAACTGATTCGGCCGTCAATCTGTTACCAAAGCTCCATACGTTACATCGCGACACCTTTCTCACCTGTTAAATATACGTTGAGTGAGTTCCACCCTTGGCTTCCATACATCTTTTGTTGTGACTTGGCTATACTCATCTTGAAGACATCGAGCACACCCACTACAAAATTCACTCCCGAACAGCTCTTTTGATCGTCTCTTCAGGAAGAGATCTTCCTGTATTCCACCTTTTGGGTTACGCTTGAGGACTGCCCCGAGAGATGAATCTCGATTCTAATGAAGTACTTGAGATACCACCCTGCAGATCCCAGAAATTGCCTATCTTAAATCTTTTCCCGGATTTAACAGTCACTTACCGTCAGCTTTTCATCGCTCACCGTCGTAATTTTAAAGATCATGCAGAAATTTACTCTGACTGTTCTGCTTAAGTACGCCAGTTCTGTTTATTTCAGTGACAACTTTTCATTGCCTTTTTTATTTCTGTTTGTACCGCCTAATTTTTATTTTATATAAAGCACTGAAATATATTTCCGGACTCAGAACTGGCAATTTTGTTTTATATTCTGACTCCCAAAGTGTCTTGGAGTCCTTGAATTTGAATTCTCCAAGTCTCATGATGGGACGTGGTTTCAGTATCACATTTTAAGATTCCAAAACACGTCGCAATTATTGGCAAGGAAGTGGTCGATGATGCAGCTAAACATGCCACGACTCCTTGATATTTGGATTCCATACGATAATATCTTTCATATTGTACGAAATTGAATTGGATATTGTACAGTATGGAAAGAATGGCGTAAAGACTGAGGTGAACAGAACAACAAGCTCCACAACATCCACCTACCAAATCATAAAAACTAACCCAGCACATCCATTACGTAACAAAATAACTAATCCTCAATTGGGAAGTTATTATTCATTAAAAACATCGTTCATACCTTCCTTTGGTATTCGAGTACGAGACATAATAGCGTGTTGTAACGCATCTGCCCCTTAATGTGTGTCTCAGCGATATGCGCCTTAATTGGTGATGGAGGCCCACGTGACACACTCTCCGAGGAAGCGAATGAACACTATTTCGTTAGTTGTTTCCCAAGGCATGCGTAGGACTGACGCTCTGAGGTTTTGTCCCACCGAGATGTTAATTTTTAAGTTTGTTTATTCTTGTATTTGTTTTGTCTTGTGCTTAGTGTTAATTGAAATTGTTCTTTTGGCCAATTCTTGCATTAGTCATTGGGTTCAGCCCTAAAATCTTTAAATATTGACAACTTGGATATGTTTTATAAAGAAAACGAACCTCCACCTTGGAGCGACCGAAATTTAAACATTATTCATGATTCTACGAACTTAACTAAATCAGCTACACCAAACTGCATTTATCTACAATCGTTTTATTTTCACAGACGAAGATTTCCATTTTACAACTCAGTTTATAGTGACGGCTTAAAGAATGGAACACATGTTGGTCCTGCGGCTGTACATTGCAATGCAGTCATTGCTCGGAAACTGCATGACTGATGCTCTGTTTTTACATAAGATATCTGCAATAATTTTTAATTGATTAAAAAATGAATCATATACTCTGACTCTAAAAGCTGCATAGATGCGTTAGCAAATTTTAATACGAAAATACTTTCACTTATACTTAACGCTGTAGGAAAATTGGGCATATTAAAAGAGAAAAATATTGAGATTTTGTTGGATCCCGGACATGTTGGCATCCAGGGAAACGAGAAAGCAGACTTTGCGGCAAAGAATGCTACTATGCAGATAAATTTAAAAATTCCTCTAGATGACATCGACTCAGTCCTAAAACGAGCTTTACAATTATCGTGGCAAAACACCTGGGACTTCCGACACGGAGAATAAACTCTATTTCATTCAACCGTCGATTAAGGGATTTAAAAAAGCAAATTTAAAAGGAGATCATGACGTCAAATTGACAAGGCTTCGAATCGGCCACTCATTTTACTCAGACATTTGTTAAGCGGAGAACCTGTCCCATTATGCTCTAGTTGCCACCAAATACTATCAGTGAGACACATCTTGACAGAATGCTCAAATTTTAGCAATCATAGACTAATCTGATTTGGTGTTTCGCTTCTTAATTGAACAGAGTTGTTGATGGATCCGCATCACAAAAACTTATTTATTTTTATTCCTTTCTGTGATATTGGTTTTATAAATTATATATAACTTTTATTTGATATAATTTCAGTTTAATTTCGCAATTATCTTATGTACCAAATCATCTAATCCTTGAAAATATAGATAATAAAATATAGACGATGTTTGACGCAGTTTGGCCAGAACTGGACCTTACGCCATAAAAAACCAACCAACCATGTTATGATAGTAAAATAACATTAAGTAAGGATTCTAATCTTGCTTCTCGTTGATCATTAAATTTTTTTGTCGCTTGATGTATGTTCTTTACAAAATATATAATATGATTATGTCTGAAAAACACAGAAATTCATTTCCTTCGTACTTTCTTATTTCATGCAATAAGTAATTCAATAAAAAATTAGTATAACTATTATTTAATGTTACAATAGCATTATGCATTTATAGCATCTTATCTGTATTATAAAAGCGAGAAATATGGAGCTTTCCTTTTCCCCGTTCACTATCTATTCATACTTAGTGAGCTCTTATGCAGCTTGATTCGTAATTCCCTGGTAAACTTTAAAGGTGCAATCAAATAAACATTTGTTTTCAAAGAATGTCCGCAACTGCTTCTAATGCTTGTTTCTTTTTTAGACTCCATTTGCAACGCTCATTTATACTTGTCAATCATTCCCGTCCTCGGTAGCCCAATTGCTAGAATAACGGATTAACAACCGGGGGGTTGCGAGTTCGAAACTAGGTCCGGCCAAATACCGACATGTACACGGGGGCTGGCTCACGTTAAATCTGTCGTGGCCTCAAATGTCCTCACGTTGGCGTGGTGGAAAGTTTGGAGAGTGGGGTGCCAGCTCAGGTGTTGACCTCGTCATCTGACCGTGGTTCAAAATGACGTGGTGTTGCCCTCAAATCTTTCCCTTCGGGATTGATCCCGCACCATTGCCAATAGCCCGTTGTGTTACTCCAGTGCGACGTTAATTAACTACATATCTACCTACCATTCCCGTCCTCATTGGTTCTACGGAACGCTGATTCGGACAGTATATAAGCCTGTGATGGCTGACCTATGGACCTCCCAATAGGCGAGTACCGAATGAAATGCCTTTTATTTCTGGAGGGCTCAAACTTCTTAATCCAACCTGCTGTCATGAAATATTTCGGCTCCGCACAGCTGGCTCAAATATCTGACGCACTCGCCTACTAGGGAGCGTTTAGTGTACAATCTTTGAGCAGCTCTATCCTTTGCGTGTAGCAACCCATACGTTAGAATGGGTTTGGCGAATTTGGAAGAAAATTTCTAAAAAAGACTGATTATTCAAATGGACCTAAAACTTCGAAATCGCTAAGAAATTCAAACATCGCTGATAAATTTCTATAAGATGAGCAAATGAAATAAATGTGTGAAAATGTTTTATTTTTTAAGAATTATCACATGCGGTAAAATTGTACTTGTTCGAAGTGACCGCAGAGTTTTGGAGAGCATCCATATCCAGGATTCTAATCCTTGATGTGTTGGGGACAAAGTCAGTTGGCAATATTAAACTAAGGTTAAAACACGCTAGCGAACGGTAGGGTAGGGGTTCAAAATTCCATCCTCATTTATCTTTTGCAGCCATATTCGGAAATGTGTATATGCTAGGCTGCAATGTTTTGCACTCTGAGAATACTTCCATGACCAGAAAAGAAAGCTTAGGACAAATATTTTGGTTCAATTTTTTTTAATTGAAAAACTTACAATTATCTTATCTAGGTATAAAGAAGTTCAGAATAAATATTTCTCGAGGAGTATTTGAAACCCAAAAATCAAAATCGAGACATTTATCTATCCAGAATAAATATCTCATTAACACCATATAATCCTCCTATGAAATTTGTAGATTATCTTATCCATGTGGAAAATGGATTAAAAATCACATACATCCGACGCTTAATTAAAATATAATTTGAAAGACATTTTTTGAGGGTTTACAATTAAGTCTAAAACACCGTAACAATCTAACAAAAAACTTAATATTAAATTAAAACTTACAGTGGGAATAAAAAGTATATATATTTGCATACATAACATTTTTATCGTAATCTGCATAAAAAAGCGAAACTATATATAACAGACTCAATATTTTATTGCTTGCATAAGACATTGGAAATAAATTTTAAAATAAGTCATGAGTATGATAAAAGTTACAAAAAGTGACATTCTCTGAGAACAAAAATTGTTTTCACATCTGATTGTTCTGAAATAAAATTTAGTGCTAGTGCTTTACAGAAGCAATCACATGCATCTATTTTGACCTGATGCTTTTGCATATAATTTCTTTGGCATGGATCAAACAATGTCTTAAGTCGTTATCATATTCGATTTTGCCTGTTCTTTATCGTTATTTTTGTTGGAAATCTGATGTTTATGGATTCTTAAAAATCCATGATTTACCCAAATATCGATATCAGGTGATTGAAGGCAATATTCTAATATCTTCTATACGTGTAAGAAATCATTTCTTGTTGAAACAAATGTATTTTCGATTGTTGATTACCAAGAGCAAATTCCATGGAATTCAATACCATGTTGCGAGCATCACTGTAAAGGGGTCAGAATGTATTCTCATTGATTTCCTCTCTTTATAAACAGTTTCCAAACTTTCAGCTTCCATTTTCAATAACTAAACCAAACGTTCTGAATGTTGCTTTTCTGTATGTGATGCTCTCCCGATCCTTTTGACCCGTTTTTCCATGCAAATCAACTGTGGCTGACCTAACACAGATTTTATTGAAAATCAGTTTTTAAGTACTACATCATATATACGGAGGAGCAAATGTATAAGTGGGTTTCAGAATTGTACTTTACTATGCATTGACATCAAGTTGAAAGTCACACAAATGACGATATTTTCTTATCACAGGCCTGTTTGTAACCCTATATTTCATTCAGTTAATGACGAAAATTAAAACTTTTTCTGTCTTTATATTCTTCGAAAAAAACTCCAGATAATTATCGGAATAAAATTGAAAAGCCATCACTGCAGAATCTGATAGACAAAATTTGTAATTTTGTCAATTTGATTCAGATTTCAAATTGCACTGGTCTCTAGAAATAGAAACACAATTGGAAATAATTTATTATTAAGAGGTTTTAATAACCAGCTTGGTGTAATTTATAGTAATTTTGGTTTCATTCCTTAAAAAGAAAACACATAAGGAATGTTAAATTCTAGATAAATGCAATTTTTTCAATCTTTTTAAAAATATATCTTTAGATTGTAGAATGTAATTCATGTTTAGATTAAAGAGAAAGGGGCCTAAGTTTGAAGCTTGTAGTACTCCTGCGAGTATTTTTCTTTTGGAGGAGTACCACAAGTTTCAAAATTAGGCCCCTTTCTCTTTAATCTATGCATGAATGACATTCCACAATCCAAATACATTCTCCTAAGTATGTTCTCAGACGATACACCTGTCCTCGTACAACAAACATTAGAAATTAGCGTCACACTACTATTCTTTCTCACAGAACACATACACCGAATCGAAAATTGACAAATTAATCGGAAAATAAAACTTAAAGTTGTCAAAACCACTTCTATTTTCGAAACCAAATCATCCCCCCAAAAAGTTTATGAACAATAAATTGATTGGGTCTCCAAAACCACATACCTAGGAGTCATTATAGACCTCAACTGGACACAGCACATACAGTATATCCCAACTAAATTTAAAAAGTTAAGAAAGCAAGATCATCAATATTTCCACTCATCACGTAGCTCCTCACTTTCCTCCAAAATAAACTTTTAGTTTCCCTTTACTACCTTCTCCCAGTTCTAACATATGCAGCACCTATCTTGGGGGCCGTAGCCAAAACTGATATACAAAAAATTGAAACCGTGCATAATACCCTCCTTAGAACAATAGTAAAAGCCCGATGGTTCTACCACAATAAAGATATGATATGTATCCTCCCTTAAACTACCTGCAGTAGGAAAATTCATTGCTCATCTTTCAACCATATTCTTCAATTCATTAAATTTTAATTATCTCACCATTAAAGAAATAGAAATTGACCCTACACTCTCAAAAAATAAATCCAGATCAAGGCCACTTTCTAGGAAATTGAACCCCCGAGTCTAATAATCCGATACTTAAAATTCTACCGCTTTATTACTAAACAATAAAATTTCATCCTTAAGAGCAGGGAAAGGTAAAGGGGCTCCATTAAACTCAACTACAATTGAAGGAAAACTTGTAAAATATTTTAGTTGCATATTACAAATCAACTGTCTAGGATACGTCTTAAAGTTTTGTTTTCAGCTTAATCCTTGATGCCAACCATCTATTCGAATGGTTCCAAACTCACAAGGAGAGCACGCGAACTAAGCGTAATTGAGCAAAACTGTTTATATAGGATAGTGATCTTCTAGAGGAATACAAGTGCAGTGACAGGACACAACGCTCATCAATTTGAAAAATACACCTGCTTATACTAGGTATATTGAAATGAATTTTGAGTTGGCAGAGTTGCTCTGTTGATAGGCGTCCGACTGCCACGCCACGCTGCTGTCCCGGGTTCAGTTCCATTTTCTGTCAGGTTCAATTCCTCCCTGGGTGTATCTTTCTCTTATCTGTTAGAAGAACTTTCCTTGCGTGTGTATTGTATGCTCATTACTTGATGTCCGCGCCATAAAACCCACTTTCATTTTTTATCTGTTCACTGCAAATGTTTATTTAAGGAAGTATCAGTTCATTCACGCAAAATTTCACTTATTCTTCCCAAAATTCACTCTGTAAGGTATTTTCATTTTCCCTCACGAAATTATATGAAATTTTTGTTGAAAATATCCTACGTTTATTTAATTCAATTTCTTTGTGCAAATTTCCTTTTAAAAATGCTTATTACACGAATATCAATCGAGACAAACAAATTTTGACGTAAAACTTTTATTCCTCAGTATCACCTTCGTTAGAATAGAAGTAGAAACAACTGAGATTATATTAAAAATATTTTTTTGCAAGAAATCATTTTATAAATGGAAATTTGTGTTTAATTTGTAAAGTAAGTGAATAAAGGTAGAGATTCTACAAGAATTTCGTGAGTAAATAATGGAAAAAATACCTTAAAAAGAAAACTTTTGGAAAAGTGAATTATTGCATCCTCGAACTTTTGCAGTGCACACAAAAAATGAATGAAAGTGTGAACCAAACCGGCAGTCCGATGCGTAACTACGATACCTCTACTTGAAACTCGTATACACATAGCCAATAAAACATAACGTAAGTATTCCTGTATTTTTCAAATCGATAGTTCTCCAAAACGGTCGTCCTTTGCACTTGTATTTCTCTTCTGAAGTACTCTCCCGCATCAATTTGTTTTTCAAGTTCTCTCCTTGCCAGATGTGGAGCCTACATATAAAATAAAATCGACACAAATTATAAACAAATCGTAACGTTTTGCAGATGAATCTCGATTTTCATGCCAAACCGATTTTCACTGTTCACACCGTGAGAAAAGTTAAATTGAAAGAATTGTGGGTTTCGATTCTGAACTCTGCGTTGTTGAATTGTTGGATTATAAGGGAAACGAAATATCCAATGAGCTGAGATTCATCTCAAATTCACGAATTTCATTCTTGTTTATGCTTGACAGAAATAGTCGAAATTTACGATGGTGCAGTAGAATATCATGCAATACGTGCAAGAGATGAACATCAAAAGTGAAACTGAAATCTTCCGGTGATATTTTGTATAGTTGGATTGATAAAACTATTGATTCATATTCCGAGAAGTGCTGATTGTCATTCTAAATTCGAAAAAGTATGTAACGAACAAATCTATACTCCTGACATCAGAAAAGAATTTTGTGTAGTGGATAACTTATAATTCGAATCTGCTCTCGAGAAGACTCGTGACGCCATCTGCATTCGGAAAGTGACAATTGACTTGCTTGCGAAGTTGATCGATACCGTAAAATTGAAAACGGGTCAATTGTTCGCTCATCCGTTTATTTAAAGGTAATTTGAGAATAGGGGAGAGCATTCAAAATTCCACTTAATAATTGGATTTCTTTTGAATTGTCCGGGATTGTTCCAGTTTTTGGAGGGGTGAAAATGACACGCATTCGAAAGAGGCCAGGATAATTTGCTGTCGTCTAGCACTCGTCGATAAGGACTCCATTTGAAATGCTCCAACAAGAGACAACTATCGTAGAATGACAAATTAACGAAACAAATTAGGAGTATCACAGAATTCGAACATCGACTTTCTCACTAACTGCCGTGCACACAAAGGGCCGGTAATAAAAGGTCAACCTTTTTAGAACACGAGCAGAATTTGACTTTCGCTTTAACATTCCATCTTTTAAGGTGTTGGATTGAATGACACTTCTTGGAGCGCATCCCTTTTGGTGAATATGTGTATCAATGTAATAATTATATTCGACTATATCACTACGTGTACCCGCTGAGATACCACTAGGGAGCGAGAAAATTCCAGCAAAAATGCTTTTTGCAAAAGCATTCCTTCAATTTAGTTCTATCTGCTCAAGCCAGCCTGGTAGCCTAGGTGTTAAACAACTCGGTGTGGATGTTCGTAGAGGTTCGGAATCTACTTAAAGTCTTTGGTCCCGGTCTAATTAGACCTTCTATAAGAAAAAAGAACCATAGAGCAACCAACCGCTAAAGCATTCTGGTAAGCTCAGCATCTTTGTCAATGTATGCGCATACCAAGTTAAAACGTTTGGAAATCCTCTTTCCAAGCAGAGCGGACTCGCCTCATAAAAAGGAACACAGAATGCCCCTGTTGATGTTTTTCTAATCGCAGAGTATTTTTGTTCCGTAAATCGTTACTCGAACCATTGCTTTGAAAGAGGAATCAATGTACTAAAGGGCTTTATAACATTTCCAAAGTCTGACTGAGTAGGGTAGGTTCATGAGGCGACAGCACTCGGTGACCCGAATTCTAGCGACGGCACTAATGAATAATTGATAATGAACGTTGAGATTTGTCCGCAATTCTTTCTATCTCGAACTTTGCCAGGCTCCTATTACTTTTGAATTTTCAATTGAATTCGTATGGAATCATGAGTAGTGAATTAAAATAATCAGTTTCAATGTAGTTTTTATGAATTCAAATGAATGCGTATTTCAAAATTTGATCGTTTATTTATTGTCCTTAATATTTGTAACCAACTTCAAAATGCTTATTTAAAATTATTACTATTTGATATGTTTAATCGAATCACTTTTTAAACATTTGGGAATTCAGCAAACTCTACTCGCTATGAGCGTCCTTGATGGTTCACCATAATAAATAACCATCAATATAAAAGTATCCATAAAAGAAACAACATTTCGTCCGAGTTATGAAAGGGAAAACAAACATTCTGAACTGGCCATCCATCCCCATGAAACGAATTATCCAAATTTACTATCTTTGGCGGTTCAAAGATCTTTAGGTACAGAGTTTTACTAATTCTCAGTATTAAATGGCTTTCATTTAAATTTTGCAGCATTTTCCTCATGAGTTCCATCAAAATATGATTTTTGAATCTGACTTAAGTAAAATGGTACAAATAAGCACATATTGTACCATTTTAGTCTGTTATATTAATTTGATTTCTAAAAAAATGGATTCGTTACGAACTGTTTCGTTTTGAGAACTTTTGAGCAGGTGGTGCTAAATGTTATCCATTGCTCTATTAGTTACAACTACAAATTTTCTACATATTATCCTTTGATTGTTTATATACATATTGTTTTTAACCACTGCAAGTATGATATTCGTGTTAAACAAGAATTCTTGGCGTTAAAATTGTCGGAATCAAATTTCACTTGCAAAACAAAATCAGTAAGTTTTAAAAGTATTTTCTAATTTTTACATTTTATTTCATTTGCGAATTATGGATTTTTGTAAATAAGATTATTTATTATATTTTTATGATCTCTTCAAAAACCCTTTTAAAAATCCTTAATTTGACGTATACATGATGAAAATCTTAAAATTACATTAATATTGTTTCTCAACGAACTTTTCTGTAAAAAATGACGAATTTACAGTTTAAAATTAAATATTAAGAAAGTAAGGGGTGGGTAATTATATTTTTACTGTGAATTTATTTTGTTTTGTGTTCATGCTTTATCGTGGCATTTTTAGAAGCCATTTTAATTTTTGTGTTTTTTTATTTCAGAAAAACTTTCAGTTTCAAAAAGATGAATACATTTGGGACATTAAACAGCATGTAATTGATTCATTACCCAAGGTATTAGTCAATATGTACATTGTGCTAAAGCTGTAAATTCACTTAAAAACTGTTACTTATTCTGGTGAAGAAATGTCATCCGGATGGATTGATAGTTGACGTTTTTCTTTTAGGAACTGAAAGAAAGCTTTAACTACGGAATTTTTTGTCCTCCAATCAATGGCAAAGCTGGAAAGTTTCTTGATGAACAAAGGCCGCTAGCTGACTATCCGTTTCCTGCATCTGTTGGTTATGTGGAAGTATGTATTTTCTGAATTTAAACTTTGGAAGTGGAAATAATTCCACTTAAGTGCACCCACAAATGCATTCAGTCTATAATAAGCATAAGTGCGTATCTGAAAGTGATTTTGAACCGTTCTCTTCAAATGGTTCGAACTTGTGGGGATTCTCCTGAATCTGGAAAGGGGCAGCCTATTGTCTCAACACACGTCAGAAACTCGTTAGGGCCTAATGAACTATGCGTGTTCTGCATCTACTCCATAAGGTTTGAATTTTCTCAAATATTATTATGGGGAGGCAAGTAAAGGAGGAATTATTAATCCAAGTTTCTTCCCTGAAGTAAGCTTTCAAATTTATGTTCCCTCGACCACTTTTCACTCGGGATTTGCTAAATGTATCTATCAAAAAGTCGAGAATCAAACAGGCCGGTCTACATACCCCTCGTCATCCAATCAAGTGGGTGGGATTGTCCTCAGTACCAATCACCTTATCCAGACCTTCGACACACCTCAGCCGAGTGGTTAGCACTCTGGATGTTCGTTCATTCAAGAGGCTCTGGGTTCCGGTGAATCTTTAGGTCTACTTAGCCCTCGTAATAAGAAATGACAATAGTGGCATACCACACACTGCAATCGGCCAACCTGCGTTCCCCAGTATACTCCGAATCTGCTGTGATGCTTGCAGTCTCAATTAACACAAGTCCTGAGCCTAACGAAATTACTTAGTGTCTCCAGATTCTCTTACAAACATTGTTAAACTGTTTTATCGAATCTGAAGGGAGCATCAATATCCCACTCTATGAGCAGATTGTGAGCCTGGAAATGACCCTTTGAGCTGTCGATTTGCCTGAATAAGACAGCCTGTTTGTGTAAGGAAGGTGAACTCACCACATGTCTTGCACTTACGAAGGAAGTGTGACATGACGACCTTAGACAGAAATTGTCCACCATTTTTATTTGAAAATACTATCCACACCTTTCATCCTTTAGAGGAGACTCGCTACGTTGAAAACTACTTTTGTTTTAATATTTAATACAGAAATGTATTTGAATACCCAGTAAAATAATCTAAACAGTGTTTGAATGAAACAAATTATTGTTTTTAATGTTTTAATGAATGAATTTTTTTTAAATATCAATTTAATCGTTCACATCAGATTTGTTAAATTTATTTTTAAGATCCTATTAAGGGTCCTCAAACGCTAAGTATAGGACGGACTAAGATTTGGATAACTTGATTACTTTTCAAATAAAAAATGAGATCTACATGTGTAGGGTTGGTAGGTATTTAATTAACGTCGGACTGGAGTATCACAACTGGCTATTGACGACGGTCCGGCATCAAATCCGAAGGGGGTCCGAGGACAATACCACGTAATTTTGAACCACCTACATCTGCAGCGACAAAATCGAAACACCTACTATTGAAACATTTTTACATCGTTCATAGAATAGAATATTCAAATGTACAATTCGATAGGGAATAACGTTTTCTATAAATTTAAATGCATAAAATTTGAATATGGATTGACTTCGTATTCTATTGATCACAAATTTTATAACCCAATTTTGACATGAAATTTCGAATCTATCCAAACTGAGCCTTGGGTTCAAGTCATTTAGTTTATGAATTTATGAATATGGAAAAACTGGAGCTTTAGGGCCAAACTTTTATATCGTCAGAAATAATCTTCCTATCATGCTGGAATTTTTCATTGCGTTATTAAAGACTCGAAACAATTCTACGTACTATTTCTTTGTGTTTCGTCACTATAGTAAATTCAATACTGGTTACTTTTCGTCATTTTCTACATAAAGAACCGACAAACTTCTGAGAGGAAAGAGCTGACAGTTTTTGCATACTATTGCACACATATTATTCATCACGTCCCTACATTTTATATCATACTGGTCAACATGGTTTTAAACATAAATTGATTTCATTCTTCCATCCAATCCTTTTTCCAACCCCCTTGTTTCTATTTTTTTAAAGTTATTTATTTGCATTAGTGTTTTTGTCTTTCATTATCACTTCCATTACATTTTCAAAAAATGTGGTACAATCAGCAGTCAATTCATTTCATACAATTCATATTTAGTTGGCATCATGCTGTTGGTCAGCATGTTTTAAATCAACAATCCATTAACTTCATGTTTTTACTCAATAATTTATTTTCCTGCTGACCAATGTTTTTTGTATACATTATTTAGCCTCCATATGACTTCGCTTTTATATCTTTTGATTTTAAACTGCTTGACATTCACTTTGTTTCTATACTACTGTTTGTGAAAATCGCAACATCATGAAGGAATGATGCAAATTAAACGAAACTTGCAGGAAATGCAAAACAGGTTATCATACGCAAATTATTAGAATTACAAAGCGATCACGCATGTGTGGGCCGAGAAACACCCTCTAAACTTCCAAGTGAGTCGTGTATAAAAGGCACTGTAAAGGTGCGTTAAAATGTGTGTATCGTCGTTTGACTGCTGTAAATGATTGATTAGAAGTAAATGTGCTTCGCCAAAGCGCAGAGTGCCATACCAGCAACTAACGGAATTCGAGCGGGGCCGCATGATCGGCCTCCGTGAGAGTGGCCTTTCGTATCTGGAAATCGCCACTCGCACGGGGCGTAATACCACAACAGTGATGCCTATGTGGAAGATATGGACCATGGAGAACCGGACAAGTCGAAACCCCGGCGGTGGGCCACTCAATATGACATCACCACGGGACGACAGACACCTCATCCATATGGCGGTGACGGACCGTACAGCGTCCTCTCTTGCGTTGGCACAACATTGGAGCACGTCTACAGGTGTGTCATTGTCTGCCCCACGGTTCGTCGACGTCTGCTGCGCCATGGGATACGTGCAAGGATTCCCACGCGCAGGATTCCCTTGACGCTGAACCACCGACGCCTCCGGCTACAATGGGCTCACCAACACAGTCAGTGGCATGCCGATTGGTAACAAGTCGTCTTCTCAGATGAGTCCCGCTACAATCTGGACTATAACGATGGACGCATACTCTTCAGACGCTACAGAGGGGAACGCCTTCTTCCGGAGTGTCTTATTCAGCGTCATGCTGGACGTACGCCTGGCGCTATGGTCTGGGGCGCTATTGGATATCATGGACGATCCCACCTACTCCAAACTGTGGGGACCCTGAACAACGGGCGTTACATGAGGGAAGTTGTGGAGCCCGAGGTCCTACCCCTCCTGCAACGCATTCCCGGAGCTGTATTTCAGCAAGACAATGCCCGTCCACATGTTGCTCGGAATGTACAAGCCTTCTTTAGCGCACGACAGGTTCCGCTTCTTAAATGGCCAGCACGTTCCCCGGATATGTCACCCATTGAGCATGTCTGAGATTGCATCGGACGGCGACTCGCTCTTACCGCTCGTCGGGCTGAGTACGGCTGAACTTTGGCATCAGAAAGAGGCCATCTGGAATGCCATTCCTCAGCATGACATTCAGAATCTGTATGATTCGATGCCACGACGTGTACAGGCTCTCATCGCTGCTCGTGGCGGCTGCACAATATATTGATTTTCGGCATTGTTTTTGTTTTATTGCTCTGTAAATTTGATCGTTTATTTAAACCACTATAAGTAATACGTGGAATAAATTTCATTTATTTCTGATGATTCTTTCATAGTGTTGCAATTTTCACAAACTGTAGTGTATTTAATTTTTGTATCTTATGTTTGGCACAGCTTATTCTACATTGCGATCATTATTCCTCTACGAAATATGAATGGGGGTATTTCAATTAACGTCACACTGGAGCAACACAACGGGCTATTGGTGACGGTCCGGGATCAAACCCGAAGTTGAAAGATCCGACGACAACACCACGTAATTTTGAACCACGACGAAATATGAATGATACGAAATGAATTAACTGACTACTATAGTACAAAATGTTAATTATTAAGTAACAGTTTATACAATCGTAACAATCGCAGAGTAGTATTTTAGAATGCATCTACCGATTAGTTTTATTTCCAATAACTTGATGTTAACATATTCAAATATTTTGTTGCTTATGCTCAGTAAAATCGTAAAACAGGGAAGAAAAATATATACCTTTAAAAATATCCCATCGGATATTTATGATACCGAGAAAAATGAGATAATCTTATTGGAAGTGTACATTCAATTCTTAACTCTGTTCTCGTCTGGTTTAAACAGCCCGTCAACAAAAACCACGCTTGCGATAAACAAATTGTAGGGAATAGATGGCTCCTCCGAATATTCTTTTATCAGACCCGCAGGCCAGATAGGGTCCTCCGAATATTTTTTATCAGACCCGCAGACCAAATACGGCCCTCTAAATAGGTTAACTGGCCCACAGACTTTCCACGCTCCTCCTGATAGGTTTGATCTGATGTCCCCTCTAAAATATTTACCCTGCCCGCGGCCAAATACGAGCATGCTGAAGATGCCCTCCGACCAGATACTGCCCTCCACACATCAGATAGTGGCCCTCGCAGACGAGATACGACTTTCCGAATAGTCCACCAGATCTACGACGGCCAAATAAGCCTGGTCACTTCTTTTCTTAAAGGTTCTCCTACATTTCCATTCATTCCTTAAGAATCGTGTTTGAGCATCGTTTTCAATTCTACAGCATTTTTTCTAAGTTTTTTTATCACTTATTTTGATCTAAGCATCAATTTGATTTCTTATTTTGATCTAAATTTCTCCAGATACTTTGATTTCCAGTGAATTATTATGGTTCAAAGTAATTTTTGATCTGTATAAAGTAAGAACTAAGATTTAATTGTAGAGGTTACTGAGGGCATCATTGTCCGTCATCCCTATATGCCCTGCTATAACCATCAGTATTGAGGGAAATTATTTAACATTTCTAGAATACCTTTCATTTCTAATAAACAACAATTTTGAAAACATCTGAACTATAGAACAACAAATTGTTTTGAATTTTTGTTAGATGTAATGGCACTCGAGTCGCACGTAATAGTGGTTTTAGTGTTTCTAAGTTTTGAAATAATGAAAAATTAATTTCTGTTGATATAATTAATTTTTAGAAATTGCATAAATAAAAATATTTCTAAAACTTAACTGAACTTAGAAAACAAATCATGCTTTTCGACTTTTAACGTAAAAATACATTTTGTAAACACTAACAAGGGTGGGCCAAGAAAATTGTATTTCTAATGGCTAAAGCAGTTTAACCTACCACCCCACGATTCCGTTTTCCAAAATGGAATAATGCCGAAGGTTGAAGTTCCAATTATGAAGGTTTGGCTCTATCCAACCGAGGTGTTCAGCGTTAAAGTTACCTAAAAAATCCTTTTTCACCCCTTCAACACTTTAGGAAGTTGCTTCAAACATCAAGACCCAGCAGAGCACAATTTCCGTAAAAATGACCACATACCGCGGTTGCTTTAGGGCCTACTATCAAGATTAATACACGTCTGTACAAGCTTCGCGGTACACTGGTTGCTAACTGGGTAACTGGTTAGCTAGAATAGCGACATTAAATCAACTACCTACTTATGCAACTTTCTACCAGGTTTCCTTCGAGATGCTGTCTTTAATGTGCAATATTCAGTTCTATCTTATCACCAGACATTTCGGGGAAAAAACCTGGACTCATCGTGGACAGCACATTGAATCACACACGAGTACACCAGGTAGGTATTTTAATTAACGTTCCACTGGAGCAACACAACGGGCTATTGGCGACGGTCCGGGATCCATCCCGCAAGGAAAGATCCTAGGACAATACCTCGTAATATTGAACCACGGTCAGATGACGGGGTCATCTGAACTGAGCTGGCACCCCACTCTCCAAACTTCCACACCACGCCAACGTGAGGACATTTGAGGCCGCGACAGATTTAACATGCACCAGCCCCCGGTGTACATGACGGTCTTTGGCTGGACCGAGTTTCGAACTCGCAACCTTCCAATTGTTAGTCCGTTACTCTTCCAACCCGGTTACCCGTGTGTAGAGAAACGGGAACACAAGTCAAGTTCTCGTACGAGTCATTAGTGCTTACTGCTAGATCTTCCTAATACTACCTCACAATATGGGGCCGTTATGAGGAAATGAGGAAAGTGGGTCAAATTTTGTTTTAATGTTTGACACGAATTGGACTTCCTACAGTGTTATAAGGGATTCTACAAGTGCAAATCATTTTAGAACACTTTAACACTGCTTGTGTGAAAAACTCATTGACTGGAACGAGTTCAGATTGTGTTGCGCAGCCAAATTTCCAGAATTTGAAAATTTCAACTTGCATTCTTTTAACTAAGATATTTAATTTAAAAAAAAGCGAAAAACTTGATTCTGAAATTGGTTCTCTTGGTTCGGTAAAATTTTTATCGCTATTAGAACTTTTTCTGACGAATTTCGATTTTTTTTCGGCCCGCGTTACTGTTCATGTTTCTTGTCATCGAGGATGGGAGATATACTAAATTACAGGAATGCATATTTCAAGGCACCCTCGTACAAAAGTTTTCTGTACCTATAAATTCTTCAATAATTGACAATATTTGTGGAATGTTCAGGGTTAGTAACATCTACAACGTGATACACTCTATACCCTAAGTAGTATGAAAAATAATATTTGTTTAAAGTAAGCTCTCTACCCTAAAGTTGCATATTAAAGTCAACAAGAATGTATTTCTCAGGTTAACAGGTGATTATCTATTCGTTCAGTTCTCAATTCTTCAGATTTTAAAGCAAATGCACCAAGCTTGGAGCAGAGATACTCCCAATTGTATAGGAGAACATCTCGTTCAATAGGTTCATGTTTCCGAATGTAAATTCAAAATCGTTTTTCTTGGTCATAAGTTTTCTTCACAAACTTTAAATATTATACCATTTAAAACCATCCACCCTTTTGAGAAACAATTTTTCTAATTCATATGCGAAATTGAGTACGTAAGAGAAATAAAATGTGTGCATATTTGTATCCGAAGTGGTTTGTGGAAATAATATGTTTGGCAATAAAGTCTCATTCCTATAATTTTATCTCGTATTTACATCATTTTACTCCACACCTGAGAATTACCAGGTGTTTCATTTACTCTTGAAATCTAAAGTGAAATATTAAATTTGTGTACTGATTTTGTTCTATACCGTAACAACCTCAAATACAGAAATTCGTTATTCAATCAGTTCTAATATGACAACCAAAGCTTGTAATAAAATGTAAAATGCTTCTAACCTTCAAAATGGAGAGTACTAAATCTAAATGTAATTACAAATCACCTTGCATTGCCACAAAATCTAAAATGTAATAGTTGCATTTGCTGTCCAAAGAGAATAATGGAAACGGCACAATTTAAGAACTCCCCTGCAGAATTTTTGAAGTTATTAAGAAAACGAAGATGAAAGCTCGCTTAATATTGCATGGCTTTTTGCATTTGAAATAAACTGCCCCATAACTTTCAATACTTTTTCTAATTGGCACTGTTTGTCTTGTGCTGTCTCTGCTTGGCCAAATATGACCTTTGAGCAATAAAAACCCAACCAACTTTTTAAAATACAATTTAAAATTTGCAGCAAGATTCTTAAAAATATTTTGTCGCCATAAACTTTGCCATTCAGTTATAAAATAAATGACTCTAGAAGTAACGACCTCATGATTGAGCCAAGCTTGATATCAGCTGCTTAAAATAATGCATTTACAAATTTTTAATTCATTCCAGAAAGTTCCCAAACTCAAATGCAGAACCCCTGCTTCTCTATCCGCTGTTCTTTTATAAAACTACAACAGTGTATTGCATGCTTAGTTATTATGACCTAGATGTTTAACTGTTAAGGGAATTTATAAAAACAAATTCAATCACATGACAATCTCATGCAAACGCGTATGACTATATTGGCACGATATTATGTACTGAGCACACTAAAATTTCTCATTGATGAGAAATATTTTGTATTGCTAAGGCACCTTGACAAATACATCTATTAACCCCATGTGTCACAAAATGAACCATGAAGTTGGAGCATAAAAAAAAAGTATGAAGATCAAGCAGAGTCCTGCTGCTTCAGAAGTTGGTCTAGCCTTCCAATAGCGTGCAGGACGCCTTCATCTGTTATGTCGAACCTTCTAAAAGGTCCATATCAACTATCTCTGCACATTTCGGGCTACTATACATGCCGAAAGTGTTTGGCTATGGTAACCATGCCCTGTCACTAATCTAAAAGCCTCTATATATAGTACCGGCAGGGATGTCACAAATGAGCATACCCCACTTCTTATGCTTTGTGTTCTCAGCCACTCTGGATTTCGATCTCTTAATTTAGTTTTGTTTATTCTTACTGCATATCTCTAAGGGGTATACCATGTGGTAAGTTGGTCTCATGAAAAGTATTTGTATGCAGAATATTATTTTTTGAAGGCATCCAAACTTGATGAAATGTTGGAGATTATAATATACACAGCAACTCAATCCGGCTACTAAAAGACCTTTGCCCAAGAGTTTTCTAATGAGGCCCCAGCTACCAAAATTTGCAAATACCAACTATACTAATATAATATATCATATATATATATGCAGATGATCTGGGTAGTAATACAACACATGAGGATTCTTAATTTCCCCTAAATTGTTTCCTTAGATTGGCGGCAGTGTTTTTTATCACTTAAAGAAAAAAATTGATATAAAAATTATTAAAATTGTGTCATGAATTTTAATTTCATAGCCATTTTTATATTTTGAAATCAACTTTTCGAAATGACCATTTACATTTGAAGAACATTATTCGATCCATTATATTACTAATAGCTAACAAAGATAAAAATATGAGCCCTAACAGAAAACTACTTCGTATGTATAGTAGGGCGGATAGAGAAAAAAAAATACTTTATAATCAAAATGCATGAGCGTTTTTTCTTGTCCTGAGTTGGTGTGTAAAATTGTTTCGACATACGTTATCATCTTTACCTGCCTATAGAGCCTTTAGTCAGCGTGTAGCATAGAACATGTGGGAGTAGCATTGGGAAATGGTCTTTTGTTGTCGGTCCAAGAGACTAGAAAATAGAACCAAATGTAAAAATTGCTGAGAGTAGTATGAACTAATTCAGATGTAAAGAAGGGCTATTTAAATGACAATACCAGTCTCAGTGAAACTAAAAGAAACGAGAGAACGCTCCTTTCTATTCCTGAAAACATTAAAACAAATTTTACTTCTTGTACTAGTGTATCAATAATTTATTTCGAATCAAAGTTATTTTTACTGGTTCTCTTTTGTTTCTGTTATTCCATTCTGATCTGTATGTTCTCGTGTGGTTCTTTTTCGGCAAAAGAAAAGGAACACTTGAAACTTAACCAAACGTTTATTGCATAAACGTTAAACTAAACAACAAATAAAAATCTTTGTCTCCGGGAAGATCCTTCAATACCCGATCGCCTTCCTCGTTCCCTCTCCTCTAACCTTTCTTCTACGCCGACCACCAACAAGTGAAAACCCTCCCAACGTCACGTGACACTTACACCTCTGTTTTCCCCATCATAGTGGGGTGAAGGAACAAAATATTACGCTACATGATCCATAATCATTGCCTTGTGTTGATTGATAAGAAATATCACTCATTTTTATTGACGCATTGTCTTCACTGCAATAAGTTGGGCATCTGATCAATTTTCATCAAACTACTTCAAACCAGCTTATTTTCTTCATCCATCGTTGAGACACAAAATAGAGAAAATATTTTGATCAACTTCATTTGGTGAATAGAATATCCACCTCACTGATATTGAAATGTTACAAAAATAGTGTTATTTTTCCCACTGACCATGAATTAGTATAGAATAAAATATTTTCCAATGTGTGAAGAATGAGTGGTGTAACTAGAGGTTCCCTCCCCTAACGTGCTTGATCTTTTATTTCTCTAACCATTTAAATGCATACTTTTGTAATATTCGTCAACTGAAAGAGCAGTTTATTAAATTATACATGCATTATAATGTGAAGTGATGATAGTATACTGGGGGAATGAACCTCGAAAAATCAGGTTTAAATATTTTTGCGAGTGGTTATAGAAATACTCGACGCACAACCATTTTAAAGTGATTTCTGTGCCCGGATCTACCATATGCCACTTTTGTCTGCGATAAATCCTTTAAATCGAAACCGATGACAAGATTTTAGCGAAACATTTGTTTTAAAAACAATAAAATCCAAGCTATTTTTAATAAAAAAAAGTAAGATTTCCAACTTTAGGACCCTTCCCAAATGAAATCCTGGATGTGTTGCTGCTGCTACATTATAAAAAATGGAAGCATTCGCATAGTTTAAAACTTTCCGGATAGAAGATTTAAATAAAAAAATTTAATTTGGAATATGATAGGAAAGGAGAAAAGAAAAAATGTTTTCCCGTCGAATCATTTCCCAAACTGCCCTTGAATATTTTAGTCTTGTTCTATCTGTTGTGTATTCTAATTCTCATTCGCTGCAATGGCAATTTACTTTAGAATTATGTACATACATCAATACAAACTTTAAAAATAGATTAGACCTACCCCTAAAATAAGAAATTTATGTGAGTGCACCTTTTTTTCGATTTTTTTTTGTATTTCATAAGTATTATATTTCAAGTAGATTATTTTGAGAATAAGGCTACAATATTGAAATAGACGAATAATATATAATACGAAATCTCGCATTTCTAAATGTTCTTAGTGCAAGGTTTTACAAACGCAATGTTCACTTGCTTTTATGCAAGGCTACTTATACTGGTTGGGTGCTTACGGACTATGTAAATAGGTCTTTAGTTCGGAAGAAAACTTTCTGTCCATATCAACCCTCCGTAGAGTGCTATTTTTTCATGTATGAGAATTAAATTAACTGTTGACAAATTGTCCTTTTCATTTCTTCAAACCTAAAATAATGTTTTTCGTTCGTAACAGAATTAGACCACCAGTGGCGGCAAGAGATAAGTAAATATATTCGATCAAGAATTGCGGGGAGTCGAAGTTTTAAACTAAATATCAAATAATTTGGACCGCTGGGACCCAGTTGGTAGAGTCGCGGAATAGCTACCAGAGAGTTTCAAATTCGAAACTCGATCCAACCAAAGAACATCGTGTACATGGGGCTGGTGCATGTTAAATCTGTCGCGGCCTCAAATGTCCTCACGTTGACGAGATGTGTCAGTTTGGAGAGTAGGGTGCCAGCACAAGTGTTGACCTCGTCATCTGACCGTGGTTCAAAATTGCGAGATGTCGTCGGATCTTTTCCTTCGGGATGGATCTCGGACCGTCGCCAATAGCCCTCCAGTGCGACGTAAATTCAACTAGGGCAAGTAATAAAATTTCGATAAGTAATTTTAAGATTGCTTTTATACCGTTAAGTAGCAAAGCAATTTCGATTACCCCCTTTTATAATCTTTCCGATTAAACACCAGTTGAAATGCCTATAGCTTTCCACTGACCCTAAGTCTGTTTTGTCAGGTTTGAGGTATTCCGCGTTTTCCTCCTGCTATGACTCGTAAACCACCCTTTCAAAAACCTCCCGAAAGTCAGGACCTACCAGCCTTTGTTCCCACGAACAAGACAACTGCAACACATTTATGCATCCAACATTCAAGCCAATATAGACGTTCATTGATGTAGCTAAGATTTTGCCTTATACCTACCAATGGCAACTTTTCTCCACTTACGCTAAAAGAATTTTGTGTCCATTGTTTTTAAAGTACATTGGGTGAGCTGAAAACACCAGAAATCTAGAACTTGAACCACTGGTCTCTTCACGAAGATATAATTGAATTTTGAAAAAGTGATCAATATGACTACCATATTTTTTCACTCTTTCACTATACTTTTACAGACCGCCCTAATGTACAATGGGGAGAATTGTTAAAAAATGTTTTTCTCTAAAAATAAATCTATTCTTGATGGTAATCTTAATGCACGATACGTTTGGAAAATTTCTTCAGGATGACGGCGCAATTGATTTGGTGACGTCACGGCTGGTAGGTGTCACTCTTCGAATTAACTCAAGCTAAATTTCAACCAGATGCGACACTTTGCATTCTACAGACGTTTGAAGCAAGTTCTATGCAATGATAAAGAATTTTTATTTAAAGAAGTGGATGGCCACTTTATTCTTCAGACTTGGCTCCATGCGACTTCTTGTTTTCAAATTTGAAGATTTAGCAAGGTGGGAAGAAACCGAATACAGATGCCATTGCCACCGTCAATCCGTATGTTCCATTCTTTGAGAAAAGTACTTTTCCAACGGGATGAAAAATTTAGAAACTCTCTGGATCAACTCTGGAGACTATATTGAAAGACAAAATTTATTTTTTCCAAAAAAACGGTGTTTGTTTTGCTTTTGTATCATTCTTATCGAAGACCCTCGTAATAAAAATGAACAAATTCATATAAATTCTTTGTAGCCGCTTGCCACTGATAAACCTGAAATCATTCCAGAATGAACTTTTGTATGTTAAAATTGCTTTGGAATGTATTCTATTAATCTTAATCTATTTATTTTAGTTATTTTAACACCTTAACAAAATCTTGATATCAGCAGTATGCATATACTTTAACTAAAGTTGTTTATATTTCAGCTAAGGTACAAAAGACGCGTGTACAAAATGATGAACGTTGAAGAAAAGCAAATAAAGCAGCTTCACACTAGGGTAAGTTTTTGCTTATAAAGGCTTTACTTATTGACTCTGTTACATACATAGCTATAAATTTACTAAATAAATGGAAGCAATTGAAAACATATTTCCCATGAAATTAATTTCTAGGTCGGTAATAAATTTAATTGTAAGTTGTGGTGTAATTGTTACGATAGTTATAAAAAACTTTCACAATTTTTTTCATATTTTTGCATGTATATAAAAACAACAAAATTAATATGTTTGAAAATGTTTCAAAATTGTTTTAGTCAGGAGAGTAGCCATATTTGTTTTGAAGCTTATCCAAGGTTAAGAATAAAAAAGATTTAATCTCGGTTGATCTAAGTACAATGAAAGTTTTTCTGATGCTAGCTTATGGATCGTACAATCCTTGAAGCTTTAATTGCTACTTCGCACCTGCGTGAACTGGGGATGTTGGGGTAGCGGTGGTTGTCTCGACGAGGTATCATTAGCAAAACTGACCACATCTTGAACGATATATCTTGTCATTAGAAGAAAACTTACCAGATCTTTCTCTCGTCATCATACAAAAGAGGTAATTATCCTTATGACGAGCTATCTTGTCAAAACTGGTCAGTTCTTTATGGACGAGATATCTCGTCGAAACCACTTGGAGGGAAAACGTGTCACCTTCAAGAAACCAGTAAGCTTCAAGCAGACAACTCGCACAGAGAGATGCGAACTCATTGTTTCAAATGAAATTGTGCATTCAATAGGTATTGGGCAAATATTCAGGTTTGTTTCTGAAAATTCACTTTACTTTTATATCATTCAGCGATTGTTGCGATGCGTTGAAATGTGAATATGAGGTGGTTAAATCAACGCAAAAAAACTGTGTCCATAATCGTTGTTTTGTTCGTAATGAAAATTGACTAAAATATCTATTTTATTTGTAGGATATAAAAACTTATTTTATTTATAGAAATATTTTTAACAAATTTAAAATCAGCACTTTTACGAAGACTAGCTTCCGATCACCACACTACACAAATGGTTTTAGCCTTTAATAAAGTTATTGTTTTGAATTTTTTTCTACCCATTTTTAAAACTGAAAACTACTCTAAAAACGTGATGGTCTCCACTACATTAACTGGTGTATTTTTGCTAAACAGCTAATTAAAATAAATAATTTCTGACTGTTGTAAATTAAAGTTCTTTATTTTTTTCAACCAATGTTATACATCACAAAAAATGTAATGCAAATCTTATACTGAATTTTCGCTGAAGTGTAATTGATTTTTTTGCGCTTTTTTTAATATTCGTTTCTCCCCGAACTTTCTAAGGTTTTCTAATGGAATTCTTTGTATTTCAATGCTGTAGAACTTTAAAATGATACCCATTTTAACTTTTAGCTTTATAACTAAATTAGTAAACACGGACCATAAAATTGTCTAGAAAAAAATTGCACCAAATCACTACCAGAATAGTTGCAAATCTTCTAATTTCATTTTGCATGTGCTAATGAAACGTACACTGTTTTAAAAAGTGTCCAGATGCTAGTGTTTTAAGAAATGTCGCTTTTAATGAAATTTCAATAAGCTCCAACTTTTGCCACGATGCATTCATTGTTTGGGACATACCTTGAATCAGTTCGGTTAGTATTTTGTACCATCTGTCCTTCAACATGGTTGTTGATTCAGACTGGGAAATGGGACGTGCTAGTAGCAACTGACGTTTGTGCTCACCTATTAGATTCAAGTCGGGCATATTCTCCACGCTTGAGTCTCTGAACAGACTTTACAGCAAGACATGGTCATGATAATAGACATTTGGGCCCTCTTAGCGCTAGAGCAGTGTTTGTATTGTCCAACGTCCACACAAGAACAGTACACAAATAGAACGTCCAAGTTCGTCTTGGCTACTAGTAATAGGAACCAACAATCCAATCCATGCTTGATACATATAGCTCCAAATCATAACGCTACCACTACTGAACTTTACATTCTAGACGAAACAATAGGTAACGTTTACTAGGCAAATGTGATTCTTCAATCAACAAAATTGGTTTCCAATTCAAGTGCGTACTAGTGTGTGACCGATTCCAACTCGTTTTGTTCCAACTAGACGTGAATTTTAGGTGTTTTGTATGAGGTCACACACACGTAAATTCAAGTTCATTCGAACCGTTCTACTACAAACACGCGTGGAAATGACTTTTAATGGTAGCAGTAAATGAATGACGAGACCATTTCTTGACTATTGTGTTTACACTACGCAGTTCCACGCAGGTAAGTTACTCAAATGACATCCTACCCTTTTGGAATCATCTGGTTCAATCTAACTTGGCACGTTCGCTGATTTTTCTTATCAACTTCTCGTAGACAGTGCTCTCTCTGTTTGTACCGGTCACATGACCACAAATTACACTTCCCCTTTGCCAAACATATGTCCGTATAGCTTAGTTTTCAACATAGGCTATTATGGATGGGGTTTAGTCGAAACTCTAGGACACTTAGCTAACCTACAACATTTGGGTATGAAATTTTAAAAGTACATCTACACCAACTGAGAGTGTAAAGCAAAATTACATTTTAAGTTTAATTGAATAAATTTAGGTAAGTTATTTTTATGGATAGTGTCCCCACTAGACTTCAGTGATATTTCATGCAAACTGTGTAAGTACTTTTAGATTTTAACTTCCGATAACACTATATTTTGCATCCTCTTTTCATCTTTATACTTCAATGTAACTTTTAATAAAGATAGTTGATAATATTTCAGTAATTCATGTTAACTAACACTAAAGATTAATTGAGATGAATTTCCGTTTATTTCACAATTATCACTCCTGCCTTCTTTTAACATTCTATCTTTAGGCCAATCTGCGAAGAATGCTAGACCATGTAAATAGTGGTCAAGTAGAAAAGATAACTAAGATGTGTGCGAGAGGAATGGATCCTAATTACCACTGTCCAGAAAGTGGAGGTATGGTACAAGAATTGTGGAATTTATGTTCATATTAATATACAGTGTTAATAACTTAATTTTCAGTATAAACTTTATATGTATGATATTACAAAGCAATATTTGAATATTTGTTATCAGAATTCTCTATAATATTTTGCAATTGTCATACACAGCTGAAATTTTAATAGAATTTTTAAGATAATCGCAATTTTTCTCAAACAGAAAGACTTTTAACATTTAACTATCTTTTAACATTTAACACTTAAATCCTTTATAGATATACGAAAGATAATATATTCCATGTAGTTTAGTAATGAAATGTTTAGGGCAATGATTTTAATAATAGGCTGCTGTCGAGTAAAACTTATGATACCCGATCTTTTGGATCATTTTTCGCAGTTATTAATTTTAGTTCCTGGATTTTGTCGTAAACTTAATAAAATGTTTGAGTTGAACTTAAAAAAATTCACGTGATTTGTGTGTGCGGTTTTCTGGACATTTATCGAGCATTAATATGATTATGATGAATTAAAAATGATTTTATCGCACTCTTTCAAGTTTTATTACTTATTAAACTGTTTGGGGTCCATATGTTTACTTAATTAAAAGGTACACGAACAACTGAATACATCGCAAGTTGTAAAAGTTCATAGTTCTTGAAGTTAAATTCCCATGTAAAACCTTTTTCCCTGTTAAAACTCTTTTTATGTTACTATCTGTATAATTCATTTTCTATTTTACATGAAAATTATTCTATTTTTAGAAACGCCCTTAACGTTTGCCACAACATTGAAGCAGCCAGCCAAAGTAATATTGGCTTTGATCAATGGTGGGGCCTTACTCGATTTCCGAACCAAAGACGGACTCACTGCCCTTCATAAGGCAGTTGAAAGAAATAATTTGGAAGCTTTAAAGGTAACTCTTCACAAAAAGCTTTAGAGTTCCCTTTTGCATCTCTATTATTTAAGCTAAATGTCTTGCTCTTATTGCTTCTTTCTGTATATTGCAAGACTATAAAATGGTGTTGCAAAGTTAGGCCTGTTGATACATATAAAAGTCCTAGTATTGCAACGCCGTTTTGTATTTAGAATATATATTTATAAAAATATACTAGACTTTAAGTAAGAAAATTAACATCGTGGATATAAATCTAAAGATTTTGATGTCACAGAAATCTTTGTCCGTTAAGGGACGAAAAAATCGAAATTGGCTAGAACAAATTCGAATGGTGAAAAAACGTTTGATAGTCAAACTTAAAAAACATATATGTTAATTGTTTCAAAATAAAAGTGTATCTTAGAGAAGAGACTAATTTCCCTATAAATGACCACATACCGAACGTTTGCCTTAGGACGATCTAGCAGGACTAGTAACGCATCTATGCAAGATTCTAGCCGATATTTCTTTGAGTTATCTACTATTCAAAGTAGGCATGCCGACTTTCTTCTCAGGAGGTTGAAATCTGTACTCGAGTCCTATCGAAAAAGATCTCCAGAATTGGGAAATGCAAATTCATCCATCGACACTAATTACTAACTATTAGACTTAGTTAACCACCAAAAAATAGACACTGATTTATTATTGATTTGGCAAATATATAGCCATAAAATTCGTTACATAGAAGATGGCTTATAACAGTTAATGAAGTCTTGTGGTTGTGTGTAAAAATTAAAAAAAAACAGAACTTTTTAACAAGAGTCACATACATCTTTAGGGCTTGGTGTTTGGTATATGTTAAAACTCGGCCGACATGTAAGGATGGTTCAGACTAGTGGATGTTAATGCACCTAAGTAGGTTCCTCCCCATCTCCTTGAGCAATATCCTCCGGAAGAAACTCATTTTGGGAGCAATAGAAAATAATCTGAATATTAGGGTTTAAAGAAGATAATAAATTCCAAGCACTTACATATCAAATACTAAACATATCTAGAAGGAAACGGTAAAAGCTTGAATATAATCCTGCTGTGCTTTCCTATGGCAAACTCGGTATGCCATTCGTACAGAAATTGGACTATGGAGTGAAATCCATTGTTTTATTTCAGTTCTTTTCTATTCTGAAAAAGGGTTTCTCCAGATTCAGAATATAAAATTTGCAATAACATTTTTTAGGTCATGACTATTCAAAGCTATTTACAAGAGACATGAAGCTCCAAATTTTCTAAGTCGCGTTTAACATCCAATCGCTGTATGACGTTTTAGCACGTGCTCCGGTTAAAAAGAAGCATTATTTTAACTGTAAACAATATTTCATGTTCGCACCTGTATTAGAGCTCTTGCTCAAAAGGCTGAACCCTTTCGTTCAAGATTTGCTTCCCGAATCGATACAACAGGACACCTCTTGCTTTTTAAACAGTCGTAAGAGAGAATTTACTCTGCGAAAATTATTTTTAATTTGGATCGCTTTTGATTTTTGCACAAATCGTCGTTGCACAGGGGAGTTAACTCCTAGGGACTCCTTCGACTGCCCCAATATTTTTATGAATAGGACCTATGGAATCTGATAAATGATATGAGTAGTGAATAGTTCAAACTCGATAAATTGTTCAGGAAAGATACCCCAATTATTTCCACAGGTTGGTTCCATTGTCGTTGTACATACACTCAACGACGAAAGTTTACGGCCACGATATTCTTTTTCATTATATAAGTAGAGATGTACTAAATAATGCTTAAAATCGATACTTTTTGTATGAAACAATAAAAGTAAAATGCAGGGTTATCATTTAATAACGATAAAATAAAAATACGTAACCTGTGACTAGTTTAAGGCCAGAAACAAAAACTAGATGAAAATCAATTCAATTTTTGGTTGAAGCATCGTGGTGGAATAATGATATAACAGTGGTCGGAGTGCTCTTGATGGAACCAGTCGATCAAGAACATTGTCCGGCATTTCTTGTCACGCTTCTACAATTGATGCTCTCAACTCTCTTAGTGGTGCTGTATGGTCTGTAGTTAGGTATATTTTATTCTAACTAAATACTCATAATAAATGTGTTTTGTTTCG
The DNA here is from genome assembly GCA_933210815.1 of Meta bourneti. Taxonomy (NCBI): domain Eukaryota; kingdom Metazoa; phylum Arthropoda; class Arachnida; order Araneae; family Tetragnathidae; genus Meta; species Meta bourneti. Next base: position 5,171,592 of record OW119934.1, on the reverse strand, counting down.
ATTACATAGATCTCGGTCTGATAAGTCCTCATGTAGCAAAAAAAGACCGCCCGCAGAGCGTTAAACCAAACCTATTTCGATTGATATATACTTGCCACACCACTCAGGATGCAATTTTTATTTGATAAAGTGTATCGTATTATGTAGCTTCTCTTGTGTTTGGCCAAATATGGCCCTTGCGCTACAAAACCCCAAAACAACCCATCTTTTTATTCGCCATTCAGTTTATTAAACAAAGGTCATAATCAATGTCCGAATTCAAAACTTTATGAAAATGGCCTAAAAAGGTAATTGATTTTCTTTCGATTAGATAACTATTTTCTTTTCAGACAAACCCCCAGGGGGTAGAGCTACGGGTGTGGGGCTCCTTGTTGTACCTTGGTATTCTTTCCTCTTTACCAGGGTTCGGTTTTGTTTGAAAATCGTGTTATGTATAATTTTATATATTTACGTGTACTTGGTTGTTATCTAAATTATTTGAGTTTTACTTTGATAAAAGTTGCATCTTGTTGCTTAATCTTTTTTGAATTGGTTTGTTCTGACAAACCAATGGTATTAATCAGCAATGGTATTAATCAACTCCATGGACTCCCAATGGTAATACCAATGGAACCATGCCCCTGACTCCCTCGTTGATGGGGTTACTGTCTACTCTGGTTAGAATTGGCGACTGAATATGGATACTATTTCTTCAAGGACACCTCGTGGGGATCAAGTTCTCAAAATAACATTTACCCGCAATTTTTAATCGTGTCTGGTCAATCTCGCGATTTTAAAAAGCTCTCCATAATTCACAAAGCTCTCTTTGGAATCAAATATAAATCTCCAAATGTCTAAAAAACTAAAATTCGAGGATTTATGGATCAAAACTACTACTTCCATACAATCGAGAACTTTTCTTGCTGCAAAAAAATTACATTCATTTTCAATTAAAATCACTGCCCACAAGATTTTGAACATATCGAAAGGAGTGATATCTAAATTTGATCTTATTAATGAAACAGAAGAATTAATCGCAAAACAAGAAGTTACAGATGCCAGAAGAATAACAATGAAAGGTAACGAAAAATAATAGACATAATGGTTTCAATAGCCCTGATTTTCCAGATAAAGTCAGAGCAGACTTCTTAAAATGCTCAATACGTCCAGATATCCCGAATCTTGTGCGTTGCTTCAAATGCCTGGTATACTGTTTATTCCCACCTTGGAAAGTATTCCCGAGCGAACTGGCAGCACCATATGTAACACCATCACACAGTCACCTATACCACTGCTTGTCGTTTCGCACATATATTTCTCTCTTCTGACTTTCACTGCCACGGATGCTTCCTCTTGATTCCGCTATTAGTCTTCATTATGACTTGTTATATTTTATGTTAATAAATCAGCATTTAAACCTTGAACTCCAAGGTGCATGACTTCATACATAATATATAAAATTGTGAATGTCATAATAACAGTTACAGGTGTGGCAGATATAGGAGATGGTACCCATTGGGTTCACTTGGTTAAAAATTCCATAGTTATGGAGGAAGAAATGCCCAACTTGATTGAACCAGCCGAATTGAATACAACAGTGCGATCTGAATAGGGAGTTTAAGTGATCTTTCTTGTAAGGGACTCGAGGAAGAAATGTATGGTTGATATTTAATCGGCCAGGGGGTTACGAAGAAATATCATTGGGCCGATTAAGACAATTGATTGTCAGAAAAGGGAAGAAGAAATAAACCTGAATGAGCGGACCTGTTGTAATGAAATTAAGATTAACTTAAAGTGGCGTAAGCATGCATTGGGAGTAGGAACCAGATGACTATTAGTGAGAAAAGTAAAATGGCAGTGAATTGGAGGGTTCAAAACCAAAAGACTTGTGGTGAAATGAGAAAAAGCAGAATTATTTGGGAAGGTTAAGACTTATCTGATGAATACAAAGTGTTAAGGGTTTAATTTTAGCAATGTTTCATGTGTATATAACGGCATTAAAATCGTATATCTTATGAAAAAGCATTAAAGTCGTATCTTATGAAGTTCATTAAAAATCATGTTCCTCTCAAAGTTTGGATTCTCTTGACAACCTAAGCAAAATGTTGAGAGCCTTAACCACTTAAAGCACGAGTTTTTTCGGAAAAACTGGTAAAAAATTATCGAGTTTTTTTGACAGAAAATGAATACATATATTGGTATAGTGTAAGTTATTTTTTGCGATTTCAGTTGCGGGGGGTGGGGTAAAAGTTATAAAAAAATTATTATACAAAGTGTAATAAGTAATATTAATAATATATAAATAATATTAATATAAATAATATTAATATAAATAATATTAATATAAATAATATTAATATAAAAAGTAATATTAATAATAATAAAATATTAACTCCAGATTCACTTCCATCACTCAAGAGATCATCACTTTCATCGCTGAAACTTTCTGATAAATTGGCATATTCAAAATCGTCACAGTCGCTCATTATCAGATAACTTTTTCTAAACAAGTTACAAAAACACTTAGTAAAAATTAATTTATGGTTAACTGTTTACTTTTATGATATTTAACATAATAAAAATGGATATATTACCTTTTAGACACCTAACAACTGCTTTATAATAAAGAATTTCTAACAAACTTATAGCTAATCATCAAAATGCACTACTTGGTTTACACAAGAAAAATGGTGCATAGTGGTGCCATCTACGGTAAATAAGTTTAATATCCATCTATAAATAAGTGGTAAATCATCTATGATAAATAAGTTTATGGCCATCTTTGGTATAAGTTTAATCTAGCCTATCTATTTTTACTAGAACGGAAGAGCGCCCGTGTGAGACACGGGCATGTGCAAATTTGCCTGTAACTTTCGCCCGTGTCAAACACGGGTAAATGCGTTAAGTGGTAAAGTTGACTTTTCCGAGCAAGTGTCGTAAGAGTTGAAATAGGCAATTCACTTCTTGACCAGAAGTGGTCATCCAAATCCTTGATTGGATAAATACGGTGCAATATCATTCCAATCTTTATACTCGGAGATTATTGCGTCGGGCATTTTCCTATGCATTCGGAGGGCTGGTAGTTGTCCTGAAACCAATTAGGGAAACACTGCTTTAGATGGTCTTCTTTTGTGTTATTAGATGAATTTGTTTGTTCGATAAACAACTCTAAGATCCTTAAGCAAAATGGGATCTTTTTCTGTCAGGACTGCCCTCTTTCAAGGAATCGCCCTCCAATTGAAAAGAGTAGGAATGCTTTGGTTTGCAATGGGGACTTTATTTGATGCTGGTAGATGGGGAGTAATTTGTAATGTGTTTTGTAAAAACTAACCGTGTATTAAAGATTGGCTTGGGCAAAAGCTTCAGCAAAAGTTTGATTTTAAAATCCATGACAAAACTCCATCACACAAACTCAAAAGTAACCAAAACTCCAAGTGACGTAAAATTATAAATGCCCCCAAATCACCAAAATAAACTTGGGCCGCGGTAGTCCGGTTAGTAGAGTATCGTACTTGCGAGTTCGAAATTTGATCCAACCAAAGATCGTTGTATACGTGGGGCTGGTGCACGGTTGAATCCATCGTAGCCTCAGATGTCCTCATGTTGGCGTGGTATGGACGTTTGGATAGTAGGGTTCCAGCTCAGGTGTTGACCTCGTTATCTGACCGTGATTCGAAATGACGAGGTGTCCTTGGATCTTTCCCTTCGGGATTGATCTCGGACCTAAAAACCTCGGGAGATTGCAAACGAAAATTCTATCTATACGGATATTATCAGTGCTTATACAAATATGACAAGTCAACAAATCTTGGTCATATTGGTGCCTCCTATCCACGGAATCTTTATTCAAATTTATAAAACAGTACTGAAGTTGATTAAAATATTCTGATGTCTAATTATTTTAATTCCGGCTCCAAATTTTTCCCGCAGATGTGTTTTTGAGTCATTTTTAGGAAATAACTGAAACTATACAGAAATTTTTTAAATTCCGATTACAAAATTCGATTTTCACTGTTCATGCTTTGAAAGAATTAACTCGAATAAACTGTTTTGTATTTCTAATTCTAGACACTTCTTGATCTTGGTGCTTCCCCAAACTATAAGGACAGCAAGGGATTGACACCTTTATACTACACTTTATTGCATGCTAGTGATCATCAGCTGACTGAGATTCTACTGCATGATCATGCATTTATAGGGACTTGCGATCCACAAGGATGGCAAGAAGTACATCAGGTAGAATTCCATATATATTTATAGTAAATACTTAAATATAGAGTTATGACAATTTTATTTCCATGTTCAGCTTCGCAGATTAATCGATAGATGATGTTAAATCTATTGAATAGTCTTTAAAAATATTAAAAAGCACTATGAAAAAATTTGAAACTTTACTATTGAATAAAATTTTATATTAATCATTAAAATTTTTTAAACAGCAGGAATTTTATCTTATAAAATTTATTGTCATAAAAATTGCTTTTAATATTTCACCGACTAGCGGTAATTCTGCCTACATCTTCATTTTGAATGGTGAAGATGATTACTTTTCCCAAACTTTTATTAAATTTTGAATACGTTCTGAGTGTTTAGTTTTGAGTACAATTTATCTGTTAGTGAGTATTTAAGTATTTTTAACGACTTTGTATTGATGGCAATGAAGAAATCGATATGTTATGAGGATGAAAACGAGAGTTGATTATTGATCCGTTTTTTGTATAGAAAAAGTTTGTTATTGAAACAATAATTTATGAAACTACTCTAATCGTGATTTACTTTTAGGGTAATGTCAATATATAAGGTTATATATAAGGAAAATATGGTTAGTGTACTGGTAGGTTGTTCTATGAATCAGTTGATCTTCTGAAAAGAAAATTAGTGAAAAGTATCCTGTCTTGTGAGTGCCAACATAGCTCCTAGCTGTATGTTTTGTTTGAAAGTTTCCTTTACTTTGAAGTCAGTTGCATTAGAGCAATTCTGTAAGCAGATGTTAGTCACTGCATTTGGGATATGCAAACAATTTATGAAACTCAAGTATGCATATTTATTCGTGAACCTAATACGGAAGTGAGCCATAACTAATTAGGCAGTTAGTTGTGATGTGTAAGTTACCTAATTTATTGAAAAATTCTGACGGCTAACATCTGGTGAAACTTTCTTAGACAATATTTTATCTTAATTCAAACTAAAATGAATTTTGAGATACTTGTATGTTGTAGTTTCTTGTCACCTTTTGAGTCGAAGACAGTATTTAGTATAGAATTATGTTCTTGTTAATGTTAATGTTTTAAATGCAAAGTGTTAGATTAATATTTTGAAAATTGCTTAACACAATAAAAAACTCATGAGTGTCATTTGTCTATTGTTCTCTTAGGCTTGTAAACATGGATTTGTTCAGCACCTTGAACATCTACTTTTTTATGGAGCTGACATGAATGCCCGTAATGCTAGTGGAAACACTCCTTTGCATGTTTGTGCTGTAAATGATCAAGAAAGTTGTGCTAGAGTTCTTTTATTTCGAGGTGCAGACAAGAATGCGTTAAATTTTGCCAATCAGAATCCTTATCAAGTAGCAGTTATTGCTGGGAATTTAAATCTGGGTGAACTTATTCGAAATCACAATGCCGAGGATGTAGGTAAGCCTTTTTGCCCTTTTCACATGTTTATCATTTTGTGTGTATCGCATTTTATATCTTAAAACAACATCTATGATAATAATCTAAGCCAGAGGTTCCTAACCTTTTCTGGACCACCTCCCCTTTACAAGAAAAAAAATTTCATCGCCCCCTCTCCCATAATAGTTATATCAAATATTAAAATATTATTGCACATTATCTATCTATTAAGAATCACAAAGTAGAAATTAAAAAGGCCATCAAAAGTAGAAAATTGTTTATTAAAAATTTAAAAATTAACACAAAAATAATAATAAAAAATTAATGAAATGGTTGAGCCTGGTGGAGTTTTATCAATTTATTAATGTCGGGTTCCAATTTGTCAACATCAGTCGCAAATCGCCACGCTCAGTGATCTGCAGTCTGTTTCTTTTCTTAGAAAGTAAATTTGCTACTGCACTGAACCCACACTCAGCCAAATACGATGAAGGAAATGCAATTAAAAATTTCTGTACTATTTCCCACAATCCAGGGTAGAGTGCTGATATTGATTTTTGAAGCCAGAACTCTTGGTATCATCCATTTCTGAATTTTACTTTAAGTTCTTCGTTAGTTGTGAGTTATATGAGTTCCTCTTCTAAATTTGATGATTCTGCTGTATCTACATTTGCGAAAGGATCCAAAACTCAACTCGGTATATCCATACCTAAAATATCCTGAAATCGCTCCTTAAAATCAGCATGAAGATCGACCAAGTGTTGGCAGTAAGTAAATCTTCCTGTTTTGCAGAGACTGCTGAGATTTCTGATCGATTCTCCCTTTGCATCGGTTTCCAATTCCTTAGCAATTAATAACTCTTGACAAATTTTTTCTTTTATGAATCGTACGTATGATAAGAGTAGTGCTTCGTTATTTGGTAGAGTTGATTCATCGAGTTGAATGGAAAATTTGTAAGTCTTCAAGTAATTGCATAATGATATTTCAACGTCTTTAGCCATTTCATCTATTCTTCTTTGCGCTGAATTATTACTCAGAGGAATTTTCCTGATGATATGTGATGGTGTCTTATGATGAAGAACAGTTTTTATTACTTCTTTGACTGCCGGCAAGATTAATTCCTCGCCAATTGTGTGTGGTTTTCCCTCTTTCGCGATTAACAATGAAATATTATATGAAGCTCGTAGTCCATCATCTTGTTTAGAAGACAACGCAACAAGGTTTAATATAGTTGGCTGTTTTAAATATTTCTTTTCCAATCCTTGAAAATAGGATAATTCTTTGTCCTTTTTATCAGCATGCATTTTATTCAAATGCTCTTGTAGCCTAGAAGGCTTCAATGGCTTCATTTGAAAAACTTTTTAGCAAATTAAACACATAGGTAATGATTGGTTCGTAGGAGAGTGCGTAAATCCATATTTCAAATACTCAATACTATACTGCAGGCATTTCTTAGTAGATTCAGACATGTTGAAAGAGAAAGTTTGCCACGGTTTCAATAAATTAACTTTTCAACAGATTTATAGATATACTATAATGGCTAATGACTTCTATCACTTATCACTCACAAATAAGGATTATTGGCGAAGCACACAAAAATAATGAGACATTCCTAGCTATCCATGTCTTTTATAGATTGACGCATCAACTCATTCGCTTGTTTGCGATGCCGGTGCACTTGCTCTGTAAACAAGTCATAACAAGCTCCCATATTTTTGTCGAAAGATGCTTGATTCGCGTCGTTGCTTACCAACTTGCAAAGACTTGTCACCAACAATACTAAAATCGAATTAGGTATACGTATACCTAATGATAATTTAATTTTTTTAATGCTTATTTACGCGATAACAATAAGATGAAAATTTTAGAGATAGGTAAAATATTTGTTCATGAAAACAATATTTTCAAAGTATTTTATCAACGGCCTCCCCCCTTGACTGCCTTAACGCCCCCATTTGCCTCTGGGCCTGCTACCGCCCTCATGGAAGACTTCAGTGCCCACTGGGGGCGGTAGCGCCCCCGTTGGGAACCTGTGATCTAAGCCATAAGAATGAGGACATTTGCTTTGTTTCACCTGAGTGGGTAAAAAATTGCATGAATCCAGATTATGAAATGCAACATCTACAATCCGAATTGTGTTTGCATTGATCCAGATTATGACCCAGAAATTGCATAATTCGCATTATGATGTTTCGACAAAATTAACTACTTTGTTTAGTGTTAACATGATTTTTCAAGAAATTAATTATTTTCAATTGTTTAAATTTTGCACTAATGTTTTACACATTTAACAGACCATACAATGCACATTTTTTTACCTCATGAAGATTTTCATTCCCCATATACTACTCATATACTTAACTTCCATTCCTCATATATAGATAAAACTAGAAGGGAGGTAATAAAAAAATTAAAATAAATTAACTTTTGGGAAGACCATTATTTTCGAAGGGGCCGTCGTGGCTTAGCGGGTATGCCCACTGCGCTAACAACCTTCGAGTTGTAGGAGGCGCAGGTTCGATTCCTGCCAGGTACATTCCTCCCTGGGTGTATTTCTCTCTTCTTTGTCAGTAAAGCTTTCACTGTGTGTGTCAATTACTTGATATTGTACGTCTTGTGTCAATTACTTGATATTGTACGTCTTGTGTCAATTACTTGATATTGTATTATGCCTGGCGCAGCATGGCCAAATATAGCCCTTGCGCCATAAAACCCCAAAAAGCAACCAACCATTATTCTCGAAGATGTTTTTTTGTTTTTTAAGTTGTTTATTAAGAGTCATTTTATCTCTGCAAATATATTATTTGTTCTGTGGATTTTATTATAGAGATATCAGAACCGCAGGGAACTAGTTTGTTGATGTTACATAATTTATTTTATCTAGATATCAATGGGTGAGTTAAATACTCTTCAAATATTTTCAGTTCCATATCGAGAAATGCCTAGATATAATCCTAGACGAAGAGCCAGTATTGCTCCTGTGGCGACACTCAGTCGCACTCATAGTGATCCACGTCTAGATTTAAACCTCGGAATCAAACCACCATCACCGTGCCCGTCTAACTGCTCTTTACCTCCTTTTTCTTCAATTTCATGCATCTCGGATGCATCTACTGGTTCTTCATCGACCTGTACTCAACCAAGTTGTGAAGAAAGTGAAGATACAGCATCTGGAAGTATTATTACAGGTAAAAACGTGTTGAGAAAAGTTTCATCTTTTCTTTGTTTAAAACAATATTAATCTATAACCTTGAGTTCCCTAGTGCTTAGTATTTTCTTCTATTAAAAGTGCTTCATACTTTTCTTTCGATTTCTCGAAACTCTTACATCAGTTAATATCCTCCAAATATTGAAGTTCTAATTCAAAACAATCTGGGTGACTTTTGCTTCAGGAATAATTTTTAAATGTTTTTCAATGATTTTTTGATTAATGTAGTTCAATTTTTTTATGAAAATTGTTTTAAGTTTACGATAAAAGAATTATTGCAACCCGTGTGGGTATAATTCAAAACCTTACGCATCTACATCCTAAAATTATTCCCTGTTAAGAAAAAAAGGTTAACGTTTCGAGATAAAACTTAAATGAATAACTGGGCCTAGTAATGCGATTGAAAGATTACGTGAAATATGGGCTTCATTTTGTGCAGTCTACAACAGAATAATGATATATTTTCTGTTATGATTTATATAATTATAGCAGAATTTATATAATTTAATGATATATTTTAATCTTTTTATTTTTGTTCCTTGCCAATATTAGTCTGTTATTTGCCTAATTTCATGAAATAATAGCGTGCCTGTCTTCGAACGCGGTTGTTCAGTTTCACCTCCTGTTTGACCCTCGGTACTAATATTCCATAGAATGGGCCTCTGATCAGCTTTGGTTGAAGAGTTGCTACTAAATGTTTTTCTCATGTACGTACAAAATGCACGTAAATGCGCATGAAAAATATTAGTTGAAAGTACTAAACTATTTTGAATGTAGCACTTTCTAACATCTGTTTAAAAGGGTAGGTACTTAATTAACGTTGCACTGGAGCAACACAATATCCTATTGACATCGATCCGGGATCAATCCCGAAGGGACAACACGATATTTTGAACTGCGGTCAGATGGTTACACCTGACCAACTCTCCAAAGTTCCACACCACGCCAACACTTTTAAAGGCCGTTTTGTTCATGGTTATAATTTCTCTTATGTGTCCACGCAGGAGGGAGGGAATGTGATTAGCCTTTATTGTGTAGTGTTTTCTAAGTGTATGAATGTTTGCAAAACAATAACGCTGTGCAATAAGTGTGCAAAGGAATATTAGAAGTTGCAAGTTCCTTGGAATGTATATTTTTACTTCATAATGTAATCTGGTACTAGAGCCCGACAAAACAGGGCCAGACAGCTTCCGTGAAGCGCAATTATTGTCGCTATTGTACGGAATAAACATTTTCTCCCTTCTTGCACCCTAAGGTAAAATTTTCTGTCGAGGCCCCTATCCAAAAAAAGTATTAGAATGAGTACGAACCAAAAAAGTGCCACAGATGAATTTTTTACCAAGATATATACTTTCATAAGCATTTTTTGCAGGTTTCAAAATGAATATATGCGCGAGAATGTCTCAGTGTTTCACGTTGGCTTGGCGTGGTGGGGAAGTTTGGAGAGTGAGGCATTAGCTCAGACGTTGCCTCGTCATCTGACCGTGGTTCAAAATTACGTGGTGTTGTTCTCGGATCTTTCCCTTCGGGATTGATCCCGGCAAAATAGCCCGCTGTATTGCTCCAGAGCGACGTTAATTAACTCCGCCTCAGAGTGTTCATCACATATAATAAGTAAATATGATAAAACTTGTCTACGTGATTAATTAGTTAAATGACATAAAAATGCAGCAAATTAAAAATGTCATAAAATGCTTGTAACATTAATGAACATTTTCAATTAAATATGAAAGTTTTAAACATCTGGTTAAATACTACATTATAGTTATAATCTTCTAGCTTAACAGGGAGCAAATAGTATTTTGTAACATCTTCAATTGAAAATCCTCTACTAAAAATGTTATTTAATAGTTATTTTTTAAAATCTTGCTTGTTTAGTATATTTGTCAAATGTTTCATTATACTCGTTAGATTCAAAACATTAAAAAACTGAAGGGATCTTGAATTTTACTACATTATCATTGATCGATATTGATTAGGATTTTAAAATAAAACCCTGATTTGATGTCTTGAGAGTGAAGAAGTATAGGCACAATTAAAGAAATTTGATTCAGCCTCGGAGTTTCGGTGAAACAGAAAGGAGAGTTTAATCTTTGAAGTCAAATTTATGATTGATTATCCATAACATTTAACTGATCATTTCCACTAGCGTAACCTAACCTCAATAATTATCCCTACATTCAATTTGATTTATTAACCCATTTCGCTCTGCGTGTGGTTCTAATAGTCAGTGTTAAAATCAAACAAAATATTAAAGTTTAAGTAGTTATTATACGAAATATATAAATGAAACATACATCTGCACTTATTATTATCGTACCACGTGTCTCAGTTTGAGGTTGATTTGAAAGGTGAGTCCGGGTAGAAACAAATATTAAAACCGCGTTCCTTATACCTAATAATGCAGTACGAATGGACGGAACATGGAACAGTTTGACGATACATGAAAACTCCAATACGCACCAAACTTTAAGTCTCTTTCCAGGCTCTCGATGAAAAGGTCTTTGAAATGAATAATGTTATTTGAAGAAAGGTAAAGTGTGGCTCAAATGAGTAGTAGGTGTTTAAAGTATTGCAAAATATGCACCATTAACCACGTCATGTTGAGTTGTATTAAAAATAAATATTATCAATCAATGTATACTAGTTTGAAACTACTATTTGACAGTTGATGCTGAAGTGAAAATATGATTGGTTTCAATCAAATTATTAGTGTTTAAGCCATACATTAAATCATAAATCATGCGTAAAAAAGCTTTATTTCCGAAATTAAAGTTTTTCAAAAGTTATTTTAAAAAATATATCTGAAAATTCCATAGAGTATTCCGTTGTTCACAGGTTCCTGAATTTAAAAAAATTCTTTGTCATTCCGCTGCATAAAAGTTCCCTGGTTCGAACAAAAAATAATGGGGAAAGCCTACATTTTCAGTCTTAATACACTGACAAACACTATATACTATTGAAACACTGCAAATATAGTGATGTGATCTATAGTTTTCCAAATTTGTTCAATGTCAAATGTTTTTAGACAATGAAGCAGTTTTGGGTTTTTATGTCAACTCTATAACAAGACATTTTTAGGTGTTATGAAATTTGCATATCTTATTAAGTTCCGCACCAGTTCCCAACTCATAAAAATAAGTTGACATTTGGAACAGACTGAAATAAATAAGGTCATATTTGCTTTTTCGGCTCTGAGGTGATTAAGCCCTCCCCCATGGGTGCTTCCATGTTTTCTTTCGATTATTTCGTAACTTGGTTCGACTTAAGCGTATTTATGATTGTTTGTTTATTTGTCTTGGATGTCTGTTCTAATTAAAATGCCTTTAATAATTTCGAAGCAGATATTATTTTGATATGGGATCACTATCAAAGCGTTAATGAAATTAAGAAAAAAATTTCCCTTATTTTTTCACCCATTACTATATTCCATTATATTCACTATTATTTCACCTATAGCCCTCACTATTTATCCAAGTTCTTTACTTAAAACTAAAATAGAAGCATCAGCAACTTCATCGACAGCGTTTTCCCACATTGTCCGAAAGCACAACATTGACTACTTCCCGGGTGAAATGCTATCCCAGCTGTGGTAATACAAACTTACCCGTAACCTATAGAAGGCTCTCAGAGATAAAACTAAAATTTTCTTATACCTCCCCAAATTGCTTTTGCACTATATTTCATAAAAATGCTGCATTGTTGCAAAACTACGTAAAAGAATTTGGTGAATGAAATAATTTCAAATTTCTGTTGTGCAATTTTTGTGACTACAATTTACTGCATTTTAAGTTATTGTTTTGTGATCTTATTTAAAATGATAATATATTTCTCTAATTTGACAAAATATTTTGATGTCCAACAATAATTCTAAATCAAAAACAAAAGGAAATGAAGTAAGTGTATAGTAAGTGAAATTTGTTTTTAAGTAAGTCAATAACCGAGAAGAATTGTACAACGAAAACTCAAGATAAGTATTTGTTTTCATCTTTATACTCAAAGGATCATACAGTTTGTTTAGGGTTTTAAGAGTTATTTGCATGAACTAATACTATGGATTACCTTGATGAATATGTACCTAAAAGAAACAAGTTGCACAAAAAAAGATTTATTTACAAGAAATAAAAAGTTTGAATTGAAGTAAGATTACCAAATAATGAAAATGCTTGCCTTTAGGTTAAGTTTTTTAATGAATGCAGAATCGATGTATCATTTACCATAAAGAAACTCTGTGGGGTATTTTTATCAATACCCTTTTGTTACAATTTTTGTCTTGAGATAAATGTCCAATATATTTTTCAACATCACATTATGTGTATGTATCATATAATATCTGAAACTTAAGTCCTAATGAATGCATTATTTACCAGACATTTGATGAATATTGTGTTTATGTGCCTATTGTATGTGTTAAATGTATTGTTTATATATTTATAAGAGTAAAATATTTTAACGTTCGGGGAGTTTATAAACTCTTGTACACATCATGTAGACAAATATTGTGATTTTTATCGTGATGAAAAAAGCCTGGATCGTTGGCCATGTTTTGTTATATCTCTTGATTGAAGTAAGTTTAACTGGAATAACAAAATAATTACACTAAATATCTGTTAACTAAAAGAAGACCAAATTTGTTTGTTTTTAATTATGTAGATATCACTAATTTGAACCATTATCCTGAGTATATTTTTGAACAATTTTCTGATAGGGGTAGTTGCTTTCTATAATGAATACCAATACGAAACCATTCAAAAGTCAGAAAACCATCTGAGATCATCAAAAAAGAAAAAATGTGACAAACAAAAAGCAGTGGCAAGAATAATTTCCATAACCTGGAAAGAATAGGATTCTATTCCACAAGGGAATGCGCTTCCAATTTCAGCCTGAATGAAAATCACCTGGTCTGACCGGTTTTGGACTCCTCTCTACAAACTATTGAAATACCAGAGATTAAATGATGAGCTGAGACCATTTGCCATAGACATTGATTATTTCGTCCAAATCAAGTTTTATTAGTGACGTAACATTCATGTAAGTCCGGCATCACATGTTGGAAACATCATAAATCATTGACTGAATCACGAAAACTGATGCTAAAACAAAGTTTATTTGAGTGGATCATCAGTTTTTATTTCAAATGTACACGAGACTTCTTGCCAGGCCCAACACGCCGCGCATGCCCGATCGTTCTGGTGTTTGATGATTTCTGTATCTTATTGGTTAGTGGTGTCTATCAATCACTAACACGAAACCTTCCTCCTTTCCCCATATATTCCATAGATGTTAGCCTCAGTCCAGCTTTCATGCGCTGTTGGTCCTTGCGCATCGAACAGTTTCAAGACGTTGCCCACAATATCTCGTTGTTTTGGAGTTGCTGACAATGTTCTTTTATTCCTTGTATTCTATTCATCGAATGTTTTTCTAGTGTTGTAATTTTATAACGAGTGATGCTTTGATAAATTTTATTACATTTTTATGACGATTTTGTACGTCAGTTATCTTACGAGTAATTATGTTTGTAACCAAAGACCCGCTTCACTAACCTTCAAAGTGTCAGGGAAAAATCACTTTCTGAAATTTCAAAAATATAGAATGAGAGGGCTGACTAGATATACAATTGCGGGAAAAAAAGCGAAGCGCTTTTTAGTCGCGCATCATTTATAGGAGAATAAATTCAATCTCGTCACGCCCAGTTTCGCTACTGGTTTTTCATGTTATCTATTTTAAATTACTTTAAATTATTGTTGATTCTCAAGCAGTGTTTTGTTTGAGATGGTGCATGCTCATGTACAGTATGATCAGTCAATTCGATTCCTTTAGCAGCAGTCATTCTCTTGATAGTCAGTTCGCTTTTGGATCATATTTCTTACATTTGAACTAAATAGTAAATTATACCAAAAATAAATCAAAAGTAAAACTTTCCTTGAAATAATAAACTTCTGTGTACATCTTATTTAAATTTCAAATGATGTGTCCTATATGGGGGCATGCCTTGTGATTCTTTCTTTTTGAAAGGAGTTTGTGTTTTCCTTCTGTTTAGATAAAATATTAAAAATGGTAATAAACCGATGTCTATTCTTTTCTCTAGAAAAAAGTGTTACTAGTGATTCTTCTGGAGTCTGTACCAGCAACAGTGCTGCCAGTTATGAATCTGGCCCTGAGCATCTTGGCTTTAATGATTCTTTTCTCCCTGGAAACAAATGTGTTTGTGTTACAGATTATAGTTCATTGGTACCTGGCCATTTACAGCTCACTGTTGGTGAAACATTGGAAAGTATGTTACATTTTTTTCCTTAATCATCTACATTTCTTTCGCGTAATGCATCTCTAGTACTTCTACCAAATTAACAAATTGTAAAAGTAAATAGACTAAAAATTAATAAAATTTCATGAATTATGAAATTTTTAAACTTCTAATTTTAAGCAGTTGCTCCATTTCAAGGTCTCAAGAATACTAAATTAAAATTAGTTGTTTTCTCTAATTTATATGTTTAGTTTGGTAGCAATATATATTTATTTAAGTAGAATTTCTCTTACACGTGCATGCTTGTAAATTGTATCTGCATAGATGTAACATAAGAAAAGTTTTTATAATGGTAGACATTGCAAGATATCTTCTGTTAAAAGTTAACATATTTTTTAAAATATAGAGGAACAAAATTATGAATAGTCAGTCTGTTTTAAAATGTAAATAAGAATTTATCACCAATGGTTATTCCAGACAAATATATTTACCTGTATCAGTCATGTTTATTCCCATGTAATATTTGGGTGCAGTGATTACTTGTTTTCCTCATTTTACTTTCATAAAAATTACACAAGTTTTAGCCTCCCATAACATTTTAACCTATCAATCATATTAACCTACATCAATCAAGATTGTTAGGATACAATATTTGCGTGAAAAAATATAACGTAGATTTCTAGTTTAGAGAGGAGCAAATATCAATGAGTTTTTCAGTGAAAATTACAAAAGTTTTTATTTCAACTTATAGAAGTCATAGTAAAAATATTTTTATTTTCAGAATGTTGATTTTTATTTTTTAATTAAAAAATATCTCTAATTGATAAATATAGCTAATTGAGATTTTTTTATAGACAGCACTTTTTATAATTTTTCTGATTTTTAAATGTTTTTTAAAGAAATTAAAAACATAAAACAAATTAGAAATCCTTTTATTAATTATCATTTGAGTTATGAGTAGAACAGTTTGAAGCAAAGAAAAGTAAACTGATAATTTCATTTAAAATATAACTTTAACAACCCTTTAAATGTAGACAGACACAAAAACATTTCTAATTGTTATATAAATAGAATTTACAAGATCGATTTATTAGTATATATATATATATACGGCATTTTGTCTTAAAATTTGAAATTTTTAATTTTTGATAAATTTTAGCAAATACTGTCATGTACGTACCTTTAAATGATGCAGAGAAAGTTTTTCATTAACAAAAACAGATACCACAAAACGCATTTATTCACATACTTATTTACATGTAAGCAAAACATGAACAAGTTGGAAAATGTGAAAGCAAGTCTACATTTACCTGTATAAGAGTCATGTTATATTCCTCATACAGCTTCATATAAAGTTTTGGATGCAGTCAACATTTTTCTTATTTTATTTTCGTAAAAACTAAAATAGAATTATCCTAGAGGACAAGTATTTTAAATTTTATCCGTAGTTACAGTTAATACAGATACGTAACACAAAAAATATATTTAACAAATATTTAATAGCTTAGCTCCTTTTAAAATTTCAAAATTTTAAAGTGTCTTTTATGTATTGTATGTGCATTTATAAATTTTTCTATCTTAGGTTTTTATTAATAAGAATATTTAATTAGAAAGTATCAAACGTCGACAGAACAACTACAAAAAAGAATAAACCAAAGGTTAACTGTAAGATTAAAAATCCCAGTTTGAATATTTCAGTTAGGAGACAAATGCACAGAAATCTTGAATTGAAAAGTTGGTACTTCTCTAAAATCTTCGTGTATTAGTAATATGTTGAAACAAGAATTCAACTTAAAATTTAAACCCTTTGTTTGAATAACCCATTCAACGGCGCTTTGATATTTTCGAAATTATGGAATGAATTTGCTTCCATTGGTAAACAGTGCTCATGTACCGACCTTTTGGTGGTGATGGCTGAAATCTGTTGCATGTATCTTACACCGGTTTGACATGAATCTAAGCTTTCTGCTTAAATCGGATGATTCCTTTTGAATTTAATTTTATGCACTCAATTTTATGCACAAAATGCAATTATTTAGATTTAGTTCGTTTGGTTTGAGCAAGGAATTAATGATTTTGTATCTAATTCATTTCTAATTATTGTGGTCAAATATTTTCAAATCCTTTATTTTAAAATTTGCGTGGATTGTTCTATGAGCGGCAGGTAGGCTGGCAAATTCAGGAAATGTATTATTTAAGAAATGCTATTATATGATGGTTAGGTGTCCTGAAAGAGTAATAAAATGTTAATTTCGCATGACAAAGAAGTGAATGTGAGTAAAATTATCAGTGAATAATAATTTTTCTTTCGTTACATAGTCATAAATGAAGCAGAAGATGGCCTATTGTTAGGAAAGACACATAATGGTCAAGTGGGTTATTTTCCTGTATCTTGTGTACAAGAAATGAATGCTTGCTTTGATCCATACTATTCAGCAGGATATCCACGAGTCGAAGGACGGAGAGAGAGATCAGCCAAACGTATCAGTACTATTCCAAGAAGATGGAAAACGTGGGTTTGAATTTTTAAAATCATTCTTTGCATTATATTTTAACCTTGTCAAACTATATTACTAGTTATTACGAAAATTTTGCGACCAGCCATGTGTAAAGAGGTTTCTTTACATTTTAAAATAAATTCAATTTATGAAATTTTGGTAAAAATACGATGTAGACCCAAGAACGGAGTGATCACAAACAAGACCGTTATAAGAGCATTAGAGGTCCGGGGCAAAACAGTTCACTCTGGTCCCCTCCAGAGAGCGTTGTCTCTTCAGCATTAGCAAAACGTCTTCATTCAAATGAAATGATTCCGGTGGCGAAACTTGATAGTTCGTGTCCTGATGCATGTTCAACTCTTAATTTTTGTGAAAGGGATGAAGAGACGTTATTAACAATTAAAGATGTTTATTTAAAATGGATAGAGGAAACTATTTACAAGTTAATCACATCGTTACATGGGGTGTGACTTACATGCCAACTCGTCAAGAGTCCTCAGTCTGTCCCTGTGAGATCTCTGGGAATTTCAGTCGCCAGGGGGGGAGGGTCGGTGTGCATATTGTGGTGCTAGTTGCTTCGTGGATCACAGGAAATGACAGGTGTTCCTATTCTTTATACTATATCCCGTGTATATGCGCAGTGCACTGTTGAATCAGTATCGTTTTTAACAAACAAAATGTTTCTTAAGACGTACTAAGCAGTTGCAGTTTTTCCGTTGAAACCATATGTTATCAGGTGAATTGAGGAGGTTTTCAGTGGACGGAAACATACTTTATAATACGGTACATAACACATTTAAGTCTAATAAAAGCTACTTGTATATAACCTAGAACCCAAACTAAACACAAGACAATGTTGCAGTTAGTTCTACTCACAAATATTATCAAGGGGCCCTTAAATCATCGGGCGTAGCAGGGTACATTTTTAAAAGTTTGAAACGCGATATAGGAATCAGCAAAGTTAATCACATGATAGAGTAAATAGAACAACTTAACCAATGGCATAATAGGCTGTTTTCCCATCTGGTTCTCGAGCGGTTTAAATTAGTTTGATTTTAACCCATAAGAAAGATTTTGGACCTAGATAAATAAGATTGCTGGATCCCATTGACACCACACACGCATATTATCAATTTTTGTATAAAATTAATTAAAAATCAGACAAATTTCAGAATGTTTTGCATTATTTATGTAACAGATCTGACCAAGTGGTATGCTAGATGTTACTGTGGTGAACACAGAGAAGAACGCAATCTTGCTATAAATTATTTATTGTAACATATGTACATTGCTTTATTTGCAGACTGTATGGACATTGCACCGTCCACTCTGAATATCTGTTCTAAACTAAACTTAAAAAACTACAATCACCTAATTTATTTGTTGTCCTTTATAATAGACTACGCGCTGCTAGACTTGCCAGTATTTTATGTTTGATTAATTTACTTTTTTATCTACTAGTCATTCATTTCACTAGTCTGTATGGAATCATAGCGCATGTGATGTGAATCTCACAATATATTTATCATATATGAATAAAATGTATAGAATTTATTTAGTTATTTTTATATAAAGTATAATTAATTGGTTAAGGACTTGTTTTTGAGAAAATATAAATAAAAGAAAAGAAACTTGCAAGAAAATTCATGAAAAAGTTCCTGCTTCTCATAATATTCAACTTGCAAAAAGTACTTATTTGTGAAAAAATGTTTTTATAACAAAACATGAAAATATACTTAAATTGAAATCAAATATGCCAAATTTTCTCTGAGCATTGATAAGTATTTCAAAGTTATATTCAAACAAACAAAAGGGATTTATATATAACATATAAAATATGAAACTTTTATCTATGAATAGCATATAATAAGTGTAATAGCATTCCCCCAGAACATGCCAATTGAGTGGAATTTTGAGCTTGCAATAAAAAATTCATTACAATCATCATAATCATTAAAATAGCTTTACGCTTCAATCCAAAATCTATTTTGTTAACATACTCACTTTATCAGATGATCGAATTAACTTTTACATTCCAATTCCATAATACAAAATAGTTATGCTAATAATAGCATTGTAAAGAATTCTTACGAATGAATGCAAGATTTTCCAAATTCAATTTAAATAAAAACTAACCAACATATTGCTCAAAACAAAATAAAAAGTATTAAAATTTCCAAGTATAACGGATTATGTTCAAAATTGTAATGCTTTTAAAATACTGCAGAAAACTTTTTCATTGTCACTAAGTGTATTTATTTTTTCATAAACATACTACTTAACTTATTTGAATAGGATAACATAGATCTTGTTCTTATTTATTTCATATAAACTTAATACGAAAATGAAAATGAAATTTAAAATGTTGATTTAAACCTATGATTTTTAATAAAAATCACTTGATGTAAATCGTGATTTAAATCAAGCTGAATTAAATCGGTCACTCAAAAAGCATAGGGGCAAAAGAAATATTCGCACATGTAATCAAAAATAAGTTTCTTTCATGACACCAAACAAACGTTTTTTCATCTCATCCAATATCTTAGCACTATATTAGTCTGTAAAACGCTTAAAATGAAATAAACAAATAAGATTTTTTACACTTTTGTATTCAAAATGAAAGTATTGCGGCATTCCGGAAAATGTACATTAAAATAGGTAAATTTCTATCTATTACACACTTCTTTAAAAGAGATTTTAAATCCAAGATTGTTAAATTGAAATATTCACAATAGATTAAGAAGCATAAACCCGAAAAATGCAGATTTTTCTATGTTAAAATACTTTTTACTGGAATGGTGAAAAATCGGAGAGAAATCAGTGAAATCTGCTTTATAAATATAATTCTATTCGAAAACAATCTATTCGCATTCAAGGGTGAACGTGAAAAAAAATGAATCATGAGAAATATTCTCCTTGTATCTCTAAAACCAGTAAAGCTAAATTCAAGTCCAATGGATTTTTACATAGTCTGCTTATGCTAGAATTGTAATAAACATTAAAATAACTACTTTCATAGTCAAAACCAATTCACAAATGAACCGTACCCAAACGGATTTCACAGAGAAAATATAATTTGCTAAGACAGCCTCGAGAATTCTGAAACTCGATTATACTTGTAGATGAATCAAAATTCAATATTTTTTAAATGGAAAGGAGATAGTGCTAAATTGAAAAATTATTTCCTTAGTAAAGCATAGTGATAACAGATGGTGTAGGTTTATATCTTGTCTGTGGAAAATTATATTTTATTGACCTCAAAGTGGACAAATTTATAGATTTGAATGTTATGAAATAAAATAAAGTGTTGTGCATGAAAAATATATGCTCGTTCTAAATTTTAACATGATAATAATCCAAAGCATAACACCCATATTTAAAGATTATTGGCCTCTACTGCTGTCTAATTGTTACCAAAATTTCTGCAAAGTCTGTCCATCCTATTGAGAATATTCGAAATAATTTGCAAAGTCAAATTTATACACATAAAATTTTCCCAAAAAATCAATTTCGAGCAAAAACTGCAGAATGGAAAAATCAAAACCAATATTTTGATACTTTAAATTAATACCAATTGACTGAGAAGTCGTGAAATTTGAAAAGTCACACAAGATATTAATTTTCGTTTTAAATGTCTTAAAAATCTTAATTTAGATGCCCCGATATGTTTTTCCTTTATCTAAATTTAAAACACAAGATGAACAGTCGCAGAAAAATAAACGAACCACCCCTCTTTTCATTCAAACAATTTTAACAGTAGAACAAGTTCAAAGATGGCATTTGTGACTGGGAATAACATCTATAAATTTATATGCATAAGATTTTCATAAGGGGCTCTCTTCATATTAAATTGAGCACCAATTTCGTAAGTCCAATTGCAAACCCCTATTTTGACAAAATTTCGAATCTATATAATTAACTTCAGATACCAAGTTTCATGTCATTCATGAATACAGAAAGTTTGGAGCTAGTAATATTAAATCAGTTTCCCGGACTTTTATGGATATCTTCCTAAATAATACTTCTATAGCGCTGATATTTTGTAGCATTTTGCTATTAAGGTACCCAAACAAAATGTACATAATGTTTTAGTTTTTAAATAATTTTTGGTTAGCAATGATAATTATTAAATTAATATTCGAAAAAATTGAATAAGAATCTTGGTATATTTTGACAGAAATCGATTCGGAGACTTAATATTACTATAAAAAAATTCAGCTTTCCTCTGGATAGTTTTTGCGCTACACGTAAATTTTCGTCACTACTGTGATTTTAGAGGGCATTCAAAAGGTGAAAAAACTTATGACAAACCTGAGGAATGTGTGAATTTGTGAAAAATATTTGGAAATATCATTTATGTAATCTAACGGACTACCTGTCATGTGGTACAGCTGAACAATGATCAATCTAATTGTAGAGTTGGGCAAAACTTATGTTTTTGCGATAACAGTCTTAAGGGCTATTGCTAACTTGCGACAACTGTTATTGTGAAAAGCTTATTCAATAGTTATTGAATAAGTTTAATAGTTATCAATAAATT
The DNA here is from genome assembly GCA_933210815.1 of Meta bourneti. NCBI lineage: Eukaryota > Metazoa > Arthropoda > Arachnida > Araneae > Tetragnathidae > Meta > Meta bourneti. The sequence continues at coordinate 5,149,511 of OW119934.1, read as the reverse complement.
AAAAATTGAAGTTGCGGAGAAATTAAACAGTAAATACTGATTACACAGCCCACTTTGGTGCCGGGTTTTTTTAAACTGATTTTATGTGTATTTCATGTGCTGAAAACAAATATGACGTTAGTTTTTGATCGTCACCTCTTGTTTGTGAGATATGACAGTAGCGTTATTTACATTAACACATCAAATTAGGCTTAGGGTATAGGCGTTAAATTAAAAAACCTTTACCTTAATAAATTTTGTAAAATATTTTAATTAATTGAACAAAACCACAGCAACACTCCTGTAAATCTTCAATAGCTTAATTAAAAATTAGAAATGAGAAGAATCAAATAAAAACAAAAGGAAAAGTTATTTTCTTCCACTCCGAAAGCTTCTTTTGTTTGAAATTCTTGAGTGAACTTCGTTTAGTCTCTTTGCAGATTCTAACAGTAATCTGCCATCATATGAGTATCCCATCTGTCCTGGCATTTGTCCTCCATTGTTTTTATGTCCTGGTGAAATCGTTCACCTTGTTCTTTACTAGTATCACCAAGATTTTCAGGGAAACTGTCTAAATGGCTGTGCAAGTAATGAACCTTTATGCTTATATTATAACCTAGGTCTCTCAAGTTGTTAAGCATGCTGTTAACTAGTTCAACATAGTTTTCAGCCTTGTGGTTCCCAGAAAATTCTTGACAAGGACAAATGAGATCCACGCTTTTCGCTCTGTCTCATTCATGGAATCCACGAAATGAGGATCGTTTATGAGCTGTCTGATTTGAGGACCATAAAAAATTCCAGCTTTAAATTTTTCTATACTTATTCCAGGCATTTTTTATCCTATGTATGCAAAGCAAGGGTCCTGATCAAGAGCTTTCATGACCTGTTTCATTAACCCTAGCTTTATATACAGCGGAGGCAAGATGGTTCTGTCTCGTCCGACTAAGGGTTCACGAATGACATTTCTTTCTCCAACAACCATGTTCTCTCTCGTTGGCCACTCTTTTCTTATCCAGTGGTATTGTTTGGCTCTGCTATCCCATAGGCACAAGAAGCAAGGATATTTCGTGTAGCCCCCTTGCTGACCAAGGAGAAAGTTAACCATTTTTAAGTTCACACAAATTACTCATTGCTATTCGTGAAACTTAATCTTCTCCATTACCAAAGCTATGGTATCATATTCTTTCATTTTGGCTGAGTGAGCAATGGGTATTGACCCGTATTTGCTGCCATTGTGTAAAAGTACACACTTCAAATTCTGCTTAGAACTGTCAATAAACAGTCGCCAATCAATTGGGAATATTCAGGAAGACCAATTTTTATCAAAAGTGCTCTAACATCTTGACAAAACACAAGATCGTTTTCATGAGCGAAGAAAGATAGCAAATCCTTTTCCCTAGTACGGTAGAATGTAATTTTTGTTCTACTATCAAGTAGATTCTTATAATTTAATCTAGAAGCAAGTAACTCAGATGTTTCTTTTGAGAAACTCAGATCCCTTATCAGGTCACTTAACTCGTTTTGATTGAAACGTTGAGGACTTGATGATGCTCCCTCATAATCACTATCACTCCCTCGGTCCGTATCACAAGGAACATCAGAAAGATGAAATTCATCCTCAGAGATCTCTGGAAGCTGATGGACGATGGAATAGGAATTTCGTCTGAGTGAGGAACAGGCCGTCTTGTAGAGGCTAAATCAGGATATGTCCACTTGCTGCGGTTATTTCGGTTTATGCTGGTAATATTCACAATACAAAAATAACAGTCATCAAAGTGGTTTTGGGGTTCCTCCAAACCATTGGGACACCAAATTTTAGACTCCTTCTCTTCCCATTAGTCCACTGCCGTAGGTGTTCGGTACAAGTTTTACACACAATGTGTGGAGCCCAAACTTTATCTTGGTCACCAAGCCAAAGTACCCAAGGTAAGCTCTTTTAACGAAATCAGAAAGGGTTTTTCTGTTCTTTTAGGGTATACTTACCACATATGTAGCAAAATACATCAGGATGATTAACACAACTTCTTCGACTGGATGCCATTCTTTCTTTTCATCAATCTTAAAACCAAAGAACTTTATAAGTTATGTTAGATGTAAACATTAGGTTATGTCAACAAATATGACTTCATACAATCAGCTGATAGCGGTACAGAGAAGGAAAAAAAGCAGGTACCAATCTACATAAAAAACTTAACTTAACCACTACTTAATGAGTTGTATAATAAAATATTTTATAATTTAGCTACGCTGAATCTCAAAAAGTAGAGCTGATAGAGAAAAACTGTTTTCATATTTGAAACCAGCACACTAAATATAGTCGAAAGCAATTAAAAAATTCCAGGCACTAAACAAAATCTGTGTTATTCTTTCGAAATTTCTCGTCCATCAAGATCTGGTTGATATTGTATGTCGTGTCTGGCGCAGCATTGCCATATGTGGCCCCTTGAGCCATAAAACCCCAAAACCAACCAACCATCAAGATATGGTCAATTTTCCTAATGACGAGATACCTAGTCGAGACTATCATCAGGAGGGTTAAGGTTCTTTAATCTTTTAGTCAAGCAATAAATGAACTGTTCCCGATTAATTACATATAATCTGAATCTATGAGTAGCTACTTTCAATGTGGAAATGATCCCTGAATGGACCCGGCTTCAACATTGAATATCTCCGGATACAATAGTAAATTCATGAAATTTCATATTTAGACTAATTTAACTATGTAGAATCTGATTAAGGCATCAAAACATGATGTTGGCGTTGGACATTTTGGTGTTCGTGCAAAATTTGATATGAAGACGGCCCTTTATTCTACGTTTTTGCATTTGAATTTGTAGAGGACGTTATTCCCTATTGAATGATATCTTTGAATTTGCTCTACTATGTTAGCGCTCGAAATAAAAGGGTGGTTGTTCGTTTTTTCCCTCGACTGTACAATAAATCATATTTTTATATTTATTATTTATTTTATTTTTAGTAGATTTCGTTTGGTCTTCAGATATTTTGTCATGAAAGGAAATTTTTAGTTAAAAAAATGCATATTTTCTGAAAAAATATTGAAAGTTGGTTGTGCTCCAATACTTTGTGACTGGTTATTTTTCATTTGAAATATCGAAAAGTATAGTTACAGGATCAACGGGTAAGGAGAAATAATTTTTGTTTTTCTTTTTGCTTAAATATGATATGAATAATTCCAAAATATATTTGTAATATCTCTTGTGAAATTTTGTCAAATGCAGGTCTTATATCTTGAAATCTAGAACAATACTTAATGAATAGAAGCGCACAGGGTTATCTGCACAAGATGTCTATAGCAAAGGAAACATAGAATTTACTCATGCATTTACCCATCCAATAAAAAAAATTTGAATAAACTAATTTGGCTTTATGAGTGTTTATATAATTCAAAGGTATATTACTGTACTTTATATTTATCATTTGTTGCAAGCAAAACCCCTATGACTAGTCTAGTGGTTGAGTAGGAATATGATAGGTAGGATAGTGGAATCCACTTTATCCCTCCAAGTATTTGGACGAGATATCTCGTCCAAGATCTGGTCAGTTGTGCTATCTCGTGGAGACAAAATTGCCCTATTACTCCAAGTGGAATAAAAATCCAAGTAGGAAAACAAATTGTCTCTTGCCTTGAACTGATGACATTTTGGAAGAGGTTTTTGCAGCAGAGGGTGGCCACAACAGGACGGTTTATAATAAACCACCAGAAGGGTTAAAGGACTAATGATAAACGAAGCTATTTGTTTCAAAAACAACATTGAAAAGAAAATTTTAAATGTATTTTAAACTGTTGTTGTCAGAAACACTTCTGTTATATTCTCTAGGAGTGATTTTTAACATTCTTGCAGATTTGGAGAGCCTCGAACTGTAATTTTGCACAAAGGAAAGAAAGGCTTTGGGTTTGTGCTGCGTGGAGCAAAAGGTATTCTAAATTTCGATAGCTTTTTTAACTATCTCTTGCACATTACATAGTAAGTACTCATTATTTGGATGTATAATTATACTAATATGGGAAAACTTTTTAAGCTTCGAGTCCACTGATGGAAAGGGAAACAAACATCTCTTGGCCTAGTCAATATTTGGAAGATGTAAATAAAGGTGGTGTAGCTGATTTGGCTGGATTGAAAAAGGGAGACTATTTGTTGGAGGTAATTTTTCGTGTTTATTTGAGCAATTTCTTCCAGGTTATCAATGTTGTTTACTTTGTTACATGTTGCATAAATTGTAAGAACCATGCTCGTCTTGAACTTTTGAAGGAGTATAAATGCACTGTCCAGATTGCATAGACCAAGTCCGTGGATAAGAAACACTCTACTATTGATTTCAAACAGGTTCTTCACGACAGAACTTCACGCGACAATTCAGAGGTCGCTGCTAGACCCAGGCATGCACAATTACTCTGCAATTATAATTATTTGCATTTAATACCCGGCCCTGCATATCCTGTAAGTTTCAAAGGATTGCATCATCCAGTGTTGCTACTTTCAGTGGAGTATTTCTCTAATGCAGCCAAGGTAGCAACAAAACTAAACCTAACTTGCGTATATCGTTTACATAGTGACTATACATTCTTAAAATTGATTAAAATGTGGTGTTAGGTAGGTTAGTTGTGGTGCTAATAACACACACATTGAAATTATTTAGTAAAATTCCTGAAAACACCATTTTTCCGATTCGTGAAACGTTAACCAGAGTTTGAAAATTGTGTGACTTGCTATAAATCTATAGTTCCGCTTAGTTTTTCCACTCCTGCTCAGAAGGCTGACAAGAGCGCCCCATTGCTTTCCTCAGTTCAACATCATCCTGAAGAAGTTCTTTCGGGTTTCTTTGTTTTCTGATACATGGATATAAATGTTAGTTTTTTTCAATTGTAATTGTTTCCTTCTATCTTGTATTCTATTGTAAAGACTTCTACCTTTTCCTTTCGTTAATTCTATGCCCGAATAGTGTCTTACTTCTAGATCTGCTTTGTTATTCTCTAAGATTTCCAATTTCTTTCTCGTCTTTGCTCTACTTAGAATACCTTGTACATAGAGGCATTTTTCGAAAAAGTAAGGTTGACTTCACTTCTCGTAACAATACTTTAACCGTAAATTGCGTTCTTCAGCCACTTCAACACAAATATTCCTACCACTACCATAACTAGTATTGTCCGGTTTTCCTCGTTTGGATTTAAGAATATCTACATACAAATGTTCTCAAATGAGAGTTTCTTTCGCATGTTGTTTTTCTATTAATTTTTGTTATCATGGGAGAAATACTTATACAGCTTCTGCTCGATATTCCTTAGCTATGATATTAGTCGGCTAATAAATAACAAGGTCTGCCTTGTCATTTCTAAGTGTTCTGTTTTTGCATTAGCTAATACCCTCTTTTGCTGAACAGTTACCTGAAATTGGATACCGTGTTTTGCAATTTATTCATCTAATCTTATCTTATCTCATGTATTCTCCAGTAATATCTTCTAACTATTTGTAATTTTCTTCCAAATTTATTGTTAGTACAATTATTGTTTAGGCTTGGAAATTACTTAATTCTTTGTATTCATTAGGTAAATCATTGTGAACCTAATGAAACGATACCTTGCAACTCTTGTAGATGACTACAAAAGTTTGAAGGTATCGATTCCCACTGACTGAGGGTGTTTGTATTGATTCGCAACGTCGGTATGGATGAGGTCAAGGGGCTTCGAAGCTATAAATATAGATTTTTTAAGATTATAGAAGATAGATCTACACTTTATGCTTCGAATGCGCATATCCTAAATCTTGTAATTATCAAGTGTAATTCCTTCAGCAAGTCCTCTGAGTCTAATTATGTCATTGTTTCTATAACCAAGATTTCTATGCCAAACTTTAATGAATTTTTGATTTCTATATTGGTAACCTATGTGAACTGATTGTTCATTACTTTTGTTTTCATTGGTTGAATCTGGTAGATTATTAATGACATACCATTCGGAAAAGATTCCACAGTAAAAGGCTACAAAATTTACAAACTCGTCTCTAACCGTCTAAAAGACCTCCAAGCGGCATACGCTCGGAAAATTCAGTTCAAACACAACCCCCAAAAATTCCCACACGGCAAATCGGCAGACCCCAAATATTCGGACATATCGTAAGGACCCCAGACATCTCGTTCATCGAACAATTTTGGGTATGCTGCACACTACGATGAAATCTCACCAAACTATACTCGGGGATGCCGCTAGGAGGGTTAACAAACAAGAATTATTCTGAAAGTCACTCTAAACTTATAAGTATACAAAATACATAGCATAGATGCAGGCTGCTAATTTGATTTGATTTCAATGATATCGATATAGATTTTAAGCCCTTTGAATTATGTATTTTACATTTCTTTATTGTATCTCATTCTTATTTCCCATCAGATAAATGGTCAAGATGTTTCTCAAGCATCACACGAGCATGTAGTTTCAATTATTCAACAATCTGGAAACTTGGTAGCGATGACTGTCATAACTTTAAACACTCCACCTGTTGGAACACCTGTAGAAAATGCTTCTCTCCCATATCGTCAATGTGCTACACTTCCTCGAAAACTAATTAGTAAAAAAGGTATGTTTCTTAACTTTTTGACTTTGTTTTTTTTGTACTCCTTTTCTAAATTATTTTGTATTGTATATTCTTAATTTATAATTTTTTCCATCCAATATTTTTGTTATCAATAACCTGACTTAGTATTTAAAATTTCATAACTGAAATTCAAAATTTTTTAGTGAATGGAAATTGTTTTCAATGCATGAGGGTTTAACTATTTTGTTGAGAATTTTAGTCTTTTGCATGAATATTTAGATACTTCCTTTAAATCAAGCAAATTAAATTCTGCAATTGATCTTATTTTTCATTTGAATTTCAGAACTATCATCTCTTGTCGATTTCATGTGTAGAACCTGATTACAGTTAGATACAGATTTATACGACTTGAAAAAACAATCATTTTTATACGTAGTTTTAATCAAGGTATAATTAATTATTCGTTAAGAAATTTTGTTAAACATTCGTGTTTAGCTACAAAATAAATATTAACATAATTCAAAATAATATGAAAGATTTTATCACAGAGATGTTTTTATTTCTGGTATAGTATGTGACGACATCCGTTTGGTAAAATATCGATTGCACGAGATGTGTATATAGCTCAGTTCTACATTTCCTCTCCCCATCATTTTGTTTGGATAAAACACTGCACTTTGCTATTGATTCATTTTTGACCAAATTTGAATAACTATGAAAGAGTACACATTTTAAAATTATTAATTACTATTTAATTCCTGCTACACAAGAAACTATTATTTCTTATATTGCGGTGTTTTTTAAGTACTCTTGCATTTTACAGTAAGTCAGTTGAAATCTTTGAATTGTATCAATACCACAAGCTTTTCGTTTTTAAAAACAATTGCAAAATCTTTTTGAATAAAGACACCTGATATAGATCACCAGATTTCAAAAGATTGCTAAAAGTGAAGTAATGGTTTTTTTAATGAATTAAACACCAAATCATAACTAAATTAATTAAGATTCACATGTAAATAATTTATCAAACTCAATTTTTGAATAATACTAATAGAGTACGTTAAAATGGTCGAGTTTAAGAAATGGCACCTAATATGGAACGCGTAAGCAATTTGTTCGCAAAAGCTTTTTATATATACACTGTATATTTAATGAGTAGTCAGTCAAAAACTATTCGAATACATCGTGTATTCACTTCCCTGGAATCGCACATTCAAACCAAAAGTGTCATTAGACTCGAAATAATGTCTACTATAGATGCATTTTTGGAATAAGGAGCTGTTTTCATATTTATTAAGATTTCATTTCACAAATTTCAAATGACAATACCCACTTTTAACATTAGTGAAAGATTTCCCATCTCTTAATTTCTCTAAACATACATTTTTGTGTAAATCTGATTGGCAGTAGAAAAACGATTCCATCTCAGTTTGTAGGATTATTAAATAAAGGTCATTTCCTAATCTGGTCTCCAGTTTTTTTACTTTAAAGTCTTATTGTCATTAATTCAGACCTTTCGATGCGAGATTGATAGATATTTAAAAAACATGGATTATTTTAAGCTGAACATTGTAAGAAAAATTCTGAGCAATATAAAATATCGAAATAATTTACTTTCATTAGTAAAATTATGCAATATTTTACAATTTGACATTTTGAAAATTAATGAACTAAAGTGACCGATTTTATTACTTTTGGGATTAGCCACAGTGTAGAATAAAATTGCAGTCTTGGTAACGTCTCCAAATTCTAGTCAAACTGATTGTTTTGAAAGAAGGACTAACTCAAAACTAAGTTTGACACTCCGCTGAGTCAATTGCATTTGAAATTTATGTTTTAATTAATATTTTTCCAATTATTAATTAATAATAGTTAGAAAATAGCTTGATACATAATAAACCTAATATAAATATTCAGAAGATATAATATTGAAACACTCACATTTTTTAACATTAGGAGCTCTGAACAGAATCTGGAGTAAAAAATAGAGGTTGTCTTTTAAAGAAATTCAGTTGATAAAACATTTAATATGAAGAACATTATGAAAATGAAATTTATAAATAACTTATATAATTTATATATTGAATAAATAAATAATTTATATATGGAATAAATTTAAAGCAGACATTATTCTAAGTCTTCCGACACTTTTGGTTTGTTTGTGCGATTATAGGGATGGTAATAAAAGGTGTTCGGATATTTTTTGATCGACTGAACAAAAAAGAAGTACCTTCCATTTGCATTTAATTAATTGCATTGGAAAAGGTAAATTCTCAGTCAATGTAGAGTTCCTACCCTATTTCTGTTCTTCAATTTTCTCGTCCGATCTTAATTAGCACGTCCAATCAAACTTCGTCTCAATATTTTCTTTTTGAAAGTACACTTTGAGAACACAATAACAGCAATACGTGCACTGTGTGTGAGCTACATAATATGTTATAATTCAATAATGTACAGAGAATCTATTACTAAAGGACAATGCCTGTGTGTGCGCCTGTAGAGAGTTATTTGAAATTTTCCATGGATGTTGTATTTCAGGCAATTTTCCGAGTTTGAGAGCTTTATGAGTTAATGATTATTATTATTTATGAGTTAATTTTAAATTAATTAGAAACACTAATTTCCCACAGAATGTTATCTTAACACGCAAATTCTATTGCTTGAAAAATATATTTCCGAATATGGAAAATGCACTCGGTATGGAACGTGTTCCATATTACGTACACATGTGCTTCGACGAAAAACTTACACTTGTTTTTAGAAAAAATAATTTAACAGAAAACTAGTACTAGCATTCAAAATTTATGATAACATAGACGTATTCAACAGCAACACTACAAACAATAAATCAATGCAATAAAAATATTTGTGAACTTATTTCTCTTAAATAATTAGCGTTTTAAATGCGCGTGTAAAATGCACCTCTATGTACAAAAATGCTTCCATTTAAAAAACGGATTACATTGAAACACTTCTGTCTAAAATCAGAATCTAAGTGAACACAGAATTGCCCTTCTGCAATGTTTTCAATCTGTTAGTTTCGATTAGGCTGTTTTATCCTCTGAAAAGAACAGTATGGCTCTCCCATAGGCTAGTTCGGAGGGAGATTGTCAAAAGTGCCCTTTATCAAGAATGCCCTGGGGACGGCAAATGTTTTTGTTTGAAAAATAATAGAATTATTTGCAAATTGAAACTGGAATCTCTTATATAATGGTAAATCCAAATGGGCAGATGAAACGCTTAACAAACTACATATAAAACCCCAAATTCTGACTAGTTGCCTTCGTGCAGAGAAGAGCACGTCTGTCCACGAACATATTCATCAATTAACACATCAATTAACTAGCAATCTGCATTCTATGTCTAATTCATGTAATCGTATCATTGCCATCTGTTATAACTCCACAGAACTATCTTTCAAACATGTTAGCAATGATTTTATGCATAGTAAAATTTGTAATTAATGTATCATGCATAAATATTTTAGTTTATATTTTAACATTGTTCAATCCAAATTATCCAACTTTTATGAATTTACTATAGATGATTTCTAGCCCTTGAGAAAACTTATGTTCAGGTCTTGATTTCAATTTCGTCGGCTTACAAGTGTAACACTAAGTCAAAACTTTGAAAACGAGTTCTGGTGATCTCTTTAGACTACTGAAGTCCACTAACTCATTTTATCTTTGTATGAAGGTTATATTTCTTGAGAAACACTTAGGGAGTTTAGCTTAGTCGAATTTTTCCCCCTTCGTTTTCTCAGAACTTTGTGCTTTGACTTGATGTGTAAAATTTCTAGGCCGAGATTCGTTAACTGGAATTATAATATATTTTTTATCAATCTGTTGTACTAGTGCAGTATGATCTTGGGTCAGTCGATTCTTGAAAAGGTTTGAAGCTTATTAATAGAACGTTCCGCACCGAGCGATAAACAGAGCTATAGTCCGCTCTAGAGACGCCAAGTGTGAAAGCGATTTGTTTAAGTTACTCCTAATTTACTCGTTTAACCTTAATTTGACTAATATATATATATATATATATATATCCTGATTCACTTAGGCTCAAAGGGAAACCAGCAAACAAGGGATGGGTGATTTATTGATAGTGCTTTCGTTGGTTGAGTGGACCTCATGTTCTTTTCAATGAATTTTCTTTTTTTTCTTTTCAGTCCTGTGATGCTGCATATCATTTAAGTTTGAGTGTAAAAAACTCCTCTAGGTTCACAGACCAACCAATCAAAATGGGCAATAAAAGATCTGATAAAGGAAGGTACAGGAAACGAAGTATCTATTTTAATACAGGGAGTGCTGAGTTAGGATTTGAGTGTTTTCTACTAGGAAAAGTACTGACCCGAACCTAAAGTTCTTGTAGTTGATATGCATAGTGTGAATGGATTCAGCCCTCTTAGTATTATGATTTCCTTAAGGTTCCTTAAGGTTCTGTTGTATTAGTTGCTTCTTACATCTGTGCATTTATTTTGAGCAGTCGCGGGAAAAAAAAACCGAATCACCTCTCTTCATTCGAATAATTTTAACAGTAGAGCAAATTTAAAGATGGAATTCGACAGGGAATAACGTCTTCTATAAATTGGTATGCATAAAATTTGCATAAGGGGGCGTCTTCATATTGAATTAAGCACCAATTTCATAATTTCTAGCGACAACCCCCTATTTTGACACAAAATTTCGAATCTATACCATAATTTAACTTCAGATATCAGGTTTTATGTCCCTCGGTCCAGCCGTTTCGGAACTATGAGTACGGAAAGTTTGGAGCTCCTAATGTTAAATCAGTTTCCCAGACTTTTATGGATATCTTCCTAAATAATATTCCTATAGCACTGATATTTTGTAGCATGTTGCCTATTAAGGTACCCAAACAATGTTTTAGTTTTTAAATAATTTTTAGTTTGCAATATTAATTATTAAATTAATATTCGTAAAAATATGAATAGGAACCTTGATAGACTTTTAATATTACCATAAAAAATTTCAGCTTACCTCTGGATAGTTTTTGCGCTACACTTAAATTTCAGTCACTACGGTGATTTTAAGGGGCATCCAAAAGATGAAAAAATTAACAAAAGTTTTATTTAGCGATAACCATGTTAACCGTTTATTGCTAATTTGTGGTTACTAATAGCTTGTTATATTAACAATTTTGCTATCAGAAAGTGGTACAAACAGTTAAAAACTAAACATAACAATTGTTATTGACTTAGAAATCGACGTAAACAGGTAATTTTAACTGCTATCCCAATTACAGTTATCGATAGCTATTAATATTTTTTATAACAGTTACTAACTGTTAAATGTTTCGATAACAGTTGTTAACTGTTAGAAATTTCGATAACAGCTGCTAACCATTATTTTGTGAATACACTGTTGCTCAAACTGCTGTTTGAATAACAGCAAATCTCAGAATTTTTGATATTTCAAAACGAATATTTTGAAAAGAATGAACCTTTGTTCTAAGGTTCTTTTCTATATTTCTTTCAATCATTAAATGATCAATTGCTGATTAACGACGAATAATCACGATCTACGATTATTGAATTTCAATGTGGACATGATCCATGAAAAGGGCAAGAATTTAACATTGAATATCTCCGGATATACCGATAGCAAATTCATGAAATTTCATATTTAGACAAATTTGACGGTGTAGAATCTGATTAAGGCATCAGAACAGGGGTTGCTATTAGAAATTTTGAAGTTGGTGCTTAAAATAAAATGAATATGACTATATGTAATTTTTATGCATACAAGTTTATAGACGTTATTGCCTGTCGAATGCCATCTTTGAATTTGCTCTACTATGAATAGTTTTCGAATGAGGTGGGGTGGTTCGTTTTATTTTCCGCTACTGTAAGTCGTTAATTGGTAATTTTTCCTAGTCCACGTGATCCATTTAAAAATAATTTCGGTTCATGAAATGATCCATCTGGTATTTCATATTGACGTTACAAGTGTTGAGTAAGTTTTAAGTAAAATGTGTAATTTTAGTTCTTTTCACTCTTTTGAAATGCATTAAATTTGTGTCCTTATGCATGGTTATTAGTGAGAACCGCGTTAAGTATTGCGGCGATGCTAAACGTCTTTTCTAATTCTGTGAATGGAAATGGGATTTTGTTTCTTATTTGTTCCTAATATGCATTATCTGTCCCTGTAAGAGAAAATGTTCGCATTTGAAATTGATTCACAAGCGATTTGGAAAAATGTTTTTACTTCCTGGTGATAGTTAAGAGTAAAAATTACGTTTCTAGCCAAGAAAACTCCATTTTAAATGCATGCAATTTTCCCTCTCAAACGAAAGATCTTGGCTAATCCAATGTATGCAACGGTAATAACACAATCATCAAACATTAGGCTGCATAAAAAACCACTGCATAAAGGTTCTAAGCAACTAGCATTGTGAAATTATATCTTCTAAATCTATTGGGTCAAATTAATTTAGGGGGCATCTAGGGCATAGTTACATGGTTTTCATCAAATAGAAAATCTTGATTCTTTCATTGCAATAAATGACCTTATAGATATATTAGTTTCGAGATTTTTTAGCTATTTGACAGAAAAACAAACTTTGATTTCGATGAACTTATTGTTGTATTGAATATATATATATATATATGCATTCCAATTAAGATCCGACTGGTGTGTTGCGTGATTTGTTTGTCTCTGCGTATGACAATTTGCTTCAAATTCAAAGTGTGCACACCAAAGAAATGCCATAGTGCAACACTAATTATTGATGATCTTGTTTATCATATGTGCTTACAAATATATTTAAATCGTTTAACATTTATTTAAAAATGGAAAGACAGTATTGTAATAGTACTTTATCTGAATTTGACACATAAATATCTTTAATATAAAAGTAGGAAATGTGTAGAGTATTTTTGTAGGAAATTATATGTACGTTAAGTAACTATTCTACATATTACAGCTCCTGCTCCACCAAAAAGAGACCCAAAGACTACTCTATCTGTTGGAAGAGTCAGAGCTAGGTCGATGGTTGCTGGACTGGCTGAAATAGGTTTGTCAATTTAACTTTCATTCTAGTTAATATCCATGAAATAGACGTTTATTATTATACTGTGTGACTGCATTAGGTTATACTTTGTCAGTGGAATGTCACTGAAGACAACATCAATTGCTACATTATTTTTCTATCATGAGTAAATCTTGATGATTAGCTCTTTCAAGATTGAATTTCTTTCGGAAAAATAATGCATATCTAATGTAGTAGTAACGCACTAAACTTTAAAAATGGTCTAAGGCATTCTAAGACGGAGAAAGATATTACTATATGTGTGAAATCACATACATACAGTTCATTAACCCTTTGAGCTCAGTGGATCTCAGACTCAAATACTTTAAGAAGTATTTCAAGACCAAGAAAGTGTTTAGTATTTGTTTCTTAGAATATACGTTTTACCTTAAAAATTCTTAGAGATCAATTTTATTTTTAAAAATGCATCATAATTTTATCGACCATATTTGATTAAAAATGTAGGGTAGTTATTAACAATTGATAGTTTTTATTTTTGTAATTTTTAATGATCATTTTGCAGATACGTATTCTCAAAACGTCGATAGGTAAACCAAACCGATGAATGGTTAAAACAAACCATTTTAAGAATTTAAAAGACAGTTGACACTGTGCACATTTATGGTCATAGAAAATTTATTTTTCTATAACGGAAAACCCGAATAAAGAACTAGGAATAGTTAGGTAACAAAACATCTAGTATTTAGAAACAGTGGATTCAATTAACTTCACAATTTAAAATCTCAATTTAAGAATAACAAGTAAAGCATATTTAAAACAAAATTTTAAATAGTTCAAATAGATGAACTCTTCTCAGTGGCAGTTCCTCACCACTAATTTAAAGAATTTTTTTAAATGTGCAACTTTAAAAAGCCAAAAATATCAAACAAGGGACAAAATCACTCTGTTATCTCTTATTATGTACTTGTACACATTAAAACACTTCTATTTACAGTTTTGAAATTAATTGAATAATTTGAAATTATTTCTAAATATTGTGTACAAAAACTTACCGGTGTCAGCAATTGCACATGCTAGGTAAACTGATTTCTAAATTTGAGATAAATCTGTATCAAATGTTAAACTTCCTTTCCAGATTTATGTTTCCAGTGCCGCCTAACCAACGAAAGTCAGGATTCCATCCCATACAACTTTCTGCTCCAATTCATCAGTAATTTCTAACTTTATTTGAACATTTGTTTTCAAGATGTCGCTTATTTAGTATTGCAGTCATACGATGTGATATTAGCTAAAATGCATGAATGGACTCACGTTATGGCTCAGAGGCAGCAGACAATGCATTGCTGGTCAGTGGGGAAGTGCTTTGAAACTGGTTGATAATAGTTCAAATCAGTTTTAATGTTTCAAACACATTCAATATTTACTATTCTGAAAAGGACACCTTAAAAGATATTTACTGCTGTTCGGCATATTGTGTATACTGCTTTTTAACCACGTTTTACTAACAAGCACCCTGTAAGGGGAAGCCATGGAATCCACGGACTCAACTGTTCTGACCAAAACCAATATAAAAAGTTGTAAATACAAAACAGAAGTATGATTACAAAGTAATGGTTTCTCATTTCATTAAACCATTTTTTAAAACTGATAACATTTTTTTTTTAATTTTAAAATTCACCTCCAGCATTCTTCAGGAACTATTGCAGTTTTGTGTTAAATTCTAACTTGATGTAAAATGTCATTCTGTGAACAGACTATTTTCTTTTATGTACGTAGGTATTTTTTAAATAATCAATGCGACGCTGATTCATTTAAAAATTGACGTGAGCGCAATTCATTACCCAGGATTTTATGCAAACATCACTCAAGAAATTTGGAAACACCTCGACATTTGTTCAAAAACCAATAGAATATCAACAAATGTGATTATAATGCATAATAAACTATATTATTATTCGAAATAAAGGTATTTGCACTTAAATACATATCATATAAAGTAAAAAGTTCTAGTTTGTATTTAAATATCATACTTTTATTACAGCTTTTCATACTCGAGGCAATAGAATGTCAATGGTTCACGACTAATCTTTCCTAACTAATCCTTAGTCTTGCGCTTCCACATGGTATTGCTTGCCGTTGGAGAATGACATTCTTCTTAATGAACTTCTCTTAGTAAAAAGTTCGAATTTGTATTCATTTGTAAAAATGAGCCTTTTTCTCTCTCCAATAGTCAAATTTTGATGTTTACTGGCCAACAGTAGTTTCTTATTTTGTTAATAGCTCTTAGAAGTGTATTTTTGCTGTCACATATCCATTCATATTCCATATCGATAAACATGGATAATGGATATTTCATATCCATGTTTTTGCAATCTTCTGTTTACTGTGGTCAATGATACTGGTGTACTTCGTAAGAAATTGAGATTACAACGTATTCATACGCAGTTTTGAATTGATAACTTTTGCGTGTGACAATCAAATGCTTCTCTTCAACTTTTGAAGTTATTCGAGGTTTATGGAATCAAAATTTATCTCTACTGCCTAGTTCCACCAAAACGTTTAAGTGTCATACAAAGTACTCGCCAAAACCTTTCAAAAGGGGCTATTTTGCAGTCTTTCGAAGAGGTACGATTACGGCTTATTTGCCGACAACTAATCTCTTCTTAGGGGGTCATATGAATCAAATTAAGCAAATTACAAAACCACAAACGTTTCTGAAACTAATAAATAAAAAACTTCACCGAAACGTTAAATTGCATCCAAAATTATGTGTTAGCTTTTGCAGATCAGTTGCAATGAGAAGACCACGTTATTCACCAGAAATTTGCATACTCTCAATTTTGTGTAGCATTTTTCGGAAACTCTCCCCAGCTATGTTATAAAATTTTATTAACATTGAATTTTTGCGTTTTTGACAAATAAATGGCTAACTATTGTAATGAAATCTTTTTATTTCCCAGACATGGCATTGAGATTCTCAAACTTTTCTGAATTCTTTTGTATTGGTTGCATTCATACTTTAAGGTTATAGTAATAAAATTTATGTGAAGTTAACTTGTATTTCTGATGCCACTTTATACTGATACTTCTGTAATCATAGAGCATAACCAAATATGACCTCTTCAAAGAAAATTAAAAATAACTTTTTTGGTGTTTGAATTTTTAACATTCCCAGGATGCTGTATTGATATATTTTGGGCTAATTTTAAATTCTTATATAAAGAATAATTTTCTCTTTTCAGAATCTCTAGATCGTACATTGAACGAATATGATTCTGAAGGTAGATCTACAAAAAGCAGCTCCGTTGAAAGCATTCCAAACAAAGCAGCGATGAAAGCATCCAACTCTCATTTGACTAAAACTGCTTCTATAAAAGCCCGACCCAGTTCCCAAAGAGTGTCAGCAGCAGAATTGGAGCAGTTTTTTGCTAGACAAGGGTCTAAGAGACATATTCATAGTTACACTTTAAATACCAGATCCAGAACAACTAGCCGTCCACCTAAAGTCTATGGAAGTGTTGCTGAAATGAAGCGTTCAAAAGCTTCACGATCCAAACTTGCAGAGACTGCTATGAAAGTTCACAAAGACTTTTTCAGCACTCCCGATTTAAAAGCAGCGAATAATGAAATAGCTCGGAAAAGAAGCCTTAGTCAAGAAGATGTCCTCACTATTCAGAGAAGCCGGCACTCGTGGGCTTGCACTCCCAATGGCTATAATAACTATCTTGGCTTATGTGATAGTGAAGAATGTAGTTTGAAGTACAGTGACGCTTGGAAGTCGATCGAGGATGTGTATGATGAGAAGAAGTGCGACATCTATGCACAAACGTTACCTTTAACTAAGAAGGACAAAAGTGTGCGAGCCAGCTGCCCTCCTCCTTCGCACCCTCCTCCTCCTCCACCTGTGGGCCAAGTTGTTAAAGTCGATGTGTCAAAAGCCTTAGGTGAGTATGCGAACGTCAACGTTACAGATGAGGAACACAATTCTCACGTTATGTCAAGTTTCCGTCCAGGAGACAGTGCCAAACTCTATGCATCACCTGAGGTAGTAATGAGCGTAGGTTACAAGTCTGAAACTCTACCTGTTACTAAAGAAGCTGTGCAACCCAAACGAACAAGTGCAGGATCTAGTCTTAGATCTCAAACTCTTCTGCCTAAAATTTCTGTAAATAAGTCTGATAAAGGAAGCACTACATCTTCTGAAGCCGAAAATAGTGGCGACTCTGGAGGCATGTATTCAACTTTTAAGAAGACTAGTCGTCAGAGGGATTCCATGTCGACTGATAGTGGCCATGTTTCAGATCGAGGAGCTTTGTGGTCATTAAAAGGTAAATCTTCAGCAACTAGTGCCTATTCTTCGAAATTTGACTTTGAAGATTCTGATGCTGGTAGTCCACAAAATTATCCTACAGTTAAGACACCAAGCCATGAACCCTTTATTCCTGAGCCAGATTATGAAAGTAGTGAAGATGATTTTATGCCTACATCTGTAGATAAAGGTGGTAGTCTTTCTACTTTCGGAAAAGGAGATCAAGATGAGAAAGTTCCTTCCCAATCTGATATAAAGCAGATACAAACAGACACTAATGTTTCCCATAGTCCTCATACGGAAGCCAAAAGAGCTATACAAGAAGCTCGGGAGCGTCTGAGGTTTTCTCAAAAACCTTTAGATAAAAATGCCACCGTTGTTTTTATAAGCGGTAAAATAACTGAACACAAGGTTGAAAAGAGTGAAATACAACTTCACAGAACTGAAGAAGGGAGGTTAACCGGTACTGTTGTCATATCAACTACAAATGAGCCACAGGAATCTCTCTATCTGTCATCTTCAATCTTAAAAACTTATGAAAACGAGAAGTGTCTTCGCTATCCAAGTCGAGATGCTCCGGCATCCGAGTATGCAAAGTATCGACAGCAAATTTTGAGTGGCATTAATCAGGCTTCGGATTCAAGTACTATACCAGATGTTATAGAGCTTGAGAGTGATGTAAGAACAGATAAAAGCGACCTGAAATTGCCGCCCGATACCGCTGATAGAAAAGACTGCAACCCTACCGATGGATTAAAAATTACGCTTACTGGAGCTCAAAAGTGTCCTTTGGATAATAAAAACAGTGCAATCGCAAAAACTCAAGTAGGAAATTCTCATCCTAAAGAAATTTCCCATGAGGACGTTACAGAAACTAGCTCTAGTGGTGTGTCTTCAGATATCGAGGCTATAAATGATCAAATCGGTGTTCTTTCTAGCTCTACTGAAGACGACAGCAAAGCAGAAACAGTTGTACAATTATATGAATCTGGTCAATTATCTGAAAGTCAAAATACTAACCAAAGCAAAAGTGATACAGCTATTGAAATGAAACACAAAATCAAAACTGAAGAACTATCAAACAATGAATCTGAATCTTGGAGTAAAAAGAATGTGAAAGATCTTGCCACGTCCTTAGCTTGTGAACTGCAGGGATTTCAAAACAGTAATCTAGAGGGTAAATCTAAAAGCTCCGAGGACAAAATATATCACGAGTCTGCTGTCAGTGTTCCGAAAAGTGCTCCAATTAAAACTAAAAAGCATTCGTCTGTTTCTCTTAAACAGAATAAACGAGTGTCAGATCCAAGTAAAGCCAAAAGTTCAACAGAGAGCAGCTTAGAAGAAAGTTTAGAAGTGTTAAGGTTACAAGTAAATTCTCTTGGTTTAGCAGCAGTAAATGAAGTTGACGTATTTACTGAATTAGTTCCTCCACCACCAGAATTTGCCGCTTTAGAAACTATGAATTCCAAGAAAGAATCTTATTTAGCACCTGAAATAGCCATTGCTCCTCCTCCTGAATTTTCGGACAATTCGCCCCAATTAAGAAATCGGACATCATCTCATCGAACATCTTCAAACACGCATCAGAGAAAGAATTACCCCATGAGTTGTCATTTGAATACGTCATCCAATTCCGTTGATTTAAACTTTTTAACATCTTTGCGAAGTAAATCCCCCAACATCATGCAAATGATGCGCAAAGACAAAAAGACTTGTTTGGGAAGCAGTAGTGGAAGTGTAGCATGCACAAGTGGCCTCAGGCATTTACCTTCATATAGCCCTTCCGAGCATTCATTGTTACATGAGAGTACTAGTACTGAGCGATTTAAATCTGTACAAAAAGAATTTCGTTTCAAGTTGTTACAGGAATGGACTGCCAACGACATCGCAGATTGGTTGGATAGTTTGTTTCTCCCTGAGTACAAACAGCGCTTTTCGGAAGCTGGAATAACTGGAGCTAAATTAGCCAATATGGATAGCAATGACTTAATG
Source organism: Meta bourneti (assembly GCA_933210815.1). Classification (NCBI taxonomy): domain Eukaryota; kingdom Metazoa; phylum Arthropoda; class Arachnida; order Araneae; family Tetragnathidae; genus Meta; species Meta bourneti. Next base: position 5,129,669 of record OW119934.1, on the reverse strand, counting down.
GGACTCGGGGTTAAACAGATGGGACATAGATTGAATATGGAACGATCCTTAAAGAGGTACTTGAAATGACTTAGTGTACAAAGAATATTAGTTTCTGCATTAGCTGGATTCTGCTGTCAAAAATTAAATAGATAAGATAAAAAATAGTTTTGTGCTCACTTAAATCTCTATAGTATACTTATCTCAATATTCTTCCCAGCAGCTGATAAAAACTATTGAAATTTTGTATTTTTCTTGCAGAAAGTTCTATAGTTGCATGTTGTAAAAATATTTCAACTAGAAGCATCTTTCTTTTAAGCAGACCAGCTTGAACAAAATTAGGCAGGGAATTGTTCATAAGTGCTTTATTTATTGGACCAGTCATTTCTCTGAAGGGCCGGAAAGTGGCAATTATATGAAATATATTATTTTCAAAGTTGTGTGTGTAATTATACATGTTGTAGTGAAATATTTAGAATACTCGCCCTTTTAAAAGTGATTCTGTAGAGAAAATATTATTGATAAATTCCAATGTTGCCAGCTGCATATTTTAATTTGTATAAAGTATTTATTATTCTGAGTACTGGTTCTTTCAAATCATTAACATTCTCAGTATAAAATGATAAATCAACTGCAAATTGGATGAATTGCAGTCTCATTTATATCACCGTTTATTGATATTTTTCTATTTTCGCGTGAACACTGTTAATATACATCACGGTCATATGTGTTCTCGAACTGTGCATGCTTAGTTTAATTTTGATAATTGAAGAAATTTAGTATTTTCAATTTCTAAATATAATATAAAAGCTGACAATCAACTTATTTCGTGCCTTGACTAACATAAAATAGTTTTGTTCATTAACTTATCTTGAGACATTTCAGCTAACATCTCAATTTACAACTTTTAAACCTCCGAAAATTTTGCGAACAAACTGTGTTGAAGATTCATAATTGCCATAATTTGCTTAAGTTTGGTTACGTTTTTTGTTCTTTTGAAAGTTGAAAAACAAAATTCTTAAATAAAATATATTCATTGAGTTAGAGATTTTTATAACATTGAATGGCAGCTCGCCTATAAATTTAGAGGTAGAAACCAAGTGTTTTCTCCCTGAAAAAATCTTCTAAATTACAAAACACCTGAAATTCACAAATTTTTCAATGGAGTATTTAGAGAAAACTTCTAAATAAAAAAACTTATGAGTTTGATAGGGAACTCAACTTAAGTTGGTTGCCCGCATGCTTATACATAAAATTAATGAGTTCGAACTGTATTTAGAATAAAATAAAATTTCAATTAAATTCCAGCAATGTTTTAAAAATGACATCTCAAGTAAATTTTACTTAAGAGCCAAAAGTTGCAAATTTTTAAAGCATACTTTACCTTTCAATTTGAAATATGTAGAATTCGATTATGACTTAAAAAGTCATTTCCAGATTTTATTTCCATTGTTCTAGTTTAAAGAATCCCTTGAAAATCTTCATTTTGAGTTCTCAAGAAGGTCCGATATATCATTTGAAAAATTCACTTCACGGCAAAAGTTTGAGGTTTTATTTATCATGTAAATAGAAATGTAATGATTACGAACTATAAAAAATACAAATTTGGATGCAATTCTAAAAGTAAAACACTTGGAAATGCTAACTCCTAATTTACTGACAAAATAAAAACACAGTATGGTTGAAAGCCAAAAACAAAAAATAGGTTCAAAATAAACTACATTTGATTGAGTCACCGTGATTGAATACTGCAGCACACTATTTGTTATTGAGTCCATAAAGAACATTTTCTAGCGTCAATTTTCTAGAATTGATGCTCTCAACAATTGTTTGCCGCTTCAAAATTATACCACCTTTGATTTTCTATGGGTGCGGGATTCCAAACATCTTTATGAGAGCAGGGAACCAATGTATCGTCGGTCTAATGAGCATCCCATGTAACTCCATCTGAATGTTAAAAACAAAGCTTAATTTAGACAAATCGTAGCGGACATCCCGCTCAGTCCCCTCGCTGTTATGCCTGGGTGATAGCTGGCTAGTGTTTATCATGTGCATCTTTGCGCAAAACGTATTTTATGATGACAGTGTAACTGTTATTCCGAATTGGATATAAGTTGTTTTTAAAGCTAAGCAATTAGCACTAACAGTTGGCAACATTTAGCAGTTATTTTTTCAGTTGGGCACTGTAAATCAACTTTTTCAAATATTTTCACAAATTTTAATCTTTTAAAAATTAAATTTTTGATGTAATAATTTTTAGTCATTGTAAAGTTACTTTTCAACATTTAAAAGCGACTGCTTTTATAAACGTCTTGTTTATTCCAACTTCAATAGCCAGTGGCATAAGCCAGAGGGGTGAGTCCCCTCTCCGCAAGAGAGTTGATTACCGATCTTTGTTCCAATTCTTGTAAAACAAAAACTAATGTTTGTATTCATACTTTTTTAGAAAGTAGTCATAAACTTTCACTTGTAACTTCTAAATTCTTTGGATTGAAATTTGATTCGAAGTGCAGATCATCCAACCGGACCGTCGCCAATAGCCCGTTGTGTTGCTTCAGTAAAACAGCCCTCGGCAGATAGGCTCCCTCCATGGTTTATTTCTCATTCGATTAGCGAGGATAGACTGAAACAATTTTTAAACGTTCTCGGTAATTCTCTTAGCAAAGCTCATTACCGGGGAAAAGATTCTCGCCACGAATTCGAAGGGTTTCATAGCAAAGGATGTTTCTGAGGGTAGGAGGAGAAATGCTTAAATTATGTGTCAACTTAAAGACCACTCGTGTAAAGCCCACTTGAGTCTACGCGCTTCGTCAACACAGTTTCGCCATTTATCACCAGAGGGCAATCTGATCAACGTCTCGCAGTCTTACGACCGAAAATGTGACCTCGTCCTCTATGGTTAGCTCCCCTGTGCAGTGCAATAAGGCATCGATTGGTGTAGATTTCATTGCGCCTGTCTAAGAGCTAGGTTGTATAGTATTCCCTTTATAAATACTCCCTTCGCAATCCGTCACAGTTGCGGCGACCACTACCGACATTTCTGTTATGGCACGAGAAATTTCCTTGTTTGACTAGATGTACGGAGGAATAATCGAATCATCCACCCCCCTTTTACTCAGTTCACAGAGTAAATTCAATCTCGGTTTCTCCAAATGTGGTTTCTAATTATCCCTCGTCTAAGAAAAAAAAATGATCGTAGAGCAACAAACCTAATGCAGTCATGTAGAACAATCTAACCGGAAGATCATGGGTGGATCAGCAAGCAGATCTTGATTATGACCAATGAAGACGGGTCCCTTTACTACTGTCATGACAATATGGAGGCACTCCTATTCTGCTGAAGGATGTGTTTTACGTATATCTCCTAAATTACAATAGTAAAACAGCCGTCAGAAGCATCTGTATTCAACTTTTTCCCATTGTAAAACGATTCTCCATTCCGAGCCCATAGTGATTTTTTTTGCCAAAAGTTCCCTTGTAGGTGTTACAGCCATAGCATTTTTAAATTCAACGTGGGACTATTTGAGCAAGGTTTCCGCTGAAATTTGTCGAAAACACTTTCTGGGAAAGCTTTGCAGTCAATCTCTCTCCTGTCGTTGATTTTAGTCGTTTTGAGGTTCTCTTTAAAAGTTTTGAGCATAATCGTTGGTACATGTGTTTGACCTTTCGATTGCCGTTAATTTTCCTGTAGCGTCAGTTGAGATTTTTCAAAATTTATTTTTAAATGTACTTATTTTTTTTAAACTATTAGCAAATTGAAGGAAAGAAAGTTCATATTTTGACTCTACAGAGAAGTGGCCACAAATTTATAATAGCATGCCAAATCAGACTAACTCACGCCGAAAAAATGTTGGGGATACCACATGGATAGCAACGTCATTACTTGATTTGCATATCTTTAAATTTCTCAATCGATGGATCTAATTAATTACAAAAATGACGTAGCCTTAAACTTTTGCCTTTTGACATCAACCCACTGAAGACGGAAAGTAAATTTCCTTTTTTGAATTGAAATAATGAATTTTGGTCTAAGTTGTTTCTGACAAAATGGCGGTTAATAGTTGTATAAGTTTACTTAATTAACTTATTTCTGCTAAATACATTGGTGATTTCTATCACTGACGGAAAAATTAGAAAATAATAGAGATATACTTCTAAAAAATATTAAGCAAACACATCTGTTCGTGAAAATTGCAACACCTGAAAGAATAATGCGATTAAAATGAAATGTATAACAGATAGTACCGATGTCATGTACATAAATGATTAAATTCGCAACATTATAACCTGAAACAATCTATGTCGTGAAGGTTCCACGAGCTGCAATAAGATCTGTTATACGTCGTGGCATCGAATCAAAGAGGCTTTGGACGTGTTTCTAGGGAATTTCTTGTCAAGCTGCTTGTATGCGAATACTGATCCTTGGTACTGTCTGATGGAAGATCTACGGGTTAGTTGTCCATATCCCTGACACGTTCAATAGGCGACATGTTTGGCGAACATGGAGGTCAGGGGAGGTTTAAACATTTATGGCAACATGAGGTCGGTCATTATCCTTTTGGAATATAGCGTCAGGAGTGCTAAAGCAAGCTCCAACTTCCTTGATGCAGCAGTTGCTGTGGAAATTACCCTGCAGTCGAGATCGGAATGGTAATGGCGCCCCACATCACCCCTGGCATTCGGTTTCTCTACGATGCATGCTGAAAGATTGCGCTTACCACGATACATTTTAATGCGGCCATCATTGTAGCCCGTTACAGCTTATTGTCCACAATACACTACTTGTGTGACTACTTACACACGACAGTTTAGAGGGCGCAGCTGAGCCCAGGCATGCGTAATCGTTGTAATTCTAATCATTTTCATTTCATACCCTACTCTGCATATGCTTTTCAAATGATTACCATTATTTGCAATTTTCACAAACAGTAGTCTATGACCTAGTATGTAACTAGAAAGTAACCAACCAGCATTTATATTAAGTCACGGTTGCGTTAAAAAGGATAATTGAATTAAAACTGTCTTAGGTAAATGTAGCCGTTGTAAATGTAAATGAATTTGAAATATTTATATTTGGAAGGACTGTTTTTTGGAGACAATCAAATGAATTGCCCCAAATAACTGTTAGATGGATCATAAGTAATGGCGGATCACCCATAAGCCGCCCGACTAGTGTATTTTTGTAGAAGAGCTTCAAAACAAAAACATTATTTGTGAAATATCTATTAAAAGTTTCTACAAAATAGAAAACTCCAGTTCTAAAATTTTCTTTTCCTGATGTGTCATGAATCAAACTTCAAACAATTCGTTTATTTCACGCCCAAAGTATTGGTGACACAAGGTTCACTTGAGAAATCGAGATGCTGGATCTTCTTTTGGATGCGTTTCTGAGAGTTAGTTTCAACTCTTCATTTCTATGGGGAAGGAGGTAGAAAGGAAAAATTCAAACGATTTTTAATGTGTTCATGCTCCCTGTGAAAAGCTGCCCCAAATTTTCCCAAACTCCTTGTACCTAAAATACTATGGGAAAATGTCCTTCACTATTGGTCAGATGGTTATTTCATAATCAAAATCCCAAAGGTTAAATGACAGTTGTAAATCGGGGCTTGCTTTAAAGGAAATCTGAAGTGTCCTTTGAAATTCAAATACTTTAAGGGTTGGTTTCACTGCCCACCATGAGCTATTTTATGAAGTGAAAAACAGCAGGATATACCTCGATCATTTCCTTTCTGGTGATGCGATTATGCAAGCGTCTCATAAACTATTAACATTTGCACTCTTCCTACTCTATCTCATAGAGTTACTCGATTATTATATACTGATCTTTTTGACATACCTTTGTTATCTGTCGCAAGATTTGTAAACGCTTCATTTATTTCGAATTATAAAGGTAAGCTATTCTTTTTTTAACATAATCTATTTAAATACTCTTGTATGTAACATGCACTTTTAAAGAATACGTGTAGTTTTGAGAGTAGTAGGGGCGTTTTGAATCGTCGGTAATATACCCATGCCAACACGTTGATAAACTCCTTTTATGCTTTCCCATTCAATAGGTATACATTCCATGTCAATTGCGATCAAGTGGTAATGTGTTAACCGTTATGTCGAATCCGTTGTTATCTAGTTTATTCTAGTTTCCGACGTTGTGGTCCATAACTCGGTACCGGTCCCTCGTGGATTATTACCGAGAAATTTACTCAAGTGAATACTAGAAAATGTGAGATTATGTCGTTCAAAATGTTTTAAACCGAGATTTGAAATATTTATTTTTCGCTGCAAATGTTCCAAAATTTACCTCTAGTCTGCAGTCCACACAGACTACTTAAAAAGCGATACTGTTTTCATAAAAAAAATATTCTATCATAAAATCACTCTCTTCGTGTAACAAAAAAATTAACGTAGCGACAAACGAAACCAAACCCTGAAATGAAATATTTTTCATTTTTGGAATGAAATATCAGATTTTAGATGCTTGGTGATGCATAATAGTAAATTCTTGTTGACTTTGACAAAGTCATCTGCAAACATGGATAAGGAAACCGATGGCAGGTATTGTAATCGAAAGTGCACCACACAAAAACGCTAAGCCGGTTTTAGATTCCTAGACAACTAGACATTATTCCTCTGAATAAAAAGAATAACATTTAAATCAGTTTGAAAACGAATCCTATAAAACAAAAAAGATCGATTCACTTCCTCTTAGTTCTTTCGATTCTTTTGTGTATCATATATGAGCGTTCAGTGAGAGACCTTGTTTCGTACAGGAGCAAGTAATCTTCCTTTGGGCATTGCCAGACACTAAACCTGCACACGGTATAACTTTTGTTTGTGAATGTTGGTCATCCAAATGTTCCGATTTTGTAACAAGAACTAACATCATAATATGAATCCCTCTCGTGTTTCAACAATTATCTTGACTTTTCAACTGAGAGGTTCTGTCTTCCTTCTCGGTGCTCACCATTCAATTGAAACCGTAGTGTTAGTCTAAAATTCAATTTCTCGAATCAAAATGGGGGAGCGTTTCCAAATAAAAGAAGTGATTAAATTTTTGTCCTCTGCTGAATAAGTTGTTCCAAAGCAGTGGGGAAATTGAAATCCAATGACAACTTGTGAGATTTTCTGAAATGTGCTAACATTAAATGCTTCATAGTTCAGAAATTTTAATTGATTTGTTTCGATTTTTTACTTAATCGCCATTTTCTTAAATGCTTGGAATTCAATTTTACGATTAAACGCTGTAAAGTGTAATTTACAATATACTTTGAAAAATGCAACTCAAAATGAAGCACTTGTTGAAGCACATTATTTTTTTTATTCTTTCAATTATTTATTAGAATAAACTTAAATATACGTATTAAATTTTGATTTCTTTTTAAGTTTAAAAAGAGAACATCATTTGCGTCTTTAATTTTCTCAAAAGTTAGCTCTCTGCATGTAACAATAAATTATTTGTGGCACAAATATTTTCCTATTTTATTCAAAGAATGCATTAAAAATAATTTTGAAGAATTTTTTTGATTGTGTAAGGTACTGTTTATAAAGAGAATAACTAAAGAAATCTTGATTAATAATGCAGATTACAACTTTACGTTAAATAACCGAAATTTCTATTCATAAAGTACAATATACGCATACTTAAATAATTCTATCGCTGTTAAAGTTGAGTCCTTTCGAATTCTGACTGGCGGAATTGGGAATTATATCGCTCTTTTTGTATTAATTTCACATTTGGGGCTCCAAATTTACCATGATAAACTTAGTATGTGAAATTAAATTATCATACAGCTTGGAAATTTGATGTTTGAGAGCAATTTAATATGAAGATCGATCCCTTAAACAAATTCAAAGCATATGAATTAAAAAGCGAATGAAGTTGTTTTCGGATGTTGTGTTTTAAAACAAATTTCAAAACCATTGCAGATATTTGCTAGATGATATTTAAGGAATTTTTTTGATAATAATGAATTTTGCTGATATAAAGAAAACACGATGCTAATGCGCACATAATTTAATAGTTAAAATTCTTTTTATGTTTGCTTAATTATAAATTTAGTTCTACTTTCGAAATAACTATCTACTCGTCCCTCAAATTCTGACCTCTTAGTCAAGACTCAAAACAAGTCAAAGGATTGACTCTGCAAGATAGGTACGAATTCAGAATGATTTTTCGAGGCTTATTCACCTTCCAAATAGTCCGCTGTCTTGTCGCATTCTGCTGGGTAACCAACTATGTTGCCATTTCAAGCGATGTTCATCAAAATTACTGATGACCTGAATTAATTAATTTAGTATTAATTAATGTATTAATTAATAACCTGTAGAGTGTTTAGAAATACTGCCGACAAGTTCTGATAAATGGGCGTTATGGATTCTCATTGAATATCGCCCGTTCCCTCTAAGCATGTTGACCTGATGATCGTCGAGACATCCTTTTGCAATTGGGCAGATTTCACACCTTTCATGATTTCTCCCTGATTTTTCAAATTATCCTCATTTTCCCAACACTGTTTTGTTCAACCATTTTGGAAAACATTTCGTTCAGATGCAGGGTCCTAGGGAGAGTTTTTAGAGAGAAATCAGATACATATAAATGCAATGTTAAAATACTACTTTTTGTAAAAGGATTTTACAAAACTTGTAATATTTTCTACCTGTTAAACTAAACCTTTTATAATCATGATGTAGGTATATAAAACTTCCATACTTATTCAAGTTTTTCATAAATTTAAATAGCACTTTATTTATATTTTCGATTTGGTGTATATTTGGATCATTTATGGGGAACGTAGATTCATCATGCAAATTCGTTTTCTATCATTTTCTCTACTTTTCGTGGTTAAGTATAATAACAGTTCGAATTTTAATGCGTGTCGGAAAGTTTTAAATACTATAACCATCAGCTTTTATAAATTAAGTATTTTGATATTTTTGAAGAAAGTAAGTCTTACCAAATCCCTTAAGTGGAATTAAAATGTAAAAGTACCTCGATATGTTACCTTTATAAGAGCATCGACCTTGTTTCATTATGTATGAACTACCTCACACATGTGCGTATTTGTTCAGTGCACCTAAATTTTTTCAAAAGGTTTACCTGGTTATACCTATTTTCTATCTAACATTTCCATTGATTCAGCACTTCTAACAAGAGAATTCTGTAAGCACTAAATCAACTAAAGTATTCAATTCTTTTATGAATGTGGAGAAGTAGATGCGTGAACCTTTTCTGTGTTAAAATGTGTGCAGTTTCATAAAAAAGTCGTAATTATGAGTAACTCAGTAAGAGGATCCCTTTTATTGCGACGAAATTGTTTCCAAATTAGCTCACACTTTCTGTATGGAACATGAATTCTTAATTTTTTTCATTGCAATTTCATTGTGAAGCTACCGAGAGAACTGCTCCCTTCAATGCGCCTTATCCATGCCAGAAGACAAAATTGAAGAACCAAATCAATTTAAGACTTTTTTGTTTTCATATCCATAACAAAATGCTTTAGTGTACTTGATTCCACATGAAATATCCTTTACAAAAGAGAAACATTTAGTTTTACGTTCCCAATAATTAAAAAATTCAATTTTTATAAAAATATTTTAAAATTCCTATTCCGACTGCAAATTGTAATTTTTTTCAAATATTTCTTTTATTTACCTTCCATGAAGTGTGATTTCAAGTAATCAAAGCATTTATGAAATTAATTTATGAAATTAAAGAACTCAATTTTTTGGGGGGGGAGTAAAATTTCGGGAAAAAGGACGGTTAGGTTGGACGTCACTCTATGTATGAGCTCTCAGGGGAACCCCCGTGAAGAATCCATACTTACCAGTCGGATGAGGTAACATTTTCGTGACACACTAAAGGGATACAATTGAGAAAGGCAGTTATTAGATTTCCTGATTTTGTGGCATATTAGTCTTCCAAAAATTAAAATCTCTCATCAGTCAGATCTTTCTTGAGCTCCCTGTAACCTAAACTTAATGAACTGTTTCCTCGGGGACCCCTCTCTCCGGAAAGGGCTAAAGAACAGTGGCGAGTAGAGCTGAGGGTTTTTTCACTATTTTTAAACCATTTCTTTTATTAAATTTCTAATTGTCTCTGGCATCAGAATAAGTGGTTAAGCGATGGCTGGATACTGTGGGGTTGCTTGTGCCCCCTTCCGTGGTTCTTGAAGATGCTTCGCATGAAACTAAATCCTCCATAAAACACACCTCAACTTAAACTAATGTTAAAGCTTTCAGATAATTTCTGAATAATAATTTGATAATTTTCCAGCACAACTGCGCTCACAAATTGAATTCACTTTTATTTATTTTTGCTCATTTTTCTCACAACGAATGATCATCTTAACAGGGAGAGGTACTTGATTCGAATTCCAGTGAAGCTAAGTAGGTGTTTTCGCAAAGCTTTTGACCCATACGTGTGACTCTCGTATGACAGATGTAACGAGCGTGACTCATGGTTAGGTTCTCGTATGTTTGGATCGCGATGAACTAAATTGAGGAATGTAACGTATACTCCGATTCAACAGTATTAAGGGAATTAGTTATTCATTCCCATGACTTGATCAAGATACTTCGAACTGCATTAGAAAGAAACATTCATACATCAATTTCAAAAGCTATCGAAAACATAACTCGCACACGCAAACATTTCAAATACTGTACCTCCAATATCAGAAATTTGCGTTGCTCTTCAGAAAAAATTGAATTGTTGTTTTATTTAAAAAATTATGCATTGACTGCATAAGCAGTAATTAAATAGTGTTTTAGAAAACTAAATCACTCAAAATATGAAAAATATTGTAAGATTTGTTTCCAGTTTTTGTTACGATTGATAATTTTTGTTTTTTAACAGTGGCTTTTAAACAGTGGTACCCAATATCCCACCGGATTTCGATCTCTACTTACAAAATATTAAAAACAGTTTTCTATCAGTAGCAGGGTACTAAATTAAATAACACTTTATTGAGTAAATCATTCACAACGAAATTCGAAAGTAGAAAAATTATGAATGTTTTTCTTGACAAATATAACCATCTTACGAATTTGTAATTATACCTATCATATTAAAAGTAAAAAATTCAATAAAATTTTGAATTTCGAGAAACAATATTTGAATATCTGCTTTTTGTTTCTTTGTACACTTGGCAAACGTAACCATTGTAAAGGATTTCTGTAATCAAATAGAGCGAGATACATCATTTTGTATAATTGCTATGATCCCTTGGCTTAAAATTTACAGTTAAATATGAGTCCCAGGTAATTTTGAAATTAAACGCTTTTTTAACTGAATCCCCTCTGAAATGCAATCCTGACTACGCTACAGTTGTTCACTAGTAGCAAGTACAGTTGTTCACAATTTAACTAAAGCAAGAATTGGTACCATCTGGTTATTTGTTTAAAAATGCATCACTAGATGGCAGCACCACAAGTTCCAAAATTTGCTTTTCAACAAGAATTTAAAGGTCAGACTCGTGATTCTTTTTCATCATGTTGCCACATTGGTGCTTCGAGAAAGTAGTCTAGTGAGTTCTACCGATAAGAATAAAACAATTTCGCTCGTCATTGTTCGGAAATGTATAACAATTTTGTTCGCTTTCTAATCAAAGCTATCTTTTCATTTCGCTCTTTTTTCAACGAAAAGGAAACAACCGCGGAATGTAGACTCCACCCGACACTTTACTATTTTAGTTTAAGGTCAACTTGCATGTATATATGAAAAGTATTTCCGCATTGAACTCATTAGCATTTTCCCATAACTGATGTGTATCCAATAAGATCATGAGACGTAATAAATTTCGTTCGAAAGGAAGGTTCTTGGTTGAAGAAATTGAAAGCTAAAAGAATCTATATATTGGGGGTTCTTTTCTCAGAAGCATCTCGCAGTTTTTATCCCTGTGGTTTTCAAATCATCGTTTTGCAATAATTTGGGGAATTCTTTAATTGAAGCGTGATTACTATTAAGGCGGTAATAATTAGCTCATAATTTTTAATTGATTACCGTTGGCAAACTTAACTTTTTTCTTGGACAATTTCAAGAATTTAATGTAATTTCAAGGGTATGATGTGTGCTTTAGCAGGAAACGCCTCCCACGAAGCCTGAAAGACACTGTTTTCTGGGAAATAGATTTTGCCATCCAGTTGTAATGGTCATCCAGTTCTTGAAGGCCTCAAATATCTACCCAGTGCCAGCAGATGACTTAGAGTCGTCAGTGAATATGTTTATTGTGGTTGCAGAATATGAAATTATCTTTCAACGTCTGTGTGTCATATTGAGATGAGTTTCTTGAGGCGATTTAGAAACCTTACGACTTGAAAGAACTCTTATTCAACACATTCTTGTTATTGTGAACAGAAAAAGGACCCTAGAAATCAGGAGAGCAAATCTTTGAATTCTGGCCAGAATTGTTTTTACGTGCGTATTGGATGAGGCTCTAAAAACCGCCACAAAGTTGTTTCTCTTCTATGGTCTTGTACCAGACATTTAGGATGTGGGCTTTGAAGCTCTAAATTTGAGTGGCAAACAGTAAGCAATTTTTCTTGGAGGTATTCTACGTGTAAGGAGCCATCCTCTGGCCAAGATATTTCTGGCAGTTGCTATGGAGATGGAATATGATCTCAAGTGAAAGGATTTCTCCTAACTTGTCAAATTCTACAACAGAGGTCTTGTTTGGGGAGCTGACAAGTTCCGAGAAATGACTTAATTGACGAATTGGGAAAGAACGACATTCCATCTAGTTTCAAGCTCCCTTCTAGATGAATCAGTCACTTAGAACAAGAAATCCTCTGGGTAGGCCACGGTGGTCAGACCAGTTGAATTTTAAGATATTACCACAAGTGTGGTCGCAATCTGGACCCTACTGGGTAGCAATTGTACATGGTTTGACAGATACCTGTGGAATGAACCAGCTCTAGGATTCTTTTCAAAACAAAACTGGTTTAAAAAACATTGGCGCAATTTCATCCGCACCAAATGAGAATTAGTTTGTCTTGGCTCGCTTCAAACAAGTTTAAAAATTAGTAGTTGGTAGGTAGGTTGTTAATGAGTTTAGCTGTAGGCGATTCTACCCTGCACGTATTTCTCTTTCCTTGTACATTTCCTTGAGCTCAAAACATTGGCGCAATTTCATCCGCACCAAATAAGAATTAGTTTGATCACGGACCGTCGCCTATAGCCCGTTGTGTTGCTCCAATGCGACGTTAATTAAAATACCTACCTCAGGATGCAACTAGCGCACGACGCAAACAAGCCAATAGTGACGATCGCAGTTCTACATTGGCATCATCGAAAGTTCGTAGAAAATTAAAGAGGTACCATATTCTGGTGTTCTAGTATAGTACACCGGCTTTTTACTAGACAAGGTTTCAGATAAGTTTTGAATCAATTCAGGATGGGATTAATCCATAATACCTGCCAAATGGCAAAAAAGAAAACCAAATTACTTGATTTTGAATGAGGTTGGTTGTTTTGGGGTTTTAGGGCGACATATTTTTGAAACGTAATGACTACAATTTTGACTTATGGAAGATTAGCAAATCCCCAATTTCGGCTTAAAAAACTTGTAAATATTCTTTACTGATTGCAAACGTACAACGAGCGTCTAGGTAGGTACGTATTGAATAAACGTCGCACTGGAGCGACACGACTGGCTATTGGCGAAGGTCCGGAATTAAACCCAAAGATCCGAGGACATCACGTAATTTTGAACCACGGTCAGACGACGAGGTCACACTTGAGCTGGAACTCCACTCTCCAAACTTCCACACCACGCCAATGTGAGGACATTTGAGGCCACGACAGATTTCACATGCACCAGCCCCCCCCCCTTGTACACGACGGTCTTCGGTTGGATTCGCAACCCTCCGGTTGCTAATTCGCTACTCTTCCAACCGGGCTACCGAGGCCCGAAATTAATTAACACAGAATTGGTTAAAACAATAGTATTCTTGTCACGTGGTTGTATTATCGTAAATGGACGGCATTGATCCCGAACTGTGGTCAATAGCCGGTTGTGTTACCCCAATTGGACGTTAATTCCTACAAGAAATCGACCTGCTGTTGCTTCTAACAAAACTTTGCTATACGTGTCCAGCAATAGCATAATCTATCTTTGGTCCTGTATAAGGTAATTAACTAGTTATTTGTAAATTATCACAAACTCTTTGCTTAGCTGAGAGATGTGTGAAGGACAAAACAATTTTGCTGTATCTGATTGTACAATTGTTACAGCGAGACATGCAATTGAAACCTTTCCATAAATTCCAATTCTAGTTAGCTCAGAAACAGGAATCTTAATTGATGTGAGCTCGAATTGCATGAGCTCACTATGAGCTTTGTGAAAACTGCTATATGACGTACACTGCTGGCCACCCAAATTGCAACACCAAGAAAGACAAGAGATATCACAACAAAATTTATTTTGTAGATAACATGTTGACCAAGTATCAAATGATTAAATTTATAGACATCTGTGAAGTGTGGTTCCTGCCAAAATCAGTAGCCAGAGTAGCCGCCATTGTTGGAGATCACCGCTGCCACACGCCTCGGCATTGATTCAAAGAGACTTTGGATGTGTTCTTGGGGTACAGCAGACCAAGCAGCTTCCACACGTTGCCAAAGTTGATCTGGTGTGGCAGCTGGGGATGTATTCTGGGTCAATCGTTGAGCAACCATGGACCACATGTTTTCTATCGGCGAAAGATCCGGAGGCGAGCTGGCCAGGGAAGCAATTCAATCTGGCGATTGACGAAGAACCCTTGGACAATGCGTGCCACGTGTGGTCGCGCATTATCCTGTTGAAATATGGCTGTGGGCAAGCCCTGAAGGTAAGGAAGGACAACTGGCTCCAACACCTCGGAGATGTAGAGCTGGCTGTTTAAAGTACCGGCAATGCGTACTAGAGGAGTGCGAGAGTGATATCCAATACCGCCCCATACCATAATACCCGGTGCAGGACCAGTGTGGCGGTGCATAACGCAGCTGTTCAGCATCCTCTCTCCACGGTGTCTCCAGACTCGAATCCAACCATCGTGGTGTTGCAGACAGAAGCGTGACTCGTCAGTAAAGACAATTTCATTCCATTCTGCCGTCCACATCCTTCTTTCATCGCACCATTGGCGGCGGAAACGTCTGTGGTTCTGCGTCAAGGGTAGACGAAGCAATGGACGTCTTGCGGACAGACCACTCTGCTGTAAACGGCGTCGAATTGTTCGCGCAGACACTGGATGATGCGGTACAGACTGAATGTGCTGTGCTATGGTTCGTGATGTGGCTGAGCGATCCGTCACTGCCATACGCACAATATGCCTGTCATCACGTGAAGTGGTGCACTGAGGTGGATGCGATCGAACACGTCGGTCCGTCGTACCCTCCTGCATCCAACGATCACATAACCGCATTACAGTTGTTTGGTTTCGTCCAACACGACTACCGATTTCCCTGAAAGATAATACACAATCTCGGTAGGCCACTATCCTTCCTCTGTCGAACTCGGATACTTGATCAAAAGATGATCGCTGTTTTCTACGAGGCATAATTGATCGTTTTTTTGAAAAAACCACAAGAAAAACACAATTGCCGTACTTGAAATCGTCGAAATATCCAAGCCTTAAATAGCGCTTTGAAGTGGCGCCACAGGCGCGCGTGATGTGCGTCTGCGCTGAAATTCTAATCATTTGCATATCTCACCTCCGCTAATGCATGTTGTAAATTTCATATTATTTGCATGCTTCCTTCAGGGTGTTGCATTTACGATGGCCAGCAGTGTATAAAAAGCCGTTTTGAAAAGAGAACAATTTTTTCAAATTAAATACAGATGTACTTAATATCAAATCTGCGTGTGTGATTACGTGACTCAATGGATTCCCACTTCACTAGCAATGTGCGAGCTGTAGGTGGAGCAGATTCGATTCTTAAAATTACCCCAGTATGCCTTTTATTGTTAAACTTCTTGATACATCTGTGCTGTTAACAACTCATTTCAGAAATTATCGCCATTTCATATCAATAAAACCATTCAATCCGTTTTGGGTGATGTCAAATCATTACAAAAACTTCGTTCGGGTGACCCTTTGATCGAGGTTTCATCCTCAAACAAGCAACTGTCCTTTCTAAATCCAGTCGTAGGGTCTTTTGCAGTTTCTGTATCAATCAAGTCTCAATCACTCACGAGGTGTTATCTCTGAATCCCATTTATTGCATAAGTCGGAGGAAGAGATTTTAGAAATTCTAAGAGACCAAAACGTGTGCGGAGTCATTAACATCCGTCAGGAAGGAAAGTCTACCTTTCCTACGAAACATCTTATCCCGACTTTCGACACTTCCGCCTCGTCTTAAAGTGATGTGCTTGAGCTGCCCAGTTCTCTCATATGTTCCAAACCAGGTAAGGTGCTTTAAGTGCCAGAGGTATGGACATTTGAAGACCTCTTATTCTGGAGCCGACTCTTGCGCCAACTGCGGCGGTCACGACAGCGATAACTGCTATAACTGCTCGAATGTAGACTATAATGTCGAAATGAATGTCCTGAATCCTCCAGAGCGGCCTGAACCTGTTTCTCCCCCTGTTAGTAACAAATAATAGCTTTTATTTCTTGGAAATGTGGCTACCATAATAAACTGGATGGCGTTTAAACCCTGATTGCAAAGTAAAACCCGCCTGTGTCGCACTTCAGGAGACATACCTGAAGTCAGCTGACCAGGCGAAGATCCGACGTTGCTCTTGTATTCGAAGTGATAACATCAGTAATGATGGACGAGCATCGGGAGGTGTTGCGCTCTTCATTTCCAATGCATACCCCTCTCACTGTGTCACTCAGCACGCCTCTACAGGCAGTAACTGTAAGAATACTAGAGGAATGATTACCAGCTGTACTCTGTACTTACCACCGACTACTCCCATCCAGCAACAAAGCCTTGAGAACTTGGTGGATCAACTGCCGGGGCCGTTCATACTCGGTGACTTTAATGGTCATAGTGTGCTTTGGGGAAGTAGGGACACCGATTCCAGTGGGCGACAGATAAAACAGCTGATCACAGATCACTGTCTCTGTCCGCTCAATAACGGCGAGGTTACTTCCACGAACCAACCCGTACCTTTCATGTTCTCGACCTCGCTATCTGCTCTCCTTCCATCGTACCTATTTCCTCCTTTTTTTGTCGGTAGTGACCTGAACAACAGCGATCATTTCCCAATATTCGTTACTCATATAAGTGGAAATGATTCTGTTAGCCGCCCGTCAAGATATATATTTATGAGGCGGCCGACTTGCCTGCTTTTACATCTCATGCCTGTATATAACAGAGTAGATGATAGAAGGCAACATTGACGAGAAAGTCGAAGCAGTCACCGATGTTATGATGAAAGCTTCTTATACGGCTATCCCAAAGAAATCTCCTTCCTTTCAAAAGAATTATAAACCTTAGTGGAATAAAGAATGCACTACAGCCATTAATATCCAAAGGAAGGTTTGTGGTATTTCCAACAAATGAAAATCTTGCCTTTTTAAAAGTGCAAAAGCTAACGCTCGCCGAGTATGAAGTCAAAGTCAAAGTGAATCTTGGATAAAGTATGTTTCAGGCATAGCATCTCCCTCCAAACAGTTATGGGATCGAGTTCGGAGAGCTATGGGATTATATTCCATCACGTTCGTAGAAGAGAATGGACAACATATGTCGGAATCTGTCGAGATAGCCAACGCCATTGCGCGTGCCTTTTCTACAGCTTCCAGTACCACTAATTACTCCGACACATTTCAACGCGCAAAATATCGCGCATAATCCCATCGTCTTAAATTCCATTCTCGCACCGAACTCGTCTATAGCTGTCGATTTACAGAAACGGAATTGATGCGATGTCTTAAAGGGATCAGGATGACAGCACCTGGCCCTGATGGCATTTCTTACGTCATAATGCGACACCTTTCCCGTCAATCCCTTCTTAACATCTTGCATCTTTTAAATCGTATATGGGAGGAACATACCTTCCCTTTGGCTTGGAGACGTGCCGTGGGTACCCTTCCCAAAACCTGGAAAAGATCCCACCAACTCGTATAACTATCAGCCAATAACATTCACAAGCTTTCTGTGCAAACATTTTTAAAGAATGGTGAATTCTCGTCTCGTTTACATCCTTGAGACGACTCAGACTTTATCATCTTTTCAAAGCGGTTTCAGGGTTGCCCGATCTACGGTAGATAACATCTTGTCTCTTGAAACTCAAGCTCGCCGTGTGTTCCTACGCCCAAACCATCTAGTTTCCATCTTCGACATGGAGAAGGCGTATGATCGCACCTGGCGATATTGAATCCTCCGCAATTTACATTTTCTTGGGTTTCGAGGACATCTACCGGTATTTATTCAGAATTTTCTAGCCACTCGACAGTTTCAGATCCGAATCGGCTCCGCCCTTTCGGAATTTTTCATTTAAGAAGAGGGTGTTCATCAGGGTAGTCCTCAATGTTCCTGTTTTTTCTATAAAGATTAACATACTGAATCAAATCCTCCAACTGTCCAGAGTAATTTGTACGTGGATGACCTGAGCATTCATTGTCAAAGTAAAGACATGCTGTACATCGAAAGACAACTTCAGACAGATGTCTGTAGTTTGTCGCGGTGGAGTGACGAGAAAGGTTTCACTTCTCCACTCAAAAGACATTCTACATTCATTTCTGCCGATGTCGTAACCTGAATCCTGACCCAGAGATCTTCCTGGATGATGTCAGGATCGCAGTGGAGGACAGTAAGATTTCTAGGCAATATTTTTGACCAGAAACGTACCTTCTTCCCCACGTCGCTGCGGATGTCTTGCGAGAAAAAGCTCAATCTTTTAAAAATACTCTCGAAAACAACTTGGGGGTAGAGCGATTCTCCATGCTGAATAACTATCGAGCTTTAATTCGTTCCAGAGTAGACTATGGTTGCGCAACCCATGGCTCCGCCTGTCAGTCTGTGTTACGAAGGCTCGATACTGTAGATCACACTGCAATGAGGATCTGTTCCGGGAGCATTTCGCACTTCACCGGTCAAAAGCCAGTGTGTGATATCCCATGAACCATCTCTTGTTGTTACAACAGTATTACTGAGTCCTAGAACATAAAGACCATCTACTTCAAAATTTACTCCTGGGCAATTCTGTTGATCGCTTGTTTTTAAATCGCCCCTCCTGTATTCCAACTTTCGGGCTGAGGAATACACCCCTTCAATTCAAGTTGCTGAACGACCTTTTTTTATCATATCATTCTAAAAATTACATAAATTATCATTTTTAAATTTATTTCCGGACTATGAGAGGTCCAGCTCAAGCACGATCATTTACCGCATCATTCATTTATACTGACAGCTCGAAATTCAATAATCATGTCGGTTGCGCTTTCGTTTGTGGCCTGTCACTTTTAACTATTTATTACCATCTTTTATCTCCATTTTTGCTGCCGAGTTTTTAGCCATTTACAAAGCTCTGAAATGTTTCCATCCTTAGAGCTGAGAATTTTATCTTGTACAGACTCCCAAAGTGTCTTGGAGACATTACATTCAGATTCTCCAAGTCATCCTTTGGCATACGATGTTTTTAAACTTCATAAAAAGTCCACCCGACGTGGCATCGGTATCATCTTTCATTGGATACTGGGACACATCGGAATTGTTGGCAACGAACTGGCACAAGCCCTTGCGAAAAATGGCTACTCCACTCAACATCCGCATTCCGTGCCACGATCTCCTTCGTATTGTACGGAATATTGCATGAAAAGAATGTCTCGGAGTGAGCAAATCAGCAATAAACTCCATCCATCACTTTCATCTCGACGGTTCGACGTTTATCTAACTCGTCTTCACATCGGCCATTCTAGAGTCACACCTAGATTTTCATGGTCGGTGAAACTTGCATTGCCAACCTCTTTCCAGTAGTCACTTTTGAACATCGCTTTCTGGTCTTAGACGATTTTACGACCTTTTTGTGAAATTCACCTACTTTATCTGATTCACCCACCACATTCATCACTTTTTACCTTTCTGCATCACTCTGGAATTTTATCTCATACATAATATAGCACATTTTTTAATTGTGTTTCATAATTAAACTCTTTTACGCTTTAGCTTTGACAAATGCTTTTGTATTCCTTGTTCGTTTATTTGCATATTTTTAGACTCCTTTTTATTGCTTTGTCCGCTATCGGACCCTGCGCCATAAAACCGAAATCAACCAACCTCTCCAACCCCTTTTCCAAGGGCAGGGGTAGCCCGGTTGGAAGAGTAATGGATTAGCAATCGAAGGGTTACGAGTTCGGAACACGGTCCAACCAAAGACCGTCGGTACACGGGGGCTGGTGCACGAGAAATCCATCGTGGCCCAAAACGTCCTCTCGTTGGCGTGATGTGGAAGTTTGGAGAATGGGTGCCAGCTCAGGTGTTGACCTCGTCATCTGACCGTGGTTGAAAATTTCGTATTGTCCTCGATTTTTTCCTTGGGGATTGATCCCGGACCGTCACTAATAGCCCGTTGTGTTATTCCAGCGCGACCTTACTTAATTGCCATTACCAAACAAATCCATTTCCTTTTCTTTTCACAATTAATTGACATTGTGTTTGGCGCAGCTTGGACAAATATGGCCCTTACGCCATGAAACCCCAAACCAACCAACGTGTAATTGTCCTGGGTGTCAGTAAAACATTTATTCTGTGTATGTCCACTAAATTGATTGAAAAAACACTGTATGGCACAGCTTGGCCAGATCTGATTCTTGCGCCATAAAACTACCATCAAATCAGTTTCAACACTCAATACTTTCTGACGCTATGTGCAACACTTCGTTTTTCAATGTAAAAGTGTGAATTTTTGTACTCGGTTTACTTTTATGCGTTCGGCCAGTTAGAAACATATTGGAGCACAACCCACTTTCAAAAGTTTTTAAGTTTTTTGAAAAAAGGGCATGCATCCAGTAAAACATTTCTCACGACAAAATATCTTCTGTGTGTGATTAACAAAACTTACCTAAGCATAAAATTGAATGAGTGATGCAGAAATATGAATTTTTGCATATTTTGGGTTCAAAATGAAAACAAGGGTTTGGAAGATTTAATGAGTTTTAAAACATTTAAAAAACAAATATCTTATTAGACCTCTATAAGTTAATAATAATATAACCCTCTCCGTTTTATGACTTCCTTTCGTCATTGATTTTTTTTTCTCAAATTATTGGTTCCCATTTGGCAAGGAATGCTCAATATCTTTATGGAAATTTGAAGTTAAAATTTTTTGTGTTAATTATTTCAAATATTTTCAATATTGAAGTTTGAACTTTGTGGAAAATTTATGATTTTTGGTCAGTGGTGTGAGGTTCATGATCTACCAATATGGGCATAAAACTTTATATCATTATTCTGTTTCTATTTTGTAACGCTTTGTCTAAAATTATAAAATTTAAATACATATAAATTTGTCCATTTTACAGTCAATTAAATGTAAATTTCTAACACCTAGACAGCGCATATACAGCCCTAGACCATCTGCTACCACCATGTTTAAGTTAGGGAGTAAGACTTTTCAATTTTAATTCAATATTAAACTTCCATCATACCATCTACTTTCCATCTTTTCAAAAATATCAGTTTAGATTCATCTGCGAGTTCCAGAATTCCCGAAATGATTTATGCCTTGTCGAATTGCTTTTTCTCTGCTCTTTGTGCATGTTCTTTTAGATACTCGATCATGAAAGTTGTATTTTCTGAATGTTACAAATTTAGCATTCAAGGCCATTTGAAATATCCGTTGAGCAGACAACATCTACAACTCTTCCAAAGTAACCTGCGAGTTGTAGGCGGCGCAGGTTCGCTTTTGAGTGTCTTTTTCTCTTCTGTGTCTCAGTAAAAGTTTCCTTGTATGTCTATTACTTGTCTGTCTTGTGTTTGGCACAGCTTAGCCACCCTTTCGCCATAAAAGCCTAACAACCGAATTCACCTCTCCAAATTGCGTGAAGCACCTGCAATTCGTGGTTTCTTTTCAATTGGATGAGTCACCGATACTTGACAATTGTGTGATGAATCATAGATTTACCTAGAATCAACATTTATCTCAGATATTCCTCTATTCCAGTGAAAAATATGTTTTAAGATCGAAAGGTGCATTTTTTCGTTCCCATTCTTTCAAATTTGTTGCGAATACTTAAAATTAACAATCCCGGATTTAAAATCTCTTTTCAAGGAACAGTTTAATACATAGTTCCTAGAAATTTTGGCTATTTATCGCACTTTGTTTTCAGATGACCACATTATTTTTACGTAGAAGTGACACCATTACTACAACATAAAAGTGACATGTAGACTTGCGGAGCACCCTAAGCAATGTTAAATTCTGGATTGAATGACTAAACCACTACGTAGAAAGTATTTTGATATGAATGTATAGATGTTTTTCTATCTTTAATAACTTGAATTTTTTCCCCAATTAAGGAACGCGAGAACTGACTTGTATTCATGTGACCCAGATTTGCTTTTAAGAGACGAACAATACCCGCCCGAGGCAAAATGATAGAGATAATTTCTTTGCTCATTTATATGCTGCCCACTTGTTGCAGGGGAAATCGATACTGAAATTCACTACAGGGAAATAACATGGTAGCCTTTAGGATGGAGTGGTTTGTCAATTTTCGGAAAAGCGTTTACCTATTTTGGCCTGAAATAATAAAAACCAGTTCTTTAAGAATAGCGATTTTCTATATCGAATACAAAATGCGAGTTAGGTTTCAATGGGGACAGCAACTGGAACAAAGAAAAATTATGTCTTTTCAATAGGCCGGTAGATGAATTACCGTCGCACTGGAGCAACACAGCGGGCTATTTGCCGGGATCAAACCGAAGGGTGAAGTTCCGAGGACAACACCTCGTCCTTTTGAACCACGGTCGGATGACGAGGTCAACACCTGATCTGACATCCCCTCCATACTTTCACACCACGTCAATGTGAGCACATTTGAGGTCACGACAGATTTAACGCGCACCAGCCCCCACATATATTACGGTCTTTGGTTGGATCTAGTTTCGAACTCGCACTCCTCCGGTTGCTAAATTGTGGTGAATGAACACAGTATAGCAGAAATCACCAGATAATGAAGTTAATTCATTATTACAAATACTCAAACCCCCAAAATAAAACGCATTCCTTTTACTAGATTACTGTCATCCATTTGAAGATAGAACTTCTATAAATAACAAAATAGGAACAGCAGTCTGTTACTAAAACTAGTCGATTTCTACAATAGTTTAGTTTGGGTCAAAAAGGATTCCAATTGATTGAACTTTTCAAACTGGATTACTCCAATTTTCCGTCAGTTTCTCTATTAGTCAAAACGTATTTTATCGATCAAACCACAACTTCCTGATGGATTTGGTAAGTTTATAGAAATGAACAGTTGTGGTTAAAAACAAACCAACGTATAGTTTATGGAGAGCAAATTCAAAGATACCATTTATTACTCGGAGAACCTGCTCCATTGTTGTGCTCAACTTACTGTCATTTTAGCGATCGTCACATTTTAACTGAATTTACCGATTTGGAGTTTCAAAACCAACCCCTAAGAGAACTTTTAGAAGATCATTACCCCAGAAATTTATTCCTCATTGACACACATTTTATAAGCTTCATTTAGACTGGCTAAATTTCAATCTGAAATCGTAAATTGCTTAATTTTATATTTAATAATTTTCTAGATTTCTGTTTAAAATATTTACTGTCTTGTGTTTGGTAGGAACAACCAAAAGTGCTATTTGATAAGGGGAATTACGTATTCTATAAATTGAAAAGGATGAATTTGCATAATTTGCATGTCAAATTGGGCAAATTCCATAATCAACAACGCTCAATTTTGACTTAATTTCAAAATAGCGGTTATCGAGTTTATGATGGCGACACAATTTCCGGCTGGAAAGCTGGATCGATTTCCATCAAAATATGCCAAGGTTGCTATTCGTATTTTTTAACATTAATTTTGTAATTAAGAACATCCTAAATATTTATAAATGGAAACAAGTGCTTCTCTTTGGTATTTCTAATAGTACCATAGCAAAAAATATTATGAATATTTTGAAAGACATGGATAAATCTAGCAACGAATTCAACGTTCGAAACTTTCCGTCCTCATAATCCAAAAACGGCTGAAGAAAGGATGTGAAACTTGATATTTGAGGTTAAATTCAAAATGAGCATTTTTGTTATGTTTTGTTTTAATTTAGTTCACACACATAATAATATGAATCTAGTCATTGTTCTTTAAAATATCGTCAATAATTCATCGACAAGCATTTAGTCAAAGAAACTGGAGAGAATAGAAAGCAAATTAGGAAATTTAAAAAGCATTCTGAAACCTTTATTTAGCATTTCTAAATATTGACACGGACCCGAATAGTTTGTCTTATATTTCCGGCAGTTAGGATCAGATTTGCACAAAAATTGTATTTAACGTAACTATGAAGACAAATTTGTAATAGCATTTGAAATTTTGGAAATTCTAAATGAATATGAAGACAGACCCGATGCAAATAAAATGCACACTCATTTATAGCAGGCATTATTCCAAGCCCAATGACTCTTTTGGTTTGATTTCGATTCAGGGACGTCAATACCTCTGATTTGAAACAACCTTTGCTATAGCTGGAGTTCCACCTTTAGACTTGGAAATTGAGTGCAAAAAGGAATTGTATGCTTCGATTTTAAATGATTTTTCGATGGACTGTGTTGATGGAAAATTGTCTCTGCGACATCCCTCATCCAGTTGTTTTAGAACCAATTAATCTAATTTAGTACGAGAAAAATGTGGAGAAGCTTTTTCAGAAAGTATGTTTTACGGACGGTAGTAAGATGAACAACAATGTTGGCCTTGCTTTCGTTTTATTTGAAGACAACTTCGAATGCGGCTTTTATAAAGATCGTATCCTGAATGAATGCACTATCTTTCAAGCAGAATTACTTTGTGTTAATCTCGCAGTTAAGTGGTTTAAAGGAAATGGAAATTTTTGTTCAAAGTACCTTATTTGTAACTATTCTCTTTCCTCTTTACATTTACTGAAGAATGTTGCAAGCACAGAAAAATTAGTTGTTGAAACGCTTTTAACAATTAGTTCTCTTAAAAATAGAGGAATTGAGATTTTCGTTGCCTATGTGCGTGGACACTGGAATTTACGTGAATGAATGATCTGATTTTTTAGCCAAAGACGCTTTGAATTTAGCAATTGATGTAAATTGTAAAATTCCTAAGTGTTACTTGAAAGCCTCATATTATGACAAGCTTGTTGCTAAGTGGAACGAAGAGTATGTCTCGTCTGAGAAAGCTGGTCACACCAAAAAATTTTTCCTACTATTAAGCATAGATTGAACTCAGAATTATTTTTCTTCACAAACTTCAAAATTACACAATTTTTATCTGTCCATGGAAATGTTGCTAAATATCTATATAGGTTTCATCATCGGACTAATGATATGTGCGAGTGTTCTAAAAAGCAGCCACGAGATGTGGAGCATTTGCTTTTTAGTTGTCCTGCATTTGAAAATTCAAGAATGTGCCTACAAAATGATTTGAGAAAATTAGGTAAAAGATGGCCAGTGAAACTCAACGTTTTTGTTAAATCTAATCTGCTTTTCTACTCATTTGTCAAGTTCATAAAATCTTGTAATTTTAGTTAAATTATTTTCCACTGCTTCTTTGTTAAATCAACTTACTTCTGTAAGCCCCCGTGTTGTACTTCTGTGGTGCACGGGGAGTTTGCTTTTGTTCAATAAAAAAATACCTCTGATTTCTTTAAGTTAGATTGCTTTGGCTTGGAAATACCTCCAGTTTTGGAATTTGGAGAACGGTAATTCTTATCTTTGCTAAAGTACCTTAAAAATTCTCCATTCCATTTTCTATTTGTATACTTGCAACACACTTAGTCAACATTTTTAAGATGTCCTTTTAGCTTTCCTAGACCAGAATGATATCTTAGGACTGATGAAATCCACTAGGATATTCTTTTCATTATATGAAGGTAAGATTTCTTGGAAAACAAACTTAGTGAGTGAAATTTTTCCCTTCGTTTTCTCAGCTATATTTTTTGTTTGGTATACATGTAAGCTGACGCTATATACATTTCACCTTTCAATAGTTGAAAATATATTCTACTAGCAGTACCCGCACGGCGTTGCCCGTGACATCATTCTTGTTTATTCTGTTCCTCACTGATTCTGAAAACATTAAAAAGAAAAACAATAATTTTAAGAATAAGTCCCACCACCACCCGACATGACACGGGCATGTCGCCTCATTCCTTCCACCTCACTGATTCTTGCTTAGAGAGCTTCATGATACACTATGTTGAATGGTCTTCCATTTGGTGTAGGATGTAAAGATTCTCGGCTTTTCCAACTCTCGAACAACCCACATACAGTTGACCATGGAGATTGAGTCCTACAACTTCCAGCGATTGTCCTTGTGCCTTGTTGATGCTCATGGCGAAACTTAAACGAACAGGGAACTGAAGTCGTTTAAATTGGAATGGGAGATCCGAAGGGATGTTTGGGATCCTAGGAATGAAAACGTCTTCCCCTGCGGCATGTCCAGTCTTGATGGTGGCTTCAGTGGCTGAGAAGCATAATCGGTGCCCCAATTTCTAGCTGTAATATGTGCGAGGGTACTCCAGATGGATCCAATGTGTTCAAAAACTCTGTTGTGTAGTTCACAGTCTCATCTGTGTCACATGTATTGTCGATAGATTTGTATTATACAAATACAGAAATTATACAAATTCAAAAGTAAGTTATGAAATAACCACTACTGAAATAAAATGCGATTCAATCTTTAAACATAACGCTATACTTTTAAAAAGTCTTGTTATGTCACCTCACTGATTCCGACAAACAACCTAAATGAATCACAATGTCAGCGAAATCAAAACCAAATTAAACAGTAATAAACATTGTTACTTCATTTCATGTAATTTATTAACTGAGTTGCAGAAAATTTCTGATGGTTGGAACTTGGCACTTGAAGTCGAACATGTAGGGGGTGAAGCTTCAGTGGTTTGCTTTTCATTAGTGGTACGAAAAAGGACAAAACAGTGACAATACAGAGAAACCAGAGTTTCAGAACTGAAAAAGCTGCATAAAATAAACTAAATTTTTAAAAATAATTGTGTTGTATTCAAAAAATAAAAGGATAAAGTAAAAGTAAGTACAGAAAAATTGGAAGGATTAGAATATATTTACTATTTTTAAAAAATATAAAGGCGAAAAATAAAAACTACCTGTCGGCCGGGTTCGAACTCGGGATGTCTTCCTCCGAAGCCCGACTAATGGTTTCAGAGCTTCGCTTTACCCACTACGCCAACATTTCAATGTGAGGAGGGGTGTTTTTAGTGAGGAGATAGCATGCACGATAAGTATGTCAGATCGGTCTGCGCAGATACGTCATAGTGGAGGAGTGGCTACACGAGCAGCACAAAATATGAATTAAAAACTGTTCTAGTTTAAGTTCTAAATTTCGGGCTTCGAGGGACATTGAGTCACCTTTAGGACTACCTGTGTTTTCATGTCTGTAAGTGCTATAGATGCGTCTGGACACCGCACACACCAACACTTCCTTTTAGAATCGAGATAGTTGATATCTGGAAAAACGAAGCGATATAATATTAAACTGGTCCAAATTACGCATGTTTGAAGTATCTGAACAGTTTTGAAATTTAGTTCTGAAATATCTTACCCGATAACTTGTTGGAAATCAAAACAATTTTGGTGTTATCTATAGAAGTCAAGAATACAGTTCAGAGGAAATAAAATACGCTGCCCAAACACCCCGAAGAATTCGATCGGAATGAAATTCAACTTGTGATGTACTTGAAGAGATAAAGCAATGATCACGCTATCAAATCTAAGGTCATAAATTCTTGTAAAAACCCCTGTGGCAACGATACATGCCGATATATAGCATGGAATGGAGTTCTTATGCCATCCTGGGCAAATTGTGTGCCAAGCATTCTCCAGATTCCATATATTCCGATTGAGGTAGTGTGTCTTGTGTTTGAAATTGAAAGTTTGTTCACCAGCACTGTTACGATTGCATATTGAAATATAGAGGAAAATAAATCCTCGAGTTCTTCAAAATATTTTAAATATGATTTTTTTTAAACAAGCTCCCTGTGTGTTTTGCTAATATTTTTCACATTTTCTCTCATGTGATATATATTAAGGCGAAAAAAATTCTAATATAAAAAGTGACGGGTAAAATAACAAGACTGCACGTAGAATGGACTCAAATTGCTGTTACTGACCTTGATTCCATGTTTAACATAACTCAAGTTTCGGCTGTTTATGCACTTCAATAGTTTATTGTACAGGAATCGTAGTATGTCTAAAGTTGTTATCGTTGCTACTGGCAAATTCTAGATTTTGAATTTGCTTGTCTTTCTTTTCTCACTCTGCGGTCTATTTTTTCCATACCTCGAGTGTTTTTTAATTTCATACACAACTCACGCTTCTCGAGGAGCATTACAAGGGAAGATTCAGGATTAAACCTTCGTTGCACAGCCTTTAATAACATTTGATATAAAGCTTTGAATTTCGTCGAAATCTTTCTTCTCAATGGGTGCTGTTTCCGTTTCGATGGAAGTGTTCTAATATCTGCACAAAATGTTGTGAGCAGGCCGGACACAGAGTGAAGAAATACATCCAAGTATCAAGGTTTTTAAAGGCATTCTAATTTATTAACATTAATATATACATGGTATGTACAAGTCTTGAGAAAAATGAGCAACCAAGCTCTACGCATTGTACATTGCGTTCTGAGATCCTATTAGAATTCTAGTAATGATTACGCAAAATCGTATGTGGCGGAAAGAGAAGTTATGGCCCTAGCTCCAACCGCATAACAAACAAATCGTTTGAAAGCGGAACTACGGCTTCTATCTAAGCGTTATTTATATCTTTACCATAATTTATAGCTTATATTTTCAACAGGTGCCCTTGAGTTTTTCTACTTTTTGCGATGAGAAATTAAAGAACCGCGTTTAGTGTGTTGTGGTAGAAATGTTCTAACTCTAATAATGTTCACAATCGCTCCTCGTTTGAATGCGCCATCTTTGATCTTTTGTGGCAGTTTCAATTTGATTTACATTCTTTGGATTATGTTGCATTGTTCCAGTCGATCATCCACTTCTATGGAGACATCGTGTGGAACGAATGACAGAACAACTAGAGCAATGAAAATCACAACTATCTCTACAGCATCCGGCAATCATTTTCTTTTGGTCTATCTTACCAGTACGACACTCCGATGTACTTTTAACTCGTCTTAGAATAGGACACGCGTTTTACACACAGGCATCTATTATTCGGAGAGACTGTGCCTCTTGTGTGGCGTCCCCTTTACTATCCGACATATTTTAATTGATTGACCAGTTTTTAATCGTCATCGCCTACACTTTTTCATAACACAATTTTAAATTTACAAGATTTGATCGGTGAATTCCCCACCCAAATATTTTCAAATTCTTGCGAAGCATAACATTTTTAAATTCTATCTAACGTTTTTATCTTTCATGTCTTAAACTTCATCGAAACTTTTAATTATGACGACGATAACCTCATATTTCCCTATTTAATCGTGGCGTTTGAGTATTTATTTCAATATTTAATATACTTCAAGTATTCATTTTTTTAATTTACATTTTATTATTGGTCGGGCAAATGAACCTTAAAATATTTTATCTATCTTTTATTGAGTTACAATCTGTCATGTATTTGGCGCACCTTGTCCAATTTTGGACCTTGCGCTATTAAACCCAAATCAACCAACCAACCATCCACTTCTGTGACTTCAGTTAAACCTGACGAGAAGAAAGTTGACCTTGGGTCAGTCGATTTTTGAATAGGTGTGGAAGCGCGTTACGAGAAGGTTGCCGTACGCAAAAGCAAGAATGGTGATCGTCGATTTTCTCCCACTATCAACTCTTTATCACTGCTATCGCTTTCGGGCCGAACGATAAACTTAGATCCTCGCTAATAATGAATTTGTATACGTTACCACCCATCCCCTAATTTAACTTAATTCCTTAAAAATCTCCCGACTCGATTGCTTTCTCCCGGGAGCCGCACTATATTCCATTCACACTCCGTCAAGCTGGGCCGTCGTGGCTCAGTGGGCTAGCAACCTTCGAGTTGTAGGCTGCGCAGGTTCGATTCCTGTCAGGTGCATTCCTCCCTGGGTGTATTTCTCTCTTCTGTGTCAGTAAAACTTTCATTGTGTGTGTGTCTATTACTTGATATTGTATGTCCTGTGTCTGGCGCAGCATGGCCAAATATGGCCCTTGCGCCATAAAACCCCAATAAAAACCAACCACTCCGCAAGCAACCTCTTCCATAAACTTTGTTAACATTCAAAGAAACAACTTGCATAAGGAACTTGCATTCGTGTAGGATAACTGAGTGATTTAACTGGGGCCACAGTTGAAACGTGGAAGTTTTGTCGAACGAGATCAGTCAGTAATTGTAAACTTGCTGAATCGTTCTACGCGTTATTTTATTTCTCAACATGTATTGAAATAAAGGGGGTCGCAGAAAAAAACCTTTATTTCAAGCACTATTCATTGTAGAGCAAATTAAAAGATATCATTCAATAGGAAATAACGTCCTCTACAAATTCAAATGCAAAAAAATTGCATTAGGGACCGTCTTCATATCAAATTTTGCACAAGCAACAAAATTTTCCAATGGAAACGCCAGGTTTTGATGCCTTAATCAGATTCAGCATCGTTAAATTAGTCTAAATTTTAAATTTCATGATTCTACTATCTTTATATGCGGGGATATTCAATGATAAAGTTGCTGTCAATTTCAGGGATCATCACATTGAAAATCGCTATTCCTAAATCGAGATTAATTGTAGCCTATAGCTACCCGAATTTCAAATTTGAACACTATTTCAAACGTATTTGTCAGCGCGTGCAAACGGTTCTAGAATTATATTTATGATGAAAGTGAAAACGATTGGAGAATTACATGTGGAAACGATCCGAGGTTTATCAGTAATTGCTTTGTTCAAACAAGTTTTGAAATAACAGGGCTGACTGCAATTCAATCTAGTATCAACACTTCATTCGAAAGTATCCTTCAAGAAAAACATCTGTTAAATAATAGTTTCTGGCTGCAACCTTCTGTTAAAAGTTATATTTTGATTTAGTTTATTTTTACTGTTCTAAAACTTTCATTTGTTTTGTTTAATTTATTTTGTGTCGTTCTGACTTCATTTTCTTCTGTTCTTTTTAATTTTCACGTACTTCAACAGCGTGTAATGATCATTTCAATGAAAGTTCAATCAAGGCTCGGTGGAGGGGAGTTCTTAACCAACTGTGGAGGTAGGTAGGTATTTTAACTAACGTCGCACTGGAGCAACGCAAAGGGCTATAGGCGACAACCAACTGTGGAGAGTCCTTCAGTTAGGATAAGGATCTGGTAAGAAGAGGATATAATTTGTTCCATATTGTGAAGACGATTCGATATAATTTGCGACTTCTGTGAGAATTGAATTGCTTCCATTAAAGTCACTCGAATTGAATGAAATACTAGTAAACAGTTTTTGATTTAGCACACATGAATAGCTATTGAATACATTTGGAATACTTAGCTGTTTTGTACTGTATTAAATTATTAACTAATAAAGGAATAACGTTTAAGGAGACTTAAATTCCAAGCTTTTTAAATTATTGCGAGCTGTGAATATTTGCGAAATACCACAATTAGCTTTTAACCTGTCTGAGAGATCAACTCTAACGTGGTAAGTATCGGAATTCCTGCAGAATGAATCCACTGAAAGTAAAAGTCATTTCAGTGGAGAATTTTACAGAAACCTTTTCAAAGTCTGCATGTAAACTTTTCGTTGTACTGCCTTTTCGTATAGAACTGAAATGAACGTAGCAATGAATTTATAATCGAGCTATAATTTTTTAATCTGGATCTCATTCTAGAGATTAAACTGGATCCATACGACAAATTGTGCATGTCTCGGGTAGAGCGAAACTGCTGATTGAACGTGATGACAGTGCAGTTTTATAATACAAACCCAAAAATAATAATTTCGCGCTTGATACTTACCAAAATTCAACCGTACAGGGATGTGCTAGAGGGTACACTTAGATGCAGTAAAGTATGTCAACAACCTTTTGGTAAGCCTTAATTATACCACTAGTTAGACTTCCTACGAATGCGCAAGAATTACTGACTCTTGCGATGGTCTCGATGGCCTTTCAGGTGTATCCCTAGAGGAGATATGTTGTTGCACTATTCATTTTTAAATATTTTATACTTTTATTGGGTTACATTTTGTCTGGTGTTTGGCGCAGCTTGTCCGCTTTTGGACCTTGCGCCATAAAACCCAAACATCCATCCTAAAAGAGATATATGATAATATTAGGTCTACCGGAAGGTTCTGTCCGTTTTTAGAATAAAACAAAATAATAAATTTTTCATACCTTGAATAAACTTTATTGAATAATATAATTTCCATCATTATTTATGACTTTTTTCCAGCGTGATGGCAATTTGTATATCCCATTTTTAAAAAATGCCTTATCCCTAGAGGCGAAAAATTGAACCAGTGCTTGTCTGATATCTTCTTCGTTTTTGAATTTTTTGCACTGCAAAATATTTTGTACGGACAGAAACAAGTGATAATCGGAGGGTGCTAGGTCCGGGGAGTATGGTGGATGCGACAGAATTTCCCAGCCTAGCTCTGCGAGTTTCTGACGAGTCCCCAAAGCAGTATGTGGCCTGGCATTATCATGAAGCAGTATGTGGCCTGGCATTATCATGAAGCAGTATGATGTCCTTCCTATTGAACATCGCCGGCCTCTTTTCTTGGAGAGTGCTGTTTTTAAATTATCCAATTGCTGACAATACCTCTCCGAATTTAGCTTTTCGTTCGGTTTCAACAGCTCAAAAGGTATTGGTCCTCGAATGTCCCACCATATACACAACATTCTCTTACTCAGGCTCAACTTCGGTTTAGAGGTGGAGGGGGCAGGTTTTCCGGATTCACAATTTGCCCTTTTCCGTACAATGTTTTCATAGGTAATCCACTTTTCATCCCAGTTATCATCCGGTCCAATAAGGGTTCGATTTTGTTCCGTGCAAGCAGAGATGTGCAAATGATGACTCGATCATTCAAATTCTTCTCTTAACTCATGTGGCACCCATCTCAAATATTTCCACACCAATCCTAGTTTCCGAATATGGTCCGAAATGGTTTGTTGAGCTGAATCAAGCCTTTCCGCAATCTCCGATGTTGTCAAAAAAGGATTTTGCTCTAACATGATCTTGACAGTATCGTCGTCGATCAAAGATGGTCGCCCAGAGCGTGGCTTATCAGAAAGGTCGAAATCACCTATTTGAAATTTTTCGAACCATCTTCTGCATGTTCTATCAGAAACTACCTTCACCAAACACTTTCAATAAATTTCTACACGCCTTCTGTAGCATTTCTTCCTTGTTGGAATTCGTACAAAATAGTGGCGTAAATGAACTTTAGCAGTAGCCATGGGTACACGATCGCGTCTCACTTAATACTAACATGAATCATCTTCGTTTTAGTTCATTTGCTAGGTTAGTATGTATACATTCAGTGATAAAAAGAGAGAGCCAAATATGCGTCAAATGAATATGCGTATACTTGTTGAAACTTGTAACCGGAACGGACAGAACTTTCCGGTACACCTAATATATCCCTATGTAAATACAGTTTGATTTTGTGCGTCCCCTTAAAGTTTTGCCACATCCTGTACAAAGCTATTCTTGGTCTGGAAGCGACTGAGTTTAAGAGTCATTTTTTGAATTGAAAGATAATTGCGAAAACATCCATTTTGAACACACGAGTGTGCATGTTTTAGGATGGTTAAATCAAGAAAAACTACCCTTTTAATCCAAACCGTGTTTGTGACCCCTTATTTTGTATTTACTATACTTTGTTTAACTTAATTCGGTTGATTGCATAAGTATTTGTTTTACACTGTTTACGTAACTTATTTTCTAGAAAACATTGGCAATATGTCCAATAACTCTTAATATCTATTTAACATTCTATTGAGTGCCTATCGGATCTTTCCCTTTGTTCAATAGCCCGTTGTGTTGCTCCAGTGCGATGGGAATTAAAATACCTATTGAGTACATATAGTGCGTGTCTAATAAAACCAGAGTTGCGAATGTGTGTTGAAGCACCACTGGTACAGATTATGTATGAGGGCATGTGTCAAAGTGAAGGGGAAACACATCACTGAAATAGATCCAAACGTTTCCATTAATGGAGGATTTTTAAAAATGCAAGACAACCCCTGGCCACATTTATTCTTTCAAGATCTTTTTATTTCTTGCTTTCGATTACCAATATCTCAATAATTTATACAGGATCTTTTCAAGGACAAGTCTTTAAAAGCATGCACTTGGTTGACGGGACTGTGTTGAATATTCATTGAGCATAAATTGTGGAAAGAAAATTTCGAAAATTTCTCGGATTCTGAAAGATTTCGAGATCTGTATACCGATCATAGTTTGAAAGCGCGCATGGAATATTAGGGCAACACCACTTGAACTTCTGAAGCTATTTTCCATTTGATGCGTAGACATTGCCATCAGTTTCAAAATAAATCACTGCAAGAGAAGATTGAAATAAGCATGCATTTCTTTAGTTACGGCAAAGCAAAGGTAACTCCAACGCTTGGTTTTGTGTCATTCTGTCTTAAATTACAGAAGCAACAAGTTGTTTCGTAAGCACCTCAAGGTCGCATCTATAGTCATCACAACCTGTGATTTGTCCTTCTTTCATTTTACCCTCGCCTACCCTTCTGCTCTTTGTTTTTCCCCTCCCTCATTGTGGTTGCCTCTTCGGAGGCGAGGACTCCCCTTGAATAGCTTTTTTCCGCTCTGTTGCTATCAGCTTCTCTCGGGGATTATATCACCCAGGTTCAGACCAACCAGGTTCCGTGCGTGAAGACCCACGTCCCTGGAAAAAGGGGATTTTGGCAGTTGAGGGGCGACATACTGACCTAACACACTTCTTCGGCCCTATCTTCAGGTAAACGGGAGGTGTACATTGGTGAATCAATTGGCTGGTTGATTAGACTGTCATAGGCTAAGGCTAAGTAATCGGTCATTTACTGGGACTCGTTCAGGATGGAGTCCTAAGCCCTTCACTTCATGGAAACCAGTGCAGAATTGCTCTGTTGGAAAAATTTGATTTTTTATATTCGTTGTTTACTAAGCTCAACGATTCCCCCTTAATAGATTTAAAACCAAAATTTAAAATTTTGCAATGAACAGATCTGAAACTCCCCAGGGTGCCCTTCACAAGCTAGCCCTTCAACGTTTGAAGAAATTGCAAGCTTTTGTAAGTATTTTTGGAGATTTAAAACTAGTATGTTCTGCTAAATCTCGTTTCTTTTTATTTTCGAAATTGCAAAAACCTGCTGTATGCTCGAATCTCAGTAACCAAATCTAGGTATGCGTTTTTATCCACTGGAATCCTCAAATTATTTAAGACGGCTGAGTCAAAAGAAAGAAGAAAGCGCTTCATTGAGGCCCAGACGTGCATTGTCTGATGATCTACTTTAAGAAGTAGTCCAGCAGCAAAACACTTCTGTCATTCGTGTTGAAACGTCTCAAAAATCCTATCTTGCAAGCTTCTGGGATATTAGTGTTCCTTTCTCTAGTGGTGGTGTTCAATGGGACTGAGAAGGATTTGTTTTACAATTAAAATGGGGGTAAAACTGAGGAAACATCATTCTCTTGCTTTCTACGATGCCAATACATTTTATACTTGTGCAGCGTTCAGTGTTCTGTAGATGTCCGTTCCACTCTACTGTGCTGGTCATCTCGGGAATGTCTTGGGTTGGTTATGGGTTTTATGGCACAAAGGCCATGTTTGGCCAAGTTGCACCAAACACAAGGCAGATAATGTCAAGTAATTGCGAAACGAAAGGATTCAGAGGAGAAAGTAGAGGAAGATCGCATCCTGGGGTCCCCTGTTTACCAGAGGCCCCATGGCAAAAGAATAGATCACTAGGGTACCTCGGGTTCGTGAAGCCCATCTGCCCTGAATGTTTTGGGAAGCAAGAGGGAGGAGGTGCGTTTTTATTTTGTACTCATAATCTTATGTATATTTCGGGCCGCGATAGCCTGGTTGGAAGTAACGGATTAGCAACCGGAGGGTTGCGAGTTCGAATCCAACCGAAGACCGCCGTGTATAAATGAGGATGTGTACGTTAAATCTATCGTGGCCTCAAATGTCCTGTCATTGGCGTGGTGTGGAAGTTTAGAGAGTGGGGTGCTAGCTCAGGTGTGACCTCGTCATCTGACCGTGGTTCAAAATTACGTAGTGTTGTCCGTGGATCTTTTCCTTCGGGTTTGATCCCGGACAGTCGCCAATAGCTCTTTGTGTTGCTCCAGTGCGCCGTTAATTCAAATACCTAACTATCTTAAGTATGTTTGTATATAAATAAGAATATCTTCTGAGAGAATACCTGCTTAGGGCATATTAACATTTTTTATAGTAAAGCAAAAATATGCAACAAACCCAGTTAGTGCGATTTTCGGAAGTGACTGGATAACTTATGTTAAATTTACAACTCTATATGGTACTTCCACAAGATTAAATTGAATATGTAGATGGCAGAAATTCCTTGCATTTCAGTGAAATTAGCAGATATTGTTATAAATTGATTTCTTTTTAGATGGATTTGTTACAACGTTTAGAGAAACAAGTTAAAACACCTTAATGATAGTTATAATCACAACCATTTAAAAAATATTTTAGAATAGAACGAACATATTAGAAATAGAAATTCATTTCTCAGTTAAAAATATACAAGAAACAGTATAACAAAAACAACATATTATAAAATATTGTCCCCATTGACTATAATACTAAAATTTGACTGATATTTTTTATTGATGTTAGGAAGGACACGTTAATATTTATGTCATTCCCCATTGTCATTTTTAAATTTACGTTCCTGACTAAGAAATTAAGTTATTGATATAATACTTTTTAATTCCTGTACGAGTGCTTCTGTGTGATTGTCAAGGGGTGTCTGTACAGCTTAGGTAAGTTCAGAATCGAACCGAAAATGTTAGATCTTGATGGAAAGTCTGCAAATTGCTCGTTAAGTTTAACTCTTTTCTACCATGAGGATTATAGTTTATAGCTTTAATGTCTGACATGAGAAGCTGCTGAGTTAATTGTGGAGTAGTGTAGCGATCGATCATATTCCTTTAAAAGATTCCCCCGAGTCTCTTGAATAACTTCATATAGGTAAAACTTCATATCACTGAGTAATTCAATTAGTCTGCTCTTAAACTTTCTTTCAATACAGTTATGCACGTAATAGCATTCCCCTTTGGGTGGGATCTTTGGTTGGTTCGATGTTTTAGAGTAATGGAATATTTGAAAAATTCAAGAGAGCATTCGCCCTAATAGTGTTTCGATTCTGGAAGGAATAAATAATTGGAAGAAACAATGTCTCCGGCTAACATTAAACGAGTGATGAGACATGAAACGAAAGTGTTGGCTGATAGACATGGTATTCAAGTGGCTTTTAGAATAGCAGTATAATAAGCTGTAAAATACGTTATCCTAATTTTGTTTTGAAATTAATTTTCAGCGATGGGGCTACTTTCACAGCTTGCGGATCCATACATAATGTAATACATTTATTCTGTATTGCTTTATCCTTATAATTTGATTGTTTTTCTCACACTATTCTTGTCATGAATATTTCTTCCATAGGTTTTCATCAACATTTTTTTCATATTCAAAACACGAAGAGAATAAACTAAGATTATTCTCTTTGAATGGCTATTTAAATTTCTTACTTCCAAGATATTGCTGATAGTTTTCTCCGCACTCTTTTTTGTAAAAGTTATGCAACTATTTTAGTGTGAAATGTTGCTCCATATATAATTTGTTAGTATCTTTTCTAGCATAGTGTGAAGGTTGTAAGGGAAAATCATTTTAAAAAACTGTTCAAGAAAGCTCTTTATCTTCAAAACAATTGTGTGTGTGAACTTGATGGTTTCTATTTGTGCACCTTTCATTTTATTCGCAATCGTTCATCCCATATGTGCTACTTTTCACCCACTGTACAGTCCAGTAGTATTCCGTCGTAGTATCGAAACGTGTTCCGACAAACTTGAAACACTTTACCATTGTGCAGTCTATAAATTAAGTCTTCTACCTTGGGGAAAGTTGAAACCAGACCGAGTAAAAAGTACTGCAGGAACTAAATGTTAATTAAAATTATAGAAGATTGATTTCAGAGTATCAGAGCTGAAGTGATATAAAATGAATAAAGAAAAATTCAAATAGATCCTTCAGAAATTGGAATGCTAGTCTAAAGGCCTCCGGGGTGCATCTCCTTTGGGTGTTTTCTTATGGGGGTGATTAAAACTAACTACTCTCACTACATTTTTGTTGCATCGCTAAGTGTCTGGGGAAGGATTGCAGTTGAATTGCAATGGATCGCTTCCCTATGTGGTATTTACGGAAATGAGATGAAATGACCAACTGGGTCCATGATCCCTTAGATCTGTCAGCATGATATAGCCCTTGGATCTTCAGTTGGAATAATCAACAATAAATTAAGACATAAATCCAGAGAGCGCAACTTAAAGGCGGCCCTCGATAAATAGTTTTGGATTATTGACAGGCATGGTTGCCATAGCCAAGCATTTCGGCCAGTATAATAGCCCAAAATGTTCAGAGATATGGTTGATATAGACCTTTTAGAAGGTTCGCCATCAACAGATGCACACTATTGGAAAGCCACTGAACTTTGGAAGCAGCAGGACTCTTGTTGATCTTCATGGTACTTCTTGTTCTGTGGTTTACTTTGTGACACGTGGGGTTTATTTGTCTACGTGCGTTTGCAATAAAAAATGTTGCTGACGACGATAATCTTATATTTTTCTTGCTTACTCGTCTGATTCACCAAGTTCTATGCAATCACCAGTTCTGCAAAAAAAGTTGCGGAAACCTAATGAATAAAAATAGATTACAAGAATTTTTACAAATGACTTTTTATTAAAAAAGGATATTTTCTATTTCCAGATTACGTAAGTTCAAAGGAATGTTAAAAAATGTAACTTAAATGCGTAAAATTGAGAACTTATAAATATTCATTGAATTTTGATACGAAATATAATATTGAGTGAATGTAACCTGAGATTCCGAAAAATGAGATACGAAAAACTACGTTTCTTAAAAAAAGGTCATTTCCACTCTGAATTGTAAGATGAAATACACATATTTTTTATTAAATATTACGTTTGAAATAAAGTTGTGTATTTTGCACTCAAAACTAGATATCAGAATGTAACAAGTGGGGAAGTGGAGTTAAGTGGGAGTGCGCATCTCGGGGTTAAAATTAACACAATTTATTTACAATTGTACAAATTGCGAGAACACATTTAGTAGGTAATAAGACAAGGACCACAGCGCAGTCGCGCGCCTGGAAGGAACCGACAGAACTCCTCTTCTCACAAGGAGAAGAGGGTTATCAGTTCGATGACGCAATTGGCAACATGCCAAGAAAAGGTTGAAAGTTTGACGGCGTAGTTAGCAATGCATCAATAGATCAGTTGGCTGTCAACACGCTAATAGTTATCCAAGAAAGCAGGGATTCACGGTGTGTCATGCTAGTTTTAAATAACAAGATAAATTCATTCCGTTAAGCTTATTTGATTGCTTTTGGAAAACTTGAAATTGTTACTTTTTAAAAAATAGACATTCTTTTAGCGCTGTATTTCCTTTTTTCCAAACTTCAGTAATGAATCCCGTGAGTGTCCGCCCAAACATGCGCTGATGAAAATGATGAATGGTCCATCCTCCTCCACATCATTCCTACCTTGCTTTTCACTTTGATTCCAAGCCTCAGTTGTTTCCTTTTCATGGTAACCGAACGTTGCCTGTTGGGTTCAACGGATGACACAAATAAAAAAACATTTCTGAAAGTTGAAACTCAAAGTACTTTGAACCACATTTCACCGCTTCTTAAATATAGTAATGTGAAATAAAATTTTACCGCACTCAAGAGGTTCAGAACTAGTAAATAAATGTAGTGAAAATTGTAGGTGAGTTTGATTTAAAGTTTTAATTAGACCGGGACCTACAATGTGAAGACTAAGGCAAGGATAACAAATATCTTACATCTGCTCTTCATTTGTAAAGTGAATATACATTCTTAATTGCTATTCAATAAGAGTAGCATCTAAATTTGAAGGGTAGTTTTCAAATCCGACGCGTTTCGGGCATTTGAAAAGAAACACATGAACTACGCCAGGCAATTTTCTGGGCAACTTGTTTTTGTAAATTATGAGCTGGAAATAGTATTGGGTGTCACCAAACAATTTAAAATTGTTTTGAAAAACGTAATCTTGTGTTCGGTATTGTATTTTTATAAGCTAGTGTTGGCAATTCTGTTAACTTTTATACACTGGCGCAGCCAGCCAATGGAGAGTTAATATTTTCCTGTCCTTTAAGACGGCTGAAACTATTCTTATTTTCTGCATGACCCGTTTATTTTTTAATTCCCCTCAGGGGGTTTACTTTCTTAAGTAAACATGGGCATCACAAACCCGAGGTACCCTAGTAATCTGTCCTCCCCTTCGTTTTACCCTTGCCTGCCCTTTTTGCGTTTTTCCTCCCTTGTTGATTGCTTGAAGTCGTCTAGTGTTTGGCGCAGCTTGTCCAAATATGGTATTTTCATCCTACTACTCTGTTCCCCATTCCCCTTTTTCCATTCGCGATATTTTTTACTTGACGTTGTCGTGTGTTTGGCGCAGCTTGACCAAATATAGCCCTTTTGCCATAAAACTCCAAAACAACCAACCAAATAGTCTTGCGCCATAAAACCCAAAGCTACCAATCAACCTTGCTTTTCCCTCATTTTTATGCGTGTCGGCATTTTTTTTCTACAGGGTGGTCAGAACCGACCTCACAACAACCATGGCACGCGATTTCGTGTCGAAAACCAAATCGAGAAAGTGTTCGATTTGGACATGGTATTCCGGAGATACTCGCATTGGAAGTTTTATGACGTCACTTCCGGTCATGCGAAATTTCAACGCTCAAAGCATCCAACAACTTTTCGAGTCCCCGGTACCTGAGAGTAAATGGATATCCCACTAGGATGAAATCCGAATATTGCGCACACTAGTCCGCATCGCACGGATTGGATTTTAGAATTGCCTACATTGTTTTGAATGAGCACACCTATCCGCATCGTACGTCGACAATTCCGACGATGATTCCGGAGAGAGAATAAAATCCGTTCCGCCGTACAATGCGGATGACTCATTCGAAATTTCCGAGTAGTGTAGGCACCGGATGTTGACGTTCATTCAATTGTGTTTTTTCTTCCCTAATCCAAGTTTCTATCTTTGCGATGGTTCAAGAGAGTGAAAATTTCGATGGATTTCAAATCTGCGTAAAATTTTACGTCAAATCGATACCAGAAACACGATTTTCTTTAAAAAATTGTTATTTTTCAATAGTCGTAACTAATCTTTTTGCATATATTCCTTTTATACTAAACAAAAACGGAAGTATTGCCTCCAACGGAATTTGGCCGGCATTTTCCCGTCTGTTTGTTTCTAAGTGAAGT
Source organism: Meta bourneti (assembly GCA_933210815.1). Taxonomy (NCBI): domain Eukaryota; kingdom Metazoa; phylum Arthropoda; class Arachnida; order Araneae; family Tetragnathidae; genus Meta; species Meta bourneti. Next base: position 5,088,034 of record OW119934.1, on the reverse strand, counting down.
GCCGATGGCTCCAAATGCATTGATGCCTTCCGTCCGATGCGGAATAGTGTGCGCTTACCTTTAGTTGCGTATCTCCGGAATACGACACATTTTCGGATTGATTTTCAATTCTGACCATCCTGTACATTTTGCTATTCCAAATTTCCGAGTCGTTCTTTTTGTTTGTTCCCTTGAAACTTTCTTACTCCTTCCTGAAAGGACAGGTTTTGCAATGATACGACGCGCATTCTTGCATCGTATTGCATATTTATGGAATTAATATTTTTATCCCAAAATGTCAGCTGGATCAGTTTTCCTGTGATGAAACAATTGATTGAAAGCAATTTCCTCTAACATTGATAAATCCTGTCCGATTCCTCCAACTGAATGAGTGTCTTCTGTGAAATTGACTGTTATTTAAATGCTATTTAAATTCTTTTATTTATGATTAGAATCGGTTCAATACTTAATGAATTATGCATCAGGTTAGGAATCGAATATTTCTAAAAGAACACAATTGACTTTCTGGTGGGTTGGTTGGTATTGAGGTTTTATGGCACAAGGGCCACATTTGGCCATGCTGCCCCAGACACGACATACAACATCAAGTAATAGACACACACAATGAAAGCTTTACTGACACAGAAGTGAGAAGTACACCCAGGGAGGAATACATCTGACAGGAATCGAACCAGTGCAGCCTACAACTCGAAGGTTGCTAGCGCAGTGGGCGACTTTCTGGTGGGAGAACAATAATAAATTTCCAGTAACATAAACAGACGGGTAAACTCCAGGTTTTTCTCCACGGGGATTTAAATTGGCGTTTTAAAGAAAGGAATGCGATGTTTTTTCGAAACAAGCTCTTTTATTAATGAGCATAATTAGGAGTTTACAGAAATGCTTTTTAAATACTCACAAATGTAATGGTGACGAATCAAAGAAATTCGTTTTCAGGGATTGAAATTTGCATGAACGAGAATTGAATACCTTAAATAAAAAAAATGGTAGTATTTGGACTTTCACAACTGAAGCAAACAGTTCTTTGAAAATGACAAAATGTATGCGCTTTTCACATAACGATCGAAAAAGTGGCATCGCTGATATGAAAAGCACTTCAATAATTTCTTGATGTCGAGTATTTCTTATTGTTGATATTACACGATTTCGGGCACAGAAAAGTCTGATTTTCCGTCCAAAAGTTTTCCGAGATTTGCAGTTTCAAAATTCTTTACTAAAGCATTTTAAATGTATATCATCAAACGAACACAACTTGTCAAACTCAGCATCGTTCTACATCGAAACTCTTTTTCCTACTGCATGAATGACAAAAGTGAAGGACGTAATTCTCGCCATACGAGTTTGAAGCGAGCGTTTGATTTGAGAACCGCCCATTCCGAAGGAAGGAGTGCATTTTTGGAATGCTGAAGATGTTTAGTGGAGGAAGGAATTGGTTGCTATCAATAAGACTTTCGTGTACTTTTGCATACGAAAGAAATGTTTAGTAATTTGAAAATTTAGAACTCACTCTTTCAAAACAAATAAGCTCGATTAAAGGAAATTGTTACTTCATTTGAGACAATTCTTATAATTGGAATGTACCTCTAACTAACGGTTGATGAAATGGTGGACAATAAGGACATCTTGTAACTACTTTAATTTGAATGTTATCTTTTCACAGCAGAAACGTACTTATGAATCTTCTATCAGGTGTATTTGGTGGATACATCATTTATTTCAAAAGGAACTTAACGAAGACTTTTTTTAATCAGTCTTCCATGTAGAAAAATAGGATCCGACATTCATTTGGACAAAAAAGTGGAAATGTTTTCTGACGCATACCACTTAATCTGCTTCCCTTATTGGCTACTTTAGGGGACATGAAATGAATTGCAAATTCAATTAATCCTCTTCTCACTTTTGTGTAGGTAAGTCTAAAGGGCCCAGATAAAAAGTTCGCATATGTGATTTATCTCTGAGAAACACTTCATAAGTACTGACTTTTATATGCTTCCACAATATTGTCGAGGAGAGCATTTCTTTTTGCAAATAGTGCAAGATCTATAATGCGTGCTTCATCTATTTAGAACTCTTTCATATATTATAGAAAATCAATTCCAAGTTTTTATATGTATGAAAATACATCTCAATTTGTAGTCATGAACAAAGGTTAATGATGTATTTTCCTTACTACTTTGTTTCCTAAAACTTTGATCTAAAAATCAAATTTGGAATTTTTTCATTAACTTAAAAATGTGTGCTTTTAAAGAGCTTTTTAATGCAACAATGTTACAAATTCCTGTTTTGTAGAAGTTATTAAAGTAACCTTTAATTCCGTCATCCCATTTTTGTAACTCCGATGATGTTTGAAGAGGTTCTTTTACAGAAAGCTATTTAATGTATATACAGGGTGACCTGTAAAGTCCCTCTAAGCCCTTTAAATTTGAAACAGCGTCTCGTATAGTCAAGGAAGTAACGTGTACCTAAAGTAAAGTGACCAAGCTGAATTTGTTGATACAGCTTACAGCGCTCCTACCGGTGAAATAAGGAAGTTAAAAAATAACTCGAAAACTAAAGGAGATCGGCCAAAAAGTTAAATTAGAAAAATGTGCGCAATACCATAATAAAAGCACAGGAAAAGTTTCATGGAGTTATCTGCAAAATTGGCGGAGATATTCGCGATTGAAATTTGAACTATTCCATGCCTTGAAAAAGGGGTCGTCCAGAAATTCAAAAACGTGTTCTCCGGTGTTATACAGTTTTTCTGAGATAAGCAACGACGAATTTAAATTCAAACAACAAAGAAAGTAAAAAAGATAAATAAAAAATATCTGAAAAATGCACTCCGGAAAATACAAAAAACTGACGATCCGAAATTGCAAATTTCGCGCAACAACTCTCGACTAAAACCTCTTGGCTATACAGCCATGAACGAAGATTTACTATTTAATAATTTTATCCTGATAAGCTTTAAGCAGATGCGAAAATGTCAGAAACAAATGCGCGTTATTCAGTGTGGCACATTGGAAAAGTAAAAGACAGATGAGCAAAAGCAAGAAATTTATTACTAAACAAAAACGTGGCGAGTGTATTCAAAAAGGGGACCATCGGCCTCAATACACATTTGTATTCGATCAAGCACGCCGGCATGCATATTCCTTATCATCTGCGGTGTGACAGTAGCGCAGCTATCGATGATACGCTGCCGCAGATCCAGAAAACTTGTCGACGGAGCTTCATACACCCGATCTTTGATGTAACCCCAGAGGAAGAAATCGAGTGGGGTAAGATCTGGTGATCGTGGATGCCATTCAACACAGCCACCGTAGCCGATTATCTGTTGGCCAAATCTGTTGTTAAGAAACTGTCGCAATGCGTGCGGTTTGTGCGTCGGGGCGCCATCATGTTGGAACCACAGGGAAGGTAAGAACGCCAGAGGAATATCATCGATAAAGTCAGGTAACACATCCTATAACAACTGGAGGTATTTCGGTTCATTTAGTGAACCGTCATAGAACACGATCCTTCCAAATACAGCACCACACATTCGTGAACCACTGCACCTGCTGTCTGACGGAAACTCCCCATGAGGGATTTTCTAGTGCCCAGAAATGGGTGTTGTGTCGGTTTAACATCCCGTTTCGGTGAAACTTAGCCTCGTCCGACCATATTATGTTGGAAAAAAATTCTGGCCTAACCTCCAATTCGTTCAATGCCTAATTGCACCAGTCAAAGCGTCGCTGTTTGTTTCCCGGTAACAATCCTTGCTGCGGAATTGCATGGAAGGGATGTGCACCATTGTCGTGCAGTATTTGCCATACTTGGCTTTGTACTAAGCCACTCTGGTTGCTCATTTGTCTAGTACTGCTGTAGGGATGGGCTAAAGCGCACGCCAGTATGTCTTCTGCTGGTATTCTACTAGGCATACGTGGTCTGCCCGAACGAGGTCGACTTCTAGTGCTGCCTGTGTCTCTGAGACGTCGAACAACGTTTCCAATGATTGCCGAGGACAAACTGCGTAATTTTGGAACCACGGTCAGATGACGCAGTAACACCTGAGTTGGCACTCCACTCTCCGCAATTCCACATCACACCAACGCGAGGACTTTGAGGCCACGACGGATTTTGCGTGCACTAGCCCCTTTTTTACGCGTTGGTATTTGGATGGCACAAACGAGGATCGAACTCACAACCCTCTGGTTGGCAGTCCGTCACTCGCCGCGGCCCCAAAGTTTATCAGGATAAATTATTAAATAGTAAATCGTTCGTGGCTGTATAGACGAGAGGTTATAATCGTGTATTTTAGTTGTTGCGCGAAAATTGTGATTTCGGATCGTCAGTTTTTTTATTTTTCGGAGTGCGTTTTTCAGATTTTTTCTATTTATCTTTTTTACTTTATTTGTTCGAATTTAAATTCGTCGTTGCTTAACTCAGAAAAGCTGTATAACACCGGAGAACACGTTTTTGAATTTCTGGACGACCCCTTTTTCAAGGCATGGAATAGTTCAAATTTCAATCGCGAATATCTCAGCAAATTTTACAGATAACTCCATGAAACTTTTCCCTGTGATTTTATTATGTATTGAGCACATTTTTTTAATTGAACTTTTTGGCCGATCTCCTTTAGTTTTCGAGTTATTTTTTAACTTCCTTATTTCGCCGCTAGGAGCGCTGTAAGCTGTCTCAATAAATTCAGCATGGTCACTTTACTATAGGTACACGTTACTTTCTTGACTATACGAGACGCTGTTTCAAATTTAAAAGGCTTAGAGGGACTTTACAGGTCATCCTGTATATAATATTAGGAGGCTCAGTAATTTTCGATACACGGACAATTAAAATAAAATAAATAAAACATTCGAAAATAGTTTAATTAGAACTATAAACTTAAAAAATATTAATCGATATGGTGTTTAACGAACACATACGTATATTGTCAAAGATACAATATTTGTTTCGAAATGTCCTTGGGAAAATATTTATTTCGTTCAGCGATGCACTTTCGAAATTAAACAATTGGAAACTAATTTACAATCGACGAATGAAATTTCGAAACGCTTTATTTCCAAAAGGTTTGAAGTCCTCTAAAGGAAGGTAGTTGAATTTATACGTCGCACTAGAGCAACACTACGGGCTATTGGCGACTGTCCAGAATCAACCCCGAAGAGAAAGATACGAGGACAATACCTTGTAATTTCGAACCACTGTTCAGATGACGAGGTCAACACCTGAGCTGATACCCCACTCCCCAAACTTCCACACCATGCCAACGTGAGGACATTTGAGGTCACAACAGATGTAACGTGCGCCAGCCATCCCGTATTCGGCGGTCTTTTGTTCCTCTTAAGGAAATATAGTCTTGTTAATATAAGTGTTCCATCTTTCCCAAACTCTTGTTTTCATGGAATTGGGTGCCGCGGTAGCCCGGTTGGAAAAGTAACGGATTAGCAATTGGAATTTTCAGCGTTCGAATACAACCAAAGACCGTCGTGTATTAAGGAGGCTGGTACACGTTAAATCTGTCATGGCTTCCAATGCCCTCACGTTGGCGTGGTGTGGAAGTTTAGAGAGCGGGTTGCCAGCTCAGGTGTGACCTCATCATTTGACCGTGGTCCAAAATTACGTGGTATTGTCCTCGGAACTTTGGGTTTGATCCCGGACCGTCGCCTATAGCCCTCTGTGTTGCTTTTAGTGCGACGTTAATTAAAAATACCTACCTATCAAGGAATTGAGTCTCACTCGCCGATTCGTTGTGTGGTTTGAACGATTACAAATAAAAATTAATTAAATATTTTCCGAACAATCATTCACCCGAGATGCCCTTTCCTTTTCAATAATACAAGAGATTTGACTTGAAATAAAAACAAACGACATATGTGATCGGAGTCATTAACTATTCCCGAGTCTTGTGGAATGCTTTAACTTTATTTGAATATAAAGTGGATCTTCTGTTTTTAGAGGAATTTTCTGGCAGCAGCTTTCAGCAAGTACGACTGAATAGGAGAGCTCTTTTGACTCTAGCCTTATAATTCATAAGGTCCATCACGCTTACCCGAAGAGCTTACAGGAATTTCAATTTTCCGGAATTTGAACGAAAATTTTATTTCACGCAAATACAGGGAACCTTTGATTTTGATGTCGATTTTCATGAGACAGGTCTGTGGATCTATTATTTTCATAGAGCTACATGATGAAATCCATTCCTCAGAAGCCGTCGTTTGTTTCAGAATCACAGCTATGTAAAGAAGCGAATCAAATGGTGGCCAAATATGGCCATCGAACCTAATCCAACTCTCGAAACGAATAAAGCGCTTCCGATGTATTACTAAAATTATGAATTAAATAGCTTATATCATCGGCTTAGAGTAGAATCTTATTAACTGACAATTGTTTTACCATGCAGCTGCTTAAACACTAATATTAGTTTTTAGATCAAAAATAAGAACTATAAGCATTTGGATTGTGTTTATCTTTTAAACAGATTGCATGACCATTTCTCATGAAAATGAGCTTTTTAGGGTCTCCTTAACAATATCAGTTAATGAGTTTCTGCCCAAAGCCGACGATTTACTTGTATTCGTGGATTTGAAGCTAATAAAACTAATATCGTGTAATCCATTTAATTGAGCCAATCGGAGTGTAAAATGTTTTAGAAAAACGCAACTTCTGAATGAAGGATGAAAAGAGGCATGAAAGGCACTTTTTTAAAATATCTCATTTGAAACCCGCACCATTCATTTCAAAAAAGTGGTCATGGGCACTTCCAAGTGTCATTCTTAAATGCCACTTTCTTCTATTGATTGTAACAAGTACTGAGATTAAAAGTTGAAGATAAATAAGAGGAAATTCAATTATTGAAAAATGTTTTTTATCATCATTCCGTTTGTAATTTTGTCGTAGAATCTCAGTCAGCGAGACGCAAATTTTGTCCATGAGCTCTAATTAAAGATCTGGATGAATATGCTTCACTCATTTACATCCCTTCACGCATTGGGAAAATAATTCAAGCTTTTCTACTCCAATCGAAGGGTTTTAATACCGAATGATCAATGATTTGTTTACTGTTATCAGGGAGATCATGTGTATCTGACCTTAATGATAAACGACACTTCGGTTAAATAATGTTTTTTATATAGTTTATTTGTGGGAGGGCTCTGCATATCTGAATTGGTCACTCTGTCTAGACGAATAGACCTGAGAATTCCTATTCCTACAGTGCACATAATGTCGAAGCAAAGCAGCGATTGGACTAATTTGAGTGAGTCCCTCGTGCACCCCCGTTCGAGAAGGAACCGGTTGCGCAGGTTGCGATCAGCTGGCGACACTCCTTACTAGGTTGCTGACGAAGCGAGTCGCCAACTCTCGCCTACTATCTCCGATGAGTGGAAAGTCGCCATATTGGAGTTGGTCCGTTGGAGGACTTCCGAACTGTTGACTTCCTCATCGGAGATCGGGAATAAAGGATGCGAATGACTCCGGGTTCGGTAAGATCTTGCTTCTTTTGTCAAATGTTTCCACTCAAAACACACTTTCTTCGCTTTTCCCATTTGCCGGCTCCTGTTATCGCCTTGAAAAACGTGTCTTGTAACTTGATTAATTCCGTTCACGTTCATCTATTTATTCGATTTTAGTACAAGGTCTTTGCGTGAGAATGTTAGAGGGGGATGATTTGTTGAAGAGACAATTGCTAGTGACTGCCACTGAATCGTGCATACTGACGGTTCAAGTGAGTATAATTTTTCAATTTGAATACTACTCTTTCGTCAGGAAACCTTTTACGAGTTCGTATTAGATGTTATTTTAAATGAAGAAAACTAATAATATCAATAGGTTATGAAATCAGTTTAACTTTTCTTGTTCGAAGGTTAAAACTCACTAGTTTGATCATTTTTATTAAGTAACCATAATAAAATGCAATTGAGTATTTGCTGAACCACCAATTGAATTTTTGTCATTCATACTATATAAGAAATGTTAATTTACAAAGCGCATTTCGAATGAAATTTAAGTAGTCACCACTCTTAAACGGGATTACGTATGTAAAATCATTTGTAAGATTTTTGAGAGTAGAATATCTAGAATTCAATTAATTTTATCTTATTGCTTGCTTTCACTTGAAAAATTGGAAGTAGTCACCGCTTTCAGGAGTTAAGATTTTGATGTTGTTATTCGAAATGGGTGGGATGTTTTGAATGCCTGTTAAATACCGGGATCAACTTTTTACTTATTTAAAAGAATTTGTACATTATTTTCAAAACATGTTTCTTTTATAGAGGCACTAAATATATTTTTATAATATAGTTCACATGACGCTTAATATATAAATTATTCGTTTGAAAACAATATTTTCTCGTGTTCGTAATTCCGCTTTTCTGTCGAATATTTGGTGTTGGAAGTTGACGGAAACAAAGCATCATTTTCGTTATTCTGAAAAGGAAAGTGATTGATTTTAAGTAAATTTTCGTCCGCTTTTAAAGTTTCTGTTTTTGAAGTCTCGCAGAAAGGAGTTTTTAAATTGTTTGTCAATAGTTAAACTGGCCAAGTGTATTGCAGCATCAAAATGTTCTCAAATCTGCGAAGACCTGAAAATTTGTTTTAGACTTGGTGTGTCTATCTCGTAAGTCGACGCTTCTCTCAATTTGTGTCAGCTAGATGTCGACTGTTGGATGAAAACATAATACTTCGAGATGTTGAAATCAACCGAAAAGCTTTGATAAATTGAATTCTTTCCGAAACTAAACTGAGAAACTTATCGTCTCCGATAGTTTGAGAAATGTTCTCTTCCTGTTTGTAGAGGTAGAAGCAAAACGTTCGTGATTTGTACTATCGCCACACCTGCTACACAATTCGTGATCTTTCAAGCTGCTGCTGTAAGCTTCAAGGTGCCATATCTTGTGTTTCGATTCCAAAAACTTTTCTTCTCTTTGAAATGACTTAATGCAGTTACTGAACCATAAAAGTATGAAAAAATCATATTGCTGACATAAGAAGTAGATTATTTTTCTAGGTGTATGTTATGTTTGAAAGAAAATTAGGTATTTCCATTTCAATAAATTAGTCCACGGACTCGTACGAGAAAATAATAGGTATGAAACCGTTATATACCTATTATTTTCTTGGGATTGCTACTTTTTTCTATTTTTACGCGTTTATTTCCTTTTTTTCTATTTAAGCGTGACAAGTTGCCATAGTTAAAATGAACTTTTCAACGTGAAATCAAACTGCTTGACTTGAAAAACGTTGAAATTGCTTTGTATTTAGTGATGTGATTGTTGAGAATTTCAATGTATTTAAAAATAGTTTAAATGTTACTTTTTCGAAACGATGACTAATCGTGAAAGGAAACGTATAGAAACGTTAGAAAGTTTCAAAAGGGTACATTCAGAAATACAGAATTCTCTTCTAAGAATATTGTTCATACAATTCATCAATACCTCTTGCACTGTAAGATCTATGCCTAAATTTTATTTCTTAATCATTCTGAGATCAAAACAAATTAATGCACTTCAAAATTGCACGTTTTTGTTCTGTAATTTAACCTTAAGTCGAATTGAAAACTTTGAATTAAGCGTGCAAAATATAGTAACAAAAGTTAATAACAACTTCTTAAAACGCCAAATCATTTTAGATTTCAAAATGTTGCAGAACATAGAAAATAAGTGGAATCCAATGTTGCAATTTCACACGTTCCCTGCCAAATATCATTGTTTTGAGGCCATGTGGAACCAAAACACGCTAGAGAGTTTGAATGGGTACAAATGATTTTCGCTTATTTTGAAGTCGCGAAAATATTAAAATTATAAAAAGTAAAAAACAAATATTGGAAATATACAAAATCTTAGCCTGAAGAGTCTCAGAAAACGGGCAGGAAACGTGTTGAATGTAATTGTACTTCAAAATGTAGATTTTAAGTTTAAAATAAGATGGTTCTAATATTGGTTAAACATCGTCTTCATTGGGCATTACTGAACGTACTTCTTCACATTTTTGCGTTAAAAGTGAAAATTGTGTGGTAATCTTTTTCCTGATTTATCCCAATTTGATGAAGCAATTGAAGGCCACACACAAAGTGGTTTGAAATTCTACAAAACCATGTTTTAAAGATTGTAGCATAAAAATTTCTTGAACGTTCTATTGTCTTCATTCCAGTTATTGGAGAAATGTGGGTCAAAACGAGATTCGTACAATTTGCTTTACATGTACTATTTTATAGAGCTTTAAAACAGTAGCCTTAGCTTTCGAAATTTTAAATTTAGTTTTCGGCTTTTACTGCGGCTCACGTTGAAAACTATTTTTTCTCAATAAAAGGCTTAAATAATTCGAAATGAAAAACAAAGCAATTTTATATTTTTGAACGCATTCGCACCGAATGTACTACGTGTAGGAATAAAATGTGAAACTATTTCGGTAGTGTAAATTTGAGAAACAAAGAATGCGATGAAATGTAACCTAGTTAAGCATCATTTGTCCGCATCGACATAAAAATGGTATGAATGAAAAATCGGTTACTTCATTTCTGTCCATTCCAAAGGCTTTAGATATTTTGCATATTCAATAACTCCTTTACGGTAAATCTTCAATGTTTCTTTGACCTCTTGACCATTCCAGTTCATTGGAATTTTCAGCCCATTATTTTAAGAAAGGTCAAGCGTTTATCTGGCCTTACAACTCTTTCCTCACGAGCTTAAAGCATATGTGGATTCGAAGCATATTTACCGTGTTCAAAATGACTTTGTACCTACATCGCAACGAGTGTGAAAATTTCGGAATACTCAAAGAATGCAGTTTATTTTCAAATGCATATTCCAACGCTTTGGGAAAAATAAAGAGTATTTGAAATTTATTTCAATTGGGTCTTATGAACTATAAAAGCATTAAGCATTTATATTTCTGCAGATATGAAAAAAATCGTCATAGGCTCATTCAAACATATGACAAATTTCACCTTTATTTCGTTAGTGCTTGCAATTTTTTGTTTTGGAATGAAATTATTCTAAATCATCTTATTGTTTTGGAATACTTTTTATTCAGAAAATTTTACATTTAGTCTAAAGTGACCCTTCATAAAGATTCTAGGAGTTGGAAACTAAATTTATTTCAAAATTTTCCTACCATTTTATCTATAAATATTTCAAGAGCAACATAGTGTGCATACACAACAATACTTTTTAAAAGAACTGAACTCATTTTAAATTCTGAGGCCTATCAAAAGCAGAAAATATTGAATTCTTTTTTTCGACGGATTCCTTTCAATAATTTGCATAGTTCTTTTTCAGAATTCCTGCTGCTTTCTGATACATTTTGCATCGAAATCATACAATCATACTTGATTCGCCCATCTTGGAAAGCTCGAATTTTTAGAAAAGGATGTGTGGAAGCCCAAATTTCTCAATTCTTGGGCGAAAAGGTTTGCTCTCGGGTATTTTTTGCTACATGATGTCTAACAAGCGAAAAGGATCACATCGAGTTTTGGTTCTGTATGGGAAGAGAACCACGACGTCTTAGAGAAGGCATCAAAGAACTCGAGCTAATCCTTTATTAATGTGTTATTCTTTGCGCACTTCTGTCATGTTACCTGAATTCCAATAGTCTTTCTGCAACCTCGCTTCAACCCATTACCAAATGATTTTATTTTCCCATTTTTCTTATAATACAATTAAAATACCCCGAGTGGCGGTTACCTTACAGACCACGCGTATACTCATGATTGACATTGAATGCAACTATTTGGGACCCCAGGACTAGGAAATGCACGAATCAATTTGCATGAATGAAACAAATTCCAAGAACTTGATTTTACTTCATTCACCATCTGGCTTCCCAATATTTCTGTATTCAATTACTCAACTTCTTAAGTGCAGTGCACATGTCTAAATGTTGAGCCGTCATATGTTGTCTACTATTACTTAAAATAGTCAGCAGTCGACAATATTACAATGAAATATGTGCCAATTCCAGACAGTCATGCCAATCAGGAAACGAAACCCAGCAACTTCAGCCTTCCTTGGAGAGTCTGGAACGTCGTCAATGAGGAAAGAAGGCATTCCTAAGATTTTTCCTTGGCAGCATTGACTTGTCTTTCTATTATCCAATGTGTCGAAGTGTGAAAAGGCAGGGTTTACGGGGTTAGGGGTGATCTTGGTTCCCTGTTTGGGGCGAAAGTCCGCTCTCTCATTTCCAGTTTCGTCACAATGAGCCAGGATACACTGAAGCACCAACACATCAGCTAACTTATCAAATAATTGTCTGCATCGTGGCAATATCTGACTGAATTTGAAGAGATCGCTTACATTGCAGATTTAGTCATAAAATAACCACTTTTTCAAATGAATCTTCTCAGAAAAGCTGTTTTAATGCCACACAAATTTATAGTGAACACCAGAGGCCAGTCCTTCGAACCTGCCAAACAGAGAAACATCGGTAGACATATGTATGCAACCAATGATTTCGAGGGTACCGATTTTCAATCATTTTTAACGTTAAGATTCGGATTTCATGATTATTCGTATTTTTCTTAAAGATGTTTTGTTCAATATCAAAGTGGATCTGAATTTCTGAATTACTTAATAGTCAGTAACGATTTGATAATATAGCAAGCTTGTCAGACATATCTACATTTTTAGCAATCTCTAAGCTATGCCGCATAAATCCTCTTTGAGTCTTTAAGTTTATATTTTCTGAGTGTTGTAGACTCCCCAGAAGTCGTTATTTGGAGGCCTAAAAATTTTTTGCAGTAAAGTAACGCGGTACTTTTTTTCATATGTTTAAAAGAGGGAGATATTCGTTGGAGTGTGCATTGCAGCAACAGGCGTGGTCTTTACAGCTCCAGTTATTAAGCGGAGGGCCTGATTTTCAACCACATCTAATATCTTCAAGGTGATGTCTGAAGTCAGTGCAGTATGAAAAAATTGGCTTTATATACATTTTATATGTTGTTTCAAGGGTTTTCCTATTGAAACCCCCTTTTACTACCAACCACTCTTTTTAGAATAAGTATTCTTCCAACTTTCTCCTGAACTCTATTCACATGATTTTTCCATGTCAACTTTGAATCGAAGTCACTTCCTAAATAGGTGGTACAGCAGTTCCTAAATCTTTATATTTCTATATAAACATTGGACTCAAAGCTTTATCGATTAAGGGAAAAACTGACAAACAATTTTGTATAAATTCAAAACCATGTTTTCATTACACCATATGTAGAGATCTTAACCATACATTTCGTTAGAATGCTGTTAAGATTGTTTTGACACTTTTTAGTAGCCCATAGTACCACGTCATCTGCCAAAAGTGTGACTGTCATGTTATAATCATTTTTAAAAAGAGAAGGCAAGTCACTAATGTAAATATTAAACAATATAGGACTGATAAATGCTAACTGATGCAATTCAGTTTCAGTTTGTTTAAAAATTGAGTTACTGGCCACCGTATCTGACAAGAGCTATATCTTTAAAGAATCACTTTTTGATCCAGGGGAACATGTTTCCATTAATGCCCAGATGAAGCAGTTTTTCGGATAACTTCCAACGCCATTACATTGTTATACGCTGCTTTAAAGTCAACAAAAGTCACTAAAGAAGATTGTCGGCTGTCAAAAGCATCCTTGATGTCCTATCTAAGGTACGCTACTTGATGATTGGTAGAGTGGTATTTACGAAAGCCAGCCTGGCAAGTAATAGTAAGTTGGTATTTTCCAAATACCAAATAAGTCTATTGGCCACCATTCGTTTCATAGTTGTAGCAAGAATGTTAGTTAGAAAAATGAGTATGTAGTTCTCCAAGAGTTGTTTGCAGTTTTGTTTTTCTTGAGTACTTCGACAATGACAGCTTTCTTGCACCCAGAAAGTATATTACTTCCCCAACACCAATTGCAGTTCTAGGATGACTTTTAGAGAGCTCTTTCCCTAATCCAAAAGTCGGATCGCTTCATTGATTTCGGCAAACTGAAATCTTTTATAAAAATAGGTTATATGTTGCCTACGACTTTAATACATCCTTAAGATTTCTCCTCATCGATCCTTGTTCTTTTTTCAGTTGGTTACCAAGTTTTTATGTGGTGACATTATGCTTAACAAAAGCATTTGCAATATCCCTGTCAAAGTAGTGGTCTGTTTCATTTTGTAATAGGCATTCAATAACTATTCACTCTCTCCTTTTACTTTATTTAAAAACCTAGACTTTTCTACTGTCCTTTCTGTAATCAATACTGTTGATAAATTTCTCAAAACTACTTCGTTTGGACTCAAATTCCTCGGAGAATGATCAATAATCTACGTCATTTTCTTACTGTCCATGCTTTTGTAACGTTTTGCCGCTTCACGAGCTGCATTACACAGTTGTTTGAGATCTTCCAATTCTGGAGTCCATAAAGGTTTAAAACGGCAAATTTTTCTTCTTACAATCCACCTTTTTTCTGTTTTAATTAGCGTTACATAAAGCAAAAGAAGATTCTGTGTTAGCCAATTTAGCCACCTTAAAATCCTTTAAGTTTTTCCCTAGTTTAGTTTGGAAAACATTCCTATCAGCTTTTGTGGAGTTCCAACGAATTTTATGAGACAAAACCTGTTTATATGATTTGTCCTTGATTTCAATGGAGGAAACTATTTTTATGTCCCGAACCAGGATCAGATTTAACGTCTCTAGATGTGATACCAGGTCAGCATTTGTCTTCTGATCTGAATCTTCTGATACCAGGTCAGCATTTGTTGATGACCCATTGTAATGGAGAAAAGTACTTTTGTCGTTTCTATTAAACACAAGTTCAATGTTTTTTATTTGACAATTTTTAAACAGAACACAGTTAACAGAATTTAACAATCATTTCAATCCGGTATGGTTTCTATCTCTCTAGTTCCACTTTGGACTACGGGCATTAAAATCCCCCAAAATAATAACTTTTTAGAAACTACAATTTGATCAAAATTTAATCTGTTTTCCAAGTGGACTGTAACAGGCAAAAGTTAAATAACTTTACTCCTTCCATACTTTTGTTTTAACTCATTTTGCACCAGAAGAATCTTGAAGATTGCTCGTGATGGTGTGAATTTAGTCTTTTCCAATTCCAACCAATATTCCACTAGCAATTTGTCTTGATTTGGGGAGCAAATAAAGGCTATAGATGGGAAACATTTTGAGACTGATAGTCGACATGTTTACTTCAACGATAAAGAAGACTTGAATATTTTGATTTTTTTAATAGTGACTAAGTTGCAACCGTTTTTCTTGGGATAATCCTCCATCGTTCCACTGCAAAACTCGAAGGGAATTTGAATCGCCTTGAAAAAGGCATCCTCTGGCCATAGTAAAGCAATGCCGAAAAAATATCAGTAAAGATAGCAGTATTAGGAAGCAGCAAGAACCGTGGTAGATTTAGCGCAATCCACGAGGCCTACCACATTACAACCCCGAAACGGATCAATTTTAACGAACACGAATCAATTTTGCACATTTTTAATGCAAAATTGGATATTTAGTTTTGATTCAATGTATATTTTATTGCCAACTATTGCAAGTTTATATGTTGTATTGCTAGTCATTTGTATGGAATGCGTAACGTAATTTTAATATAAATAAAAAAGGCCTCGAATAATACATATGATACAATTTATATTCAGAATTATACAGAATATTTGGCCTACCTTTATGCAACACTTACTATTTAAAATCCTTTATTCCTTTGCCTCCCATAACTGTTGCTACTGCATATGCAAATACAGCCAAGAGCTGTAAAATCTAGTCATCCCTCAAAAGGTTAGATGCAGCCCAATTTTAAGAGTACTATTTTTGATTATCAAACCATTTTCTGCCAGATAAATAAGGTTATATTTTGTAATAAAAATGCAATTGTTTCCCCTCTTGACAGCAGAACCCAAATGTTTTTGTTTTCTTTTGGATAAATGGCCGCAATGCGATTGCCCACTACGCTAGCAGCCTGGAATTGTAAGCGGCTCAGGTTCGATTGTTCCCTAGGTCTTCTGTGTCAGTGCAACTTTCATTGTGTCTATCCATTACTTGATGTTTGTCTTATGCATGGCTCATAAAAAACCCCAGATAAAAGGACCCATCTTTGGTGCAGTCAATTTGGACATTTTCTTCCAGACGTAGTAGACTGACCATGGTGAATACTCCAAATTGCCAGAAATGATAACAAAAGAAATTCTGTTTCAAGAATTCGTTGTCGTCAATGACGTGTTCTGTTTATCGGATTTAATAATAATTTGATTATTGTTAAAGTGTTTGTTGCTTTTCATCTAACAAATTCAAAGATACTTCAATTCCAAATGGAATGCCTTTTTTAATGTTTAATGTATTGCTGAGCATTCGACTGAGTGCAGAAGTTGATCGGGTCAAATGGTAAAAGCATAGCAATTTGTTGAAAGTCAATTTGTGTATGCTCTTCTGTGAAATACTGGATTCACATAAGAGCCCTCGTGCCAATTTGATGAATCCCACTTCGATTCTCATTCTTTTCTATCAGCACAAGTTTGTGGTATGTATATACATATCTTAAAAGGAATGTTAGGTTTTAAGCGGGAACTCAATTGGGAATTACATCGTTGAATGAAAAGTTTAAATTTTCATAGTAGGCAGTCAAACGTTTCTATTACTGTCGTCATCAAATCAAAGCAGCGTTGGAACGGATCGGATTTGCCATCAAAGAAAATTCGATCCTTTCCTAAGTTTCCTTCAAAAGAGCGTACAACTCCCATTGGGATTGAAGTTGGTATTGAAACGTGGTTCGTATCTAAGGGTGCCATTGTGCTTTTTATCTGAATTGAAAGCGGGTGTATATATAAACTCTTCATATATGTATGAGTTTGTACAAGCGTGTTAAGAGTAAGGAAACATTTTAAAATTTCAAACTAACTTTCAATGATTTTTTTCATACAAACGATTTGTTATTGCTAAAAGTGTTGAGCAAACTGCAAGATGGGACATTTAAAATGAAACTAATCTTTTGTTTCTGAACCACATTGACAGTCGATGTTATTTGTGAGAAACCCTTCGATGCATTTTGATTTCTTCTCTTCGAATTGGGAGTTAAAAGGACAGTGACTAAGTCAAATCACGTCCGGGTCACCAGTGGTTGTAACTTCCTCGCGAATACTCATCTGAAGGCTGACAGATGCGAACATATAAGTATTTAATGTTAAATATTTATTTAAAACATAATAAGTATTTATACAACAATTATAATGATTATGATATACCAGCTTGGCTGTAATCTTATTTTTTTAGGAACATGCTCGTGCAGGTCCTATGTAGGACAACAATATAGGACGAATTAATTTCTTTCCAACTGGAGATCAATCATCATCAGACCGTGTTCAAAATTACGAGGCGTTGTCCTTGATCTTTCCCAAGGGATTGATCCCGGACCGTCGCCAATAGCCCGTTGTGTTGCTCCAGTGTGACGTTAATTAACTACCTACCAATGGAACTCGAAGAAATGAATTCAATTGTTAACTTTATAATCCCGTGAGTTGATTGACTGAAATGGGCGCGCAAGTATTATGCCCGTATAGTGGTTGATGCCAAATTTTTCAAAAAGATTTGAGCGGATGAGAAGGTTTTCCAAAATATTCCTTCGTGCTGTCGATTTCGTGTTGATAATTTGAAATAAAACTCCATTCTGAATGCTTTTCGAACAAGCATTCAGAATGAAACCTCTCTCAACGGCTCATAACGTGAATGGAATGCAAGACAAGATAAATATACATTACCATTTTGGAAACGAATTAAGAATCAATCGATTCTTATCCTTCCTAATTGATATTGTATGTGTTGGTAATGTAAAGTGAGGAACAAAAAAGACCAACTTCTCAAAATGCCCCTTGAGTGACTCAAAGTAGTACCAAAATGTCAATTTGTCCAATGAATCCCAAGTTTTGCAAATGACGTGACAAGTGCTTTCGATGAACAAGAGCAAAGAATTTCGTTCAATATGAATTCGGGTTCTAAAGAAACGTTTTCGGTCCTGGTGATCGGAATGGAAATCTGTAACATCTTGTTAAAATGTGCCCCCATTACTGGCGGAATAAAAGTTTTCCATCACACTGAAATCACTAAATCTAAATAATTTAGAAAACATTTCTGCAGCGGATTTTTTTTCTTGTAAACTTGTTTATTTTTCAAATGATATAAAATAGACTTCGCAATTACGTATAGGTGTAATGGTAATAAATTTATTTTGCGATGTGTGCTCTATATTTTTATATTTGTGAGGTTTTATGGATATAACTTTTGAATTTTTCTCTTTGTAAAGGATCTACCGTTGAACCCGATCTGTATGAAGCAATATAAATTTTTTTCTCAGTTGCGACAGATCAAACAACGGCAATAGACAGATCAATCAATGACCACTATGGAGACTACTTGTAGTTCAAATTTTTTCAATTCCTTGGGGTGTCGCCTTGTTATGCTTTACCTCATATGTAAACGAAACCGATCATATGAAAACAGATCTTTTTAGAAATTTGCCTGTACTTTCCTATGAATCACAGCTATCCAAATGATCGTGTCGTGTACAAAGGGGGCTGGTGCACGTTAAATCTGTCGTGGCCTCAAATGTCCTCACGTTGGCGTGGTGTGGAAGTTTGGAGAGTGGGGTGCCAGCTCAGGTGTTGCCTCGTCATCTGACCGTGGTTCAAAATTACGTGGTGTTGTCCTCGGATCTTTCCCTTTGGGATTGATCCCGGACCGTCACCAATAGCCCATTGTGTTGCTCCAGTGTGACGTTAATTGAAATACACCCCCCCCCCAAATGATCGTACTTAACTTTTCTGTTTCTTTTAACAATGTATCTAATGTTATCGAAACTGCAAAACAAGCCTACTATTTCTAATCGGTGCGATTTTGATGCTCATGAACGCGAATTTGGAATGTTTCAAAAACAAACTGGAATGTTTCAATAGTTTACAGGAATCGTTTTTAGTTTCAAAAGATATTTGAACTCTGCACGTCTCGTAATTCTGTTTAATCTTTGAAAATGAGTTTTTCAGTGACGTATATTTTTATTACAACTAATTCCACCTTGACCATTTGTGAATATGAAACAAAAATATTTAAAATTGAAGATTCATAGCCAAAAATGAATATGTAAAATTTTTGCTGTACGAGGATTCCTTTTCTCATAAAAGAAATGCAGTAAAAAGAATGAATTAATTTTAAAGAACTTCATTTTGATTTCTTAGAACTACTACTTTGACTTTAATGTGTAGTACGCATATTATAAAATGAACGGGTTACATACATTCATTAATTTTGTAGTGAACAATTAGTTTTATATGTTCTCGCATCGCAAATTTTACAAATCATTAATGACATTTCTGTCTTTAGTATCATGAGACATCAACGAAACTTTTTTAATTGCTTTTAAAGCTTACTTTGTTGGAGACATTTCGTGCAATAAATCTTGTTTTGGAGGTTACATGCTTTGAATACACATGATTTTTCCTTACCATATAAACAGTACTTGAACATTGCCCTATAACTTGACAGCAAAAATCTTTGAAGTAACTCTTCGTCCTTCAAAGCAAGTCCGTTTCTTATGTCCACTAACTAAATAAATAGGAAATGTAAATCGTTAAGAATTTCAATTTAAATCGTCTCATTAAGTCATAATTTATCTCTGCCGAATGAAGAACAAACGTTTACTTATTGCATGAATATATCGGACACTACAAGTCTGAATGCTTTGGGGACAAGACCTTGTCTAGAGGCCATTGTTGACAACAATGAAGAAATGGAAGCAGCGATCAGTGTGTTTTCACAATAGGAGTCCATCATTGTTTGTGAAGGCCTTGAACCTGTCCCAAATGGATTTCACTCGAAAAGGGAAATTTAACAGGTGTATTTTTGTTCGGAATAAACAAAGATGAGATTTTCCTTGCTTTGCATGTCTGGTTGTCTGAGCAAAATCAATTCATGCAGCTATTTATGAAAAATTAATAACTTATCAAAACCTAGTGACGTCTTTATTATTGAGAAAATGAGCCAGATCCATAAAATTAGTTTCAGGTTGGACAAAAGAAAAGACGAAAATTTTTATGTGCTGGTGTTAAAAATCGTTTTCTGATCTGGCCTATAACCATGAAATCTAAATTTGGCTTGGAACTCGGTGGCATGGGAGTTGTTTAGCAGGCTTTCGCTTGATTCGGAAACGTCACGCTGATAAGATAATCATTACTCCGTTAGAGATCTATTCTAACACTGCACGACTTTTTGAACAAAAATATAAATTTTTTGTCGTCGACCTAATATTTCGTTTAAACTATTTGAATGTCCTGTATTTCGCTTAAATTATTTCACTTTATAGATCAGACGATGTTTTAAAAATGCCTCAATTGTGAGGAAAGGTCGTTTACGTATGTTTAATGGAAGCCTTGCCTTAAGAAACAAATTTCGGAAATGGAAAGCCATTTTTGGGGAAAAAATATCTATATACTGAAGGGAAAGGACGAAAATCGAGCTACAAAATAGCAGGACTGAATCAGATTAATGTTCGGGGCATCTGAGTGGATTGGGTAACGTGCATTGTTCATCCAGAAATTATGAAGAATTATTTCAATTCAAATTCAAAATTGCCTGATTCGAATTTGAGTTGATGCAAAATGCAACAAACTATTGATATTTATATGTTTATTTCGAAGAGCCTGGGAACTTTAGGGCTTCACGTGTGATCTTTTCTTTTCCCATGGGGTTTACTGTAAACACGGGCTCGATTATTTTCTGCTTTCATCTATTCCTTTTCCCTTTCACATATGATCATTGCGCCGTAAGACTAAAACAACCGTTTAAAAGAAAAGATGACAAAATTGAAAGTTGTGATGCTATATTTTTGAAAAATCTACGATTCGATCAACCATATTTTAAATTTGAAAAACTAATTCTTGATAGAGAAGATCAAATTAATCTGTCATCAACCTTTCTAAAACTCGTTAATCTATTGAATAAACTTGTAGAGAAAATTTAAAGAAAAGATAACTGATATGTGTTCACGTAAGAATTTCATTACCCCAAAGCACTCTGTATTAATAATGTTATGCTTAGTGTGTTTTAGAGCCATCTTTGGAAGTAATATTCTTTAAAAAGCAAAGTGAGAATTTTTCTTTAGTTCAGGAAAATCTTAAGTTAAACAAGAAAAAGGCAAAAATGTGACGTTAATTTTTAAATTATGAATCAAAGATAGGTGAAAAAAATCCGGCATTTGCGCTGTTCACTCTTTGGAAATTACGCTTTTTTGGAATTTGCTCAAAATGTAGTTTCCCCAAAACTACTTAAAATGCATAGATTTTATAAAATAATTACACACGCATTAATAAAATGCCTACCTATGTAATTAATTACGATGATTATATTAAGTTTGAGTTAAATGCATAAATGTTTCAAATGACAGAAAAGCTACAAGTACAAACTTTTTCGCATAAAAAATGAAATTTTCAAATGAATGACTTGATTGTGGCCAATAATTTTGGGCAAATTTAGAAAATTTCGTGAATAAAGCAGTACTTTCGAGTTTTTGCGGGTAGCAAGAAACTACAAAAATGCATTTTGAGAAAAGGCTGAAACATGAAGCGTATGAAAGAAAAACCGTTATCAAGAGTTGGTTACAAAAATCTTTAACTCTTCCCTTCTATTTAAGAAAATGTTTAGAAATCAAAGGAATCGGGCTTTGATATCGAGATAAAATGAAAGAAAATTTTGTTCTAAAATTCCATTTTAAAGGGTCGGATAACTTAAATAATTATACAATTAGTCGGCTTTTGGATAAAGCACGTCAGTGGGATTACTTTCTTTAAGCACGGGCTTTTTTCCTCCCTTATTGATTACTTAACGTTAGCTGTCGTGTGTCAGAAAAGACGAGTCGACATCCTGTAATCAGAAAATGAAAATAGCAAAACGAGTTTTAACGTGTTTTTATAAAACATTTAATCAAGTTAATATCTTAAGGCCTTTGCTTACCTAAGCAGTTATTGGGCTATGAATTGAAATAATTTTCACAAAATAGTGAGTCGATCTTTGCTGTTCTTTCGTTTTGGACCCATTAAGTGCCAAACTGAAAATTGTGTGTCGCATTCTCAATAGGATTGCGGTCAGGAGCTTGTGCAAAATGTTTAGATGCCTTTAGAATGCATAATTATGCTCCCGTCTGTTTCATCTGTGCAACACACAAATGTCTTCACATCGCAAATCACCAGGTGATCTTGAGGAAGAGCATCAACCCAGTTACCCGAGTGAGCTGCCATCTGTTTTACCTTCACCTACCCTTTTGCATTTGTTTCCTTTCTCGTTGATAGCCTCGGTAGCCCAGTTGGAAGAGTAACGGACTCGCAATCGGAGGGTTGCGAGTTCGAATCCAACCAAAGACCGACGTGTACACTTGGGCTGGTGCACGTTAAATCTGTCGTGGCCTCCCATGTGCTGTCGTGGTGTGGAAGCTTGTAGAGTGGGGTGCCAGCTCAGGTGTCGCCTCGTTCAGAATTATGTGTTGTTGTGCTAGGATCTTTTCCTTCGTGATTGACCCCGTAGCGTCGCCAGTAGCCCGTTGTGTCCATTGTGACGTTAATTAAAATAGCTCTCTCGTTGTTTGGTGAAATAGGGCGCTATAAAACCTCAAACAACCAACCTTTGGATAAATGTGATTTTACTACTGGAATAATACATGACAAAAACTAGATTCAAGCATAAAACTAATACATAACCAATGTAAGAAATTATCTTAGAGATGCAAGTAAATTAATTGTGCGTTAATTTACAAGCCGGCTGAAATATTTTGTCACTTAAATACAGAACCTAACATAATTTTGAGATTCTATTTGATATGAAAAGATCATTGAAATCACTTCTACGAAAATGTCAGAACTAGATGATTCCCGTTTATGAGAGAAAGGGAAAAACGGTTTCCTCATCAATGCCCGTTTCATATGTATCTACATTTTTCTTTAACTGTTGATAGAGCTTCCGAAAATTCTCGCATTAACCCCTCTCAACTTTACTAATTTGAGAAAATCTAAAAAACACTCGAGTTCCCTAGTTCTTACATTCCGGTGTTTTATTGGACTAAAATTTTTCATCTTTATCTTAAATTGTGTAGCTTATCTTGGATATTATGTTTTAGGGACTTCGGCCACTAAATAGACCGCATCCATTCAAACTTAACCTCGACTAGCAGGCAGGCGAGGGTCTTATCATCCCTAGTGTAGCAAAATAGAGCCCTAGTAGCAACAAACAGACTGGTGACAAATTTTCGATGATACTCCATTTCCAATGAATTCGCACCGTACAGCATTCAATGTCTGACACGCAATCACAGAAAGCAGTTTGACTATCAATTTATAAACGTTAAAGTTAATATGAAGCTAATCTTTAGCAATCAGAAAATAATGACAAGGCTGAATAACTCGTTTGCTGTTTTGAATCGTAGAAAATTGTTAAAATCGGTTTTTTAAATAGATACAAAAATGCATATCTACCAATGTTTATTGGTTTCTGAATGAATACCGACCTTCATTATTCATTTCAAATATGAATTAAATTTTGAATAAAATCTATCGATATGTAGAATCACCTTTTCTTTTTCAGTTTCCGAAGGCTCATGTCAGTACGTATTAGGTGGGCCCTAAAAGCTATCGAAATTCATTAAACCTGCATATTCAATTTCTGTAACTTAACCTTGGGTGTTACACAGAACTTTCTTCTTGTATATATGTCCGTTTCTTGATGTTGTCTTGTGTTTGGCGCAGCATGACCAAATATGGCCCTTGCACCATAGAACCCAACCAACCGTTAAATGTATGTGAAGTTCAGTGGTAGTGCAAAAGGGCTTTAAATAATACTGAGAACTTCTTTTAACTATAAAATATTTAATTTAACAATAACAATTAAGGACAATTACAAACATTTGAAACAACACAAAAAAGAGATGGCCGTCTGCCATTGACACGTCTTCTCGGTTCATCGTCTGAAACCGTTCTCTCGCTCGAACGTCCTTGCAGCACTTTCGGCGTGAATCGCTCGTGTTCTAGAACGTTCTCGCTATTACGTCCACCCCGGTGTTAACCGTTCATAAATCAAAGTGGTAAGAGTAGCGGGTAATCACACATCACATGTATGTTAAAATTATTTGCAATATCCTTAGGCAGAAATGTTTTTATTGAAGTTTAAATGTTTACAATTTAGGAAAGAACCTCAAGTCCTATGAATCTTTATCATTAGTTTCCCTCCACAAGTTTTGTACTTTTGATGAACCCAAAGACAAATTTTATTTTTCGGTAAGTTAGACATTGATCTATTTTAAAATCTGTTTCAGCCAAAAAAGTGAAATTGAAGTCAAATGGCGTAAGCCTATGTAGTACTAACAATGTAACTAGGCCCCGGTTTTTTGGGTGCTAAAAATCTTCAATTAGGTTTTCTTCAACTTATATTTTAGGTTTTTATAGGTTTTTAAAACTTTGATTTAAGTTATAAGTTTTAACAAAAATATTTGTTTAGATAAGACAAGTTCATAAAATTTTTTACAAGGATACTTTTGAGACTTAACTACCACTGCAAACGTTTACGTAAAAATACTGTTTTTTTAACAGGAATAGAACTCATTATGAAATTACTTTTTACAGATTGAAGATCTCTGTTACGTCTAATTAGCCTTTTTAAAGCAATAAATGTGTGTACACGTGTTATATTAAACTGGAAATCAGTGGAATTTGAACTCGCCGTCTTAAAATGCTAGATGATCGATACGTATGCCAGATGGCACTCTCGAAAACAAGAAAAAGATCATTTTTCAGTACTTTCGTCAAATTGCAATGCAAAGCTTCTATCGCAATTGTAATTTTTCTTTACAAATACTCAGGTTTTACCATAAGAATTTGGAAATTTTGCACTCTAGTGAGTTCTAAAGACAAAGCAGGTGCTAATTTGTTTTGTTAATTAACCAATTTAGATAAAAACAACATAAAAAATTAAAAATGACTGAAAGTTATTTTAAAAATCAAGTCTATGTTCTTAGATAGGAGCGAGGCTTAACAAATACCAATTGTAGCATTTTTAATATAGTAAAATTTGGGTTACCCATCTAGAATAGATTGAAGACAGATTTAGAATTCTCTACAGCAGACACACTGCATCAAGGTTTCTCCAGCTGTTCCTCTGAATTGGTGAAAAGTTAATAGTACCTTTTTACAATGTTTAAGTTAAACTTTATGAAAGAAAAATTGGAACAACTGTGCTATAAAGATTTTTGTGGCAAAACTTTTGGTGCGTTTTTTGTGTGGCCGAAAATGTCGCCAAGAAAGAACGTGTTTGTAAACATGCTGTCTTAGCCTTAGCAGTAGAAGAATTAAATGAATGAATTAAAATTGGGTCTTCGGACTCCAACTTTAAGTTTAGCGGAAAATTCTTTTAAAAGAATATAAAAGATTTAGATTAATAAGAAAATATAAAAAACCTGAAAATTTCCTTTCTTACGTTTTTCACTCTATTTTATGATAGTAATCAATACCTCTAACAACTTCAAAAATTTATTGAAACAATCAATTATTTTCTCCTCACATTAATTGTTAAATACATACAGAGCTAAATAAAAGTGAAAATCGGGAATAAAAAATATTTATTCTAACAAAACAAATTATTAGCAACTGCCTCATTCCCTAAAGTGAGCGAAAGGACCACCCTGAAACTTATCTACAACAGTAAAAACAAAAGACATGGTTCAATAAAAATTATTAATATTTACAAAAATGATTTAGAAAAGTTAAAAATAAAATCAAGAAACGATACAACCTGATGCGATCGCTCTGTGCTGTGTTTAAAATGCAAACTGAAAGTTACACTCGAAGTCTTTAAGTTTACAGGATACGAAAAAAATTGGAAAATTTTTTTAAAGGACCAATAAAATGAAAATGAAAAGAACACTCATAATACTAAGAAAACGGGGTTGTCAATGCATGCCACAACTCGCGACAAAAACGTTGCCACTAAAGCCTTTATACTACAGCTGCACCGAAAAATTTAATTTTAAATAATGGCATGCAATCAACTGCAAAGATAAATTCGCAGGGGTAAAACGTTTTTGCAATCTTCAGAAAGAACTAGCTTTAGTCCTGAAGTAAACGTGTACATGTGCCAAGAGGCAAAATTCTTTTGGGAAATTTCGTTTAACTAGGATTATTTTCCACTTTTCCACGAAAAACCCAATTCACTTACCCCAGAATTCTTGCCTGGTCTAATTAGCGAAAAATGATCTGAAACACAAATTCCTCTCCCATGAGATCTACCATCGATCGTCTTCGATTAAGGACAATGAAAAATTTACTTTTCACCTCTGTTGCTCCATAAATTCAGGTGACCCAGTCACGCCCCCCCCCCGTCTCGTCATGTAACGAAACTTCAAAATAACCTCTTTATCTTCCACAATGCATTCAGTTTTCAAAATATTTATACAAACTAAAAACAAAGTCGCATGAGCGGCATATAAAAACTACATATTAACATACGAAAAGAGTTTTAGGTTTCAAAGGTCAATTTAGGTCTTCTTTAGGTACTAAAGCCGTTTTAGGTTTTTATAGGTCGTAAACCCCAAATTAGATATTTTTAGGTGCTATAAAATTTGCATATTTCGTTCAGGACATCCCAATTTGTAAAAGCATGTTAGCAGATTTAAGATAGAGTGCATAGAACTGAATAGGTAAAACCCTAATCCAGGTCCTAGTAATTACATACCACGTATAGAGATATCAGATTAATTAGTGCAGCATTTGGTATTTTTATCGCTTTTTTAGCAATAAAACAAAAAAATGAAGAGTTTCAATCTTCCTCTTTCCAAAATTGAAGTCTATGTTACTCAAAAAAATGTAGACCTAAAAATTATAATTTAGTTTACTCGTGTTATTTTTCTCTGGCACCAGAGTATATACGAAAGACATTTAAATACAAGAACCCCAAAACTTTCCCAGCTGCTTTACTGAAAGAGTTTGCAAAGATGAAAATTCAAATCGATTTA
Source organism: Meta bourneti (assembly GCA_933210815.1). NCBI lineage: Eukaryota > Metazoa > Arthropoda > Arachnida > Araneae > Tetragnathidae > Meta > Meta bourneti. The sequence continues at coordinate 5,061,057 of OW119934.1, read as the reverse complement.
TGAAATTCTTAGCAGCTTATCGGTTAAGTTTCAACAATGTTTTTCCCCTAGAATGTTAACTTAAGAATCTTTATTTGCTTTAGCTTAAGAGTATCCTCAGGAATCTTAAGCTTAGGAATCACTTATATTGATAAATAAAAATGTGAGCGATAAAATTATTACATTTGCAATTCGTTGCTTTGAAAATAAATAATATAATTTCGTTCAACCATCAAATGTGAAGTAACAATTGCACTCAAAAGAATATGTGGAGCTGAAATAAGCGTTCTAAACGTGACTGAGATGGTGTTGATTTGAACAAAAATATTTCAATCCCGGAGAAAGAAAGCGTTTACAGTAAGCTTCCAATCTTTTATCTATAATTATTCTTAAAGAAAAACTAAATTGTTTAGTATATAGAGTATCTTAAGAAGGAAAAATTCTCAATAGGTCAGCGGAAAATGCAAGTGCTTGTGAGATAAAGAAAAAATGACGTATACAACGTGTCACAACATCCGGAATATCCTATTTCTGTCAAGTTTTTTTTCATTTCAGCGTTTGACCTGAATTCTAGTTACAAATAGTTCCAACGAATGATACGTTATTATAACTAAATTTTATACGTTTGTTATACATACTTTATGCCTTATAATCAATACATATTTATATTATGCGTTGGATTGTACATGCAAAATATTTAAATTTGGCTTCATTTAATAAAAACGTTAGAAGGCTTCAAAAATATCTTACTGGACAAAGTGTTTGCTTCAAGTTTTGGCCGTTTAGCTCCATGATTTATGTAGATGTTGTGTATGTGTATTTTATGTAATCTTAAATTTATGTATGTGAATTTTCATTTTTGTAAAGAAAACAATTGACCATACTGTGCTCGCAAGAATTACCTTCGTTTTAGTGAGTGATTATTCATTTGCACACACACACACAGCGGTTTTAAAAAGAATTTTCCTACCTAAAATATTATAAGTATGTTATATTTTGAATTATTCAAAAATGTTCAAGTGAAATTGTCGTAAAAATTCAATAAAGCATATAGTCTAATCCGCATTATACTGCAAAATATTAATCAGGTAGCATAGCTTAGACGAGAAGAATGAGTTTTATGTACTATTGAATTTTTTATCCTGTATTTATAGCTTATATTTACGAGATTTTTACCCAAAATAACAAATGGAAGAATCATGAAATGTGGGTGAAGCTTTCAAGCACAGTAAATACTTTGTTCTACTAAATTCGAGTGTCGGTAATTCTAAGGATACCACCTTTCTACCACTTGAAAAATCAAGTCGTCTTATAAATGTTACGATTTTTCTAAGCAAAATTAACGTAAGTTGAAATTTGTAAAATTGCATCTGGCAACATTTGATTATAGCTATTCGCTTGGCTCTTAAAAACCAAATTGAAACATCTGTTGCGATGGTATGAAAGCAGCGATTGTAACTTCTCTACACTGGTTACTTTGTTTCCACGGCTGTGAAAATTGTGTGAAACTGTGGGAACAAATATTTGGCAAATGTGTTTAATTCCATTAACTTCCTTACATAAAAACACGACTTTTTATGAGTGCATTTGTAGAGCTTATTTAGTGTCCCGTTCGTCAAAATACATGAACTTTTCTATTTCACTGCTAAAATGTACGCAATACAGAGAAGGAATTTTTTTCCCTCTTCAAAGTATAAAGTTACGTTTATAACAGCAGTAGAATTTTTATTAATGAAAATTATTTATTAATTTTCGAAATGTCTCGTTACGTCACATACAAATTTAATATCTGCTTTTTGTGTTGCGTGTTTTTATTTGAGTTTCATGACAAAGGTAGGAATATATTTTAATTAACGTCGCACTGGAGAAGCACAATTGGGCTATTGGTGACGGTCCGGGATCAAACCGAAGGGAAAGTTCCGAGAACACCAGGTAATTTTGAACCACGGTCAGATGACGAGGTCACACATGAGTTGGCACCCCACTCTCCAAACTTCCGCACCACGCCAACGTGAGGACGTTTGAGGCCACGACAGATTTAACGTGCACCATCCCCTTTGTATACGACGGTATTTGGTTGAATTCGAAGTTTCATAACGAAATAAAAAAGAATCGCAGAAAATAACTGTCGAAGGAATAAGAAAGTTGTTGAGTTGACATTAATTCGGGAAGAGTCTAAAATTGAAAAGAATCGCGCAGGAAAGAAGCACACATTATTGAGTTAAAGATCGAAATAGCAAATGAAAAGATCTACGAGAGCAAAAATTTCTTCTACAGCCACAAGAACTTGATACAAAGTAAACTTAATGCCACCCAATCCGAGTACCAATCAGTTTATTCGGAATAGCAACAGATACTTTAGTTTTGCAATAGTAAGTCAGATGAAATATGCTGTGAATGTTTGTTGCTGAAAGTTGTAAAGGAAACCACAATAAGCTGTCGATACACACAAGAGTCCAAAACTTAAGGATAATGCAGTCCGAGAAGAATCTAAGTTCCTGCATCTATGTTACCTCAAGTGACCTGAATATTCCATAGGCTAAGAAGTAACTAAGAAATGGTATGTTTTAATTTTGCTTTGTTAAAATCAACCTAATATACTGGCCTCTGAAATACACAACGTGAATATATGCTTTCCAGGAGGTTGTCCAAGAGTTCCTGTGGCAAGGATCCCGCACTAGAGCATGTCTTTGCTCTTGTGCGGTCCTTGGTGTTGTGTAAGTTGCAATGCGAGAGCAGCCAAGCATACTCTATTGAATTGAGGTCAACTAACCTTTCGAGATTCCATTTTCTCCATTTGTGGACAAATGTGTATTTTCAAATAGGCTGTTTAAGTAGATGAAACACGACATACTTTCCGGAAAGGAACTAAACTGCCGTGGAACGTGTAAGTAAAGGCTAGTGTAGCGCATCAGCGGTGAGGGAAATTGTTATATTGAGTGGAAAACATTGTAATCTTTTACAGCTATAAAAATCATTGCTAAAATCCACAACAGTAATTTTACACCCAAAAGTAAAAGACGAACTTAATCTTCAATCACTACTTACCACACATTCGATGCATTATGCAAAACCGCTATTACCCATACCGTCACGTCAGAAACATTCAATCAAAGAAAAGTTTCATTTTTAAGAGGCGAACAAACTAAGCAAAAAATAAACTTTTTAGTATCGTACAAGACATACCCCAAAACATTATAGGAATACATTTCTAATTGTATGTTTTAAGGTTTAAAGGAATTCTCAGGGCGAATTCTGTCAGTTGATAATGAGTTTGAAAATTTCATTTTGAAAGAAAAGTGACAACGGGTCTTATGATTTAGCCAGGCTATCCAAACTGATATCCAATGGTATTTACAAAACAAAAAATAGTGCGTTAGAATGATTATAATTGCCACATGGGGCTTAAACACTAAGAAAAATTGAAATATCTATCCTTGGCATGGAATGGCACATTCGCCCTCTAGCACAACGGTTTCTAAGGAAGCTTATAATTTCGTGATCCTGTTATCGAACTATTGTTGATTTGAGACATCGTGGTATTGAAAATGAATTGTATCCATCCTTGTGGAAATAAAATAATTTCCTATTTTAACAAGTATTTTGTCATTTGAACATGAAAGTTTTTTAAATTTTCAATGGCTAATGCAATTTTAAAATTAGTAAAAAAATATGTCATACATAAAAAACTTCGAAAAACACAAGTCAACACTCTGAAAAGATCTTTGCAAAACTTGAACGTTTCCTCGATTTAACAAATCTATCGCAGTAAAGTATAAACTATTTGTGAAATGAATGTTCAAACTTCGCATAGTTTGACTCCGGGCCATGAAAGCTGCAAAAAGCCCAGCTAATTTTTGTCACTTTTTCCGAAGTTATTCCACATTTTATTTTTGTAAGCTTCCTTGTTCTCATCTTCGTCAACTGAAATGCATTATAAATTGCATTTAACTAGAAGAGCAGAAAATGCATCCCTTTTCGAAAAGATAGGGGCTAAAATCACAAAGTGATATCGACTGTCATAGAAGTTAAAAGCAACTAAAGACTGATTTGTAAATATCTTTCGGACAAAAATAACTTATTTCCTATTTAGCATAATTATTTAACATTTTAAAGCATTAGAAGTCGTAAAAATATATGAATGAACCCCAAACTTCATTTTGAGGCGTCGTATTGCATTGAGAAGTGTTCATTTGAATTCTTCTCATTGTGGAACTTCCTCAGCTGACTGCAATGGCACTTTCCATTTCAGGTTAATACTTTCAACTGCTTTTATTCGAATCATTTACCGGTTCTTTTATATTTATGTTCACTAAATCAGGTTTGTAAATATTCAAGTTCTGTAGAAAGTTTAATAAACAATTTAAACACTACATATTTATTCCCTTTTTAATAGCTATATATTTGATGTCTGTTACCTGTGTCAAAATACGCTAATGAAGATCTTAAACAGTAATGCATTTCTATAAATTTGAATCGATTTGTTCATAATTCTCATTTCTCTATAATGTTACTAACAATGTTCTAATTATCCCTTGAGAAGCAAAAATTGACCAAACAAATCAAACCAAACTTGCACATGCCAAAGATTCTTCCGAGTTCAATGTTTTCAAAACAAATGTCATAACAAATTAAAGCGTGAATAATACGGCGGGCCGAAGAAAATCGATTTTTTTTTATAGAATCGCTCTGCTGCGGAAAAAACTTGTGCACATCACACCTAAAGGCAACACTAAAATGTTTTTCGTTCACGCATTGCGATCCAAGTTACAGAAATTTCCAAAACATACGTAATTCCACTCATGTTTTGAAGTACCAAATAAACTACAATCGAATCACTACAGGTCTGAAAAGTTGCCTCTATAGTACAGTGCAACTTGGATAAAACGAACGTCTCTAATTCGAAATCGTCGTTAATTCGAAGATTTCTCTTAGTCCCTTGAACTTCTCATTAAATCAACGTTAAAAAATCGTGGATAATTCGAAGTTCAACTTCCTTAATTCGAAGTTTTTTATAAAAACTTTCTAACCATAACGACTTTTCGGCCTTTCATCGTTAAGAAATCATCGCCGGAATACCTCCACCTGTTCGACACGTGAAAGCTGAAATCCCCTTCCCCCACCTGTTCAACACGTTACAGCTGAGACCCCTCTTCCCGCCACCTGTTACGTAAGCTACAGTATATGTAAAATGTACTGTAGCTTACGTAATGTAAATCTTATTTTGTTTACATACATATAATGTTTAAGTCTTTCATACCATAATCTTTCTGAATAAATACACTGCTGGCCACCGTAAATGCAACACCCTGAAGGAAGCATGCAAATAATATGAAATTTACAACATGCATTAGCGGAGGTGAGATATGCAAATGATTAGAATTTCAGCGCAGACGCACATCACGCGCGCCTGTGGCGCCACTTCAAAGCGCTATTTAAGGCTTGGAGATTTCGACGATTTCAAGTACGGCAATTGTGTTTTTCTTGCGGTTTTTTCAAAAAAAACGATCAATTATGCCTCGTAGAAAACAGCGATCATCTTTTGATCAAGTATACGAGTTCGACAGAGGAAGGATAGTGGCCTACCGAGATTGTGGATTATCTTTCAGGGAAATCGGTAGTCGTGTTGGACGAAACCAAACAACTGTAATGCGGATATGTGATCGTTGGATGCAGGAGGGTACGACGGACCGACGTGTTCGATCGCATCCACCTCAGTGCACCACTTCACGTGATGACAGGCATATTGTGCGTATGGCAGTGACGGATCGCTCAGCCACATCACGAACCATAGCACAGCACATTCAGTCTGTACCGCATCATCCAGTGTCTGCGCGTACCATTCGACGCCGTTTACAGCAGAGTGGTCTGTCCGCAAGACGTCCATTGCTTCGTCTACCCTTGACGCAGAACCACAGACGTTTCCGCCGCCAATGGTGCGATGAAAGAACGTTGTGGACGGCAGAATGGAATGAAATTGTCTTTACTGACGAGTCACGCTTCTGTCTGCAACACCACGATGGTCGGATTCGAGTCTGGAGACACCGTGGAGAGAGGATGCTGAACAGCTGCGTTATGCACCGCCACACTGGTCCTGCACCGGGTATTATGGTATGGGGCGGTATTGGATATCACTCTCGCACTCCTCTAGTACGCATTGCCGGTACTTTAAACAGCCAGCGCTACATCTCCGAGGTGTTGGAGCCAGTTGTCCTTCCTTACCTTCAGGGCTTGCCCACAGCCATATTTCAACAGGATAATGCGCGACCACACGTGGCACGCATTGTCCAAGGGTTCTTCGTCAATCGCCAGATTGAATTGCTTCCCTGGCCAGCTCGCTCTCCGGATCTTTCGCCGATAGAAAACACGTGGTCCATGGTTGCTCAACGATTGACCCAGAATACATCCCCAGCTGCCACACCAGATCAACTTTGGCAACGTGTGGAAGCTGCTTGGTCTGCTGTACCCCAAGAACACATCCAAAGTCTCTTTGAATCAATGCCGAGGCGTGTGGCAGCGGCGATCTCCAACAATGGCGGCTACTCTGGCTACTGATTTTGGCAGGAACCACACTTCACAGATGTCTATAAATTTAATCATTTGATACTTGGTCAACATGTTATCTACAAAATAAATTTTGTTGTGATATCTCTTGTCTTTCTTGGTGTTGCAATTTGGGTGGCCAGCAGTGTATTTACTTATTGACAGAATAATCTTTTCAAGCATTCAGTGGACCTGAAATTAAAGTTAAAAGATGTAACTTTTTTAATTCGAAGTTTTGAATACGAATTTTTTTAGTGGTCCCTTCAGCTTCGAATTATCCAAGTTGCACTGTATAACTAATTATACCAAAAAACCTTTTGAAATTGGATAATATTATCTATTTGTGATCTATTGTGATTTTGACACGAATCTTAAAATTTGCTAATTCGTTCAGATTCGTTCTTCACCTCAACTCACTGCCAAGTGCTTTGTAATTGCAATATAATGTAGAAAAATTCCTTTAGGCATGAAATGAATTTTTATTATTTTCAACATGTTGGGATTACCAACATTAAACTTGCTGACATTGCCGCAAAAAATGCTGTTAACTTTTTGAGTCTTTGTGTTCCCTATAAAGATCTCAGACAAAATGTCAGACATCATTTGGAATGATTGGAGAGATGAATGGAGTGTACAGAGTGGAAACAAACTCCACAGAATTCAACCTGTAATCTCTTTGTAATTTTGTGGCCTCCTTTGTGTCCTCGCCGTCTAGACGTAATTTTAACTAGGCTCCGTATCGGGCATTCGAGAATTATCCATCGATACTTGCTAGATGGAGAAAGTTCTCCTTTGTGCCACCACTGCAATTGAGATCTTACAATCTCGCATTTTTTTTACTTCATGTCCTGGTTTATGACACATTTTTATATTCAATTTTTTAAAACTTCCTCACCTAGTTTGTCTGCCTTGCTGGGTAATTCTACCCACTCTGCACTCCTTTTTTACGATGTTCTAGATTTTTAAAATGTATATAGTTGTCATTTTCATGTTTCAAAAGTTGTCATCAGTCATATTTTTAAAAAATGTATGATTTCTCATCTTTTTAAGTTTTCTTAACATTCACCTACAGATCTTTGTGTTGAAAACACTAAGAATCATCCCGTATTTACATTTTTCAGCTTTTTGAAATTTTTTAACTCAACCTTTTTATAACATTTGAACACATTAGTTTTAGACGGCTGTTTTATTACTTTGGCTGTCTGTTTTAGTTGTTTTCATTGAATACATTTAACCTTGCGTTTGGCGCAGCTTGTCCACTAACGGATCTTGTACTATAAAACCCAAACCAAACCTTATTTTCAAAGACAGCATCGGACATGAAGGATGCAATAGATCCAAAGAAATTGAAAAGAGAAGAAAAAACGTGATTCCTCGCATTTAACATTGTTTGGTACAATGAGAATTCAACTGAGGGCATCAAGTCACGATTGAAACTGAATACCTAACACCAACAAACGCATCGAGTCAATGTAAATGATTTTATAAAGGATCCTGTGTTATAGATAAAATAACACGAATAAGAGAAAAGGCTATGAAACAGAATATACTGCTGCGTCCTGTATTTGAATGGTCAGAATGATGGCACTTCAGTTCGTGCAACACATTCTAAACATTATAAATCCCGAACATTTCTCTAGTACGTGAGCCAAGTTCCATTTATACTAGCCATGTATCCACTGCTTGTAAGCCTGCAAAACATAATTAGTATACCAATTTGTTATTGCTGAGGTGTCTTGTTCGGTTATTAAACTTAATTCCATGGAATGGACCTACTGAAGAGAAATAGCCTTCCTGATATACTCGTTTGATATATTATTACATTCATGTATTCGTCTTCTACACTTTAAGTAAATTCCTAAATAGCAAGCCATTCAACATTTCAACTACCGTCCATAAGTTCGGAAACATCGACCTTTTGCTCAAAAGCCAACAAAATATCAACAAATATGATTATAAAGTACCATAAAATATTTAATTATTCAAATTAAAGGCAATTGCACTTAATTACGTATCAAATAAGGGAAAAGTATTATCTGAATTAAAATCCTTGATTCTTTACAACTTCCCGCCAGCGCTTTTATCACAGCTGTGCGTACTCGAAAACTAACGAGTGTGATTTGTTTCCATCCTTCAAGTACAGCTGCCCAAAGCTGATTTATATTCGAAAGACAGGTTTCGGATTTTCCTGTCAAGTCTATCCCACAAAAACTATCGGATTGAGATAGAAACTCTGAGATAGCCAATGTATAATTTTAAGCTCTCCTAGTCTTTTTTTACAATGTAATTTGGAACATAATTTCGGGTCATTGTCTTCCTAGAAAACAAATCCGATCAGGTGCTTCCCACATAGTATTGCTTGCCATTGGAATAGCCATCCAGATTTCAAATTTAACTGAATTTGGAATTTCCACTGAACAGCCCACACTACCACAGAACCACCTCCATGTTTGACTGTGGGGGATTATGTACTGACGTTGCAACAGTTCACCGGATGTGTCGATGGATATACTTCAGTTTTTAGCTCGAATTTGTAAAAAGGTCTTCATGGGACCAAATGGGATGTTTTCTGGTCCACAGTAGGCTTATAATTGTTAAAAGTTTTTGGAAGTGGTTATTGCTGCCACATATCCATTCAGACCATGTTCTTGCAATCTTCTCTTTACTGTAGTCAACGACACTGGTGTGCTTCTTAACAAATTGAGATTTGATTTTAACATGTTCAACAAATGTTTCTACACTTACAACACTCCGATGTACTTTTCACTCGTCTACGCATCGGACACACGCGTTTTACTCACAGGTATCTCTTATTAGGAGACTCCGCCTGTGTGTAGCGCGTCTGTAAATCCTTTTACCATTCGACATATTTTAATTGATTGTCCTGTTTTTTATCGTCATCACCAGTATTATTTTAATAATACAATTTTAAACTTATACGATTTGGTTGGAGAAAATCCCCACCCAAACCTATTTAAATTTTTACAAAGATTATTAGATTTTTATCTTTAATAAACAATGAACTACTAAACAGGTCCATGGGAGAGATGTTCTTCATGGGTTCTATAATCTTTTGAATGTGTGCACGAATAAATGCAGTGTCATTGCAAGTTGTCTCAGCTGCATATTCACGGCCTTTTAAATCTCCGTTACACAGAAGCTATTTGCTCTGCCATTATCATGTGATGCTACTGTAGAGGTTGCTCTCGATCTCAGGTACTTCATATTAATCGCTCCTCAGGTGCCAAGACAATGTTTAATTTGTAATGTTAGATGGGATTCTGAGGTACAAAAGTTCAACTCTTTTCTTCTCTTAAATTTCTTTGGGTGTCTTGTTTATCTTGACATCCTTCCTACTCCTTGGTGTCTGAAAATAGAGGAAATGCATTTCAGCGAAGGGGTCAGCTATGGATCAATGGCTTTGACCACTGTGCTGGCAACTTGCAAGTTGTAGGCAGTGCAGGTTGCAACACAACGGCAAATAATTAAGCTGCCCTTCAAAATGTTTCTTTTCGGGATGTATAATTTTTTTCTTTATGCCCAGTGTGTTTTTAAGTTTAAACAACACAAAGACGAATATGAATCGAATGTGCATACGAATTGGAATACGAATAGATTAGGAATTGAATTGGGTACTTACCCCTATTTCCCAGATTGACGATATGGAGATACAAGAATTGAAATACTGGACGCAAAAGAATACAAACTTCAGATAACAATTTAAAACTGGTTTAATTGTATCTCTTGATTTTTGATTGATTCAGCGATTTAAAGTTCAGTTTGTAGCGGGTGTACGGATCCCATCGTCCGATCTCTTTTTTTGCGTCCCAGCCAGAATGCCACGTAGCATCTTTTCTCCCGTTGACCCCCCGGAACGGGGAAAAATGTTTCGGTTCGCAATCGGGGAGAGTTTTTTTTTTTTGCTTCTTCTGTTTACCTTTCGCTTCCTCCCGTGTGACTCACTCTGGCGTTACTCAACATCCTGCGGGGGGCGGCAAGATGAAATTGGCAACACCACTAGCCGATTGAATGGACGAATGACATCTCCGGATTTTGTCTTGACTGACGCAACACGAGTCAGCTGGTCGGTTCCCGAGAACAACTGGGTGACTCTGCCAAGGTTCCAATGGAGAGGAGGTTGCTGGCCATCTTTAAGTAGCACTAGATCTCCAACGTTGATGGACGTGTTTGCGAGTCGCCACTTGGGATGGGGTTGAAGAGCATGCAGATAATCCCGATTCCAACGCCTCCAGAAGCTGTCTCTCACCTGTAACAATAACTTCCACCTGGAAGAAAGACTCAAAGATGAATTAGGTTGGTGGTTGAATTCAAGAATTTCCAAGAGTGGGACTCCAATTAGGAAATGGCCAGGAGTCAGAGCCCGAAGATCAGTTGCCTCCGTGTATAGGGGTACAAGAGGTCGAGAGTTGAGGCAAGCCTCAATCTGGCATAATAACGTGCTCAGCTCTTCGAAATTCAAGAGAATTCCTTGACACGTTTTGATCAGATGACGCTTGGCCAATTTTATAGAGGCTTCCCAAAGACCTCCGAAATTCGGAGCGTATTGGGTGTTGAAATGCCAAGTAATGCTCTTTTGTGAGCAGAAATTCAGGACAGAGTGTTCTTTTGGCAGCTTAAAGAGTGCTTTGAGGTAAGCGGCTGCACCGACGAAGTTTGTCCCATTGTCCGAAAATATGTCTGTCGGATAGCCCCGTCGGGCCACAAATCGTCGCAGAGCGGCTAAGAAGGCTGCGGACAAGTTAGAAACTAGTTCAAGGTGCACATGCAGACAAACAAGCATACGTACTGAAACTGCCTTGGTGCACATGCAGACAAACAAGCATACGTACGATTTGAATGTGCTGGCCTTTCTCTGATGTTAACATTTTGTATTGATTGGGCCAGCAAAATCGAGTCCCACTTTCTCGAAAGGTCGGGATGATGTTATTCGAGATGTCGGCAAATCACCCATTAATTGGGATGTGGGCTTAGCAGATGATCGGAAGCACCGAATACATTGTCTAAGTTCCTTTCGCACTGTTGATCTGCCATCTGGAATCCAGAACTTCTGGCGAATCAAGGACAAGACTAATTCCGATCCACCATGCAGACTGTTTTCATGAAAATGTCTGATTATTGCGGATGTAATATGATGTCTCTTCGGAATTATCATAGGATATTTTTGGTCAAAGGCCAACGTTTGGTGTTTACTTAGATGTCCCCCGACACGAAGAATTCCGTCTACATCAAGAAAGACATTTAATGAAATAATTTTACTAGTTTTGGGTATGGATTTATTCTGCCTCAGCAACTTGATTTCAGATGAGAATTCTGGCTCTTGAATTAATCTGATTATTCGTTTACTTGAATTGTCTAGTTCGAGGGTTTGTAAAGGCCCTGTTGATTTTGTTTGGGATTTTGCATTATGAGTGAAACGCAAGACCCATGCTATTACGCGTACTAATTTCGTGTAGGATGAGAATTTGCTGAGGATATCATGAGATCTATCAATTTGCGTGACGAAGCAATTATCCTCATCAGATGAAACACTGTCCAATACAGGTCGATAGTCATTTGGGGAGACTGGAACATTGATTTCACTGAGCCACTTTGGCCCATTCCACCATTCCGAATAGGCCCTTAATTGTGCTGGGAAAAGTCCACGAGTGGCGCAGTCAGCCGGATTTTTTTGCCAGGAATGTGGTGCCACGACTCTGCTGAAGTTAGTGAATGAATTTTTGCCACTCTGTGTTGCACAAATTGGTTACCCTTTTCAGGAGGATTTGAAATCCAACTCAGTGTGATGGTTGAATCAGACCACAGAAATGTTTTGTGGATTGGAAATGTGATTGATTTCACAATAGTATTTATGAGCTCGGATAAGAGAAGCGCTCCACTTAATTCTAATCGAGGCAAGGTTACAGGGTGCACTGGTGCCACTCTGGTTTTGGCTGCAATTAAACATACGTGAATGTCATCTGATATCACGCGAAAATACACCACTGCAGCATATGCCTTAGCAGAGGCATCACAAAACCCATGCAGTTCTATCTTAATGGCCTTTGAGATATGGATATATCTAGGAACTTGTATTTCCTTGAAATGGCTAAGAAAATTTTATCCCATTTGTTGGAAATATCTGTAGGAAGTGGCTCATCCCGTTTCAACTTCGCTTTCCACAATTCTTGCAGCAGAATCTTAAGAATGATCGTTGTGGGTGAAATGAGACCCAAAGGATCAAAGATACGGGCTATCACGGACAACAATTGTCGTTTAGTAGAGATTTTATCCGCGGTTATACCCCTGACTTGAAGGGTATCGGTTTTGAGATTCCAAAATAGACCCAGTACCTTTTGAGAGGATTCATCTTGGAAAGAATGAGAGAAAGAGTTGGCTTTTAACGAATCTGGTAGGTCTGAGAGAACTTTTGCATGATTGGAAGCCCACTTTCTGAGTGAGAATCCACCTGCAGCCATCAACTGATTCATCTCTTTTACGATTGATTTGGCGGAATTTACTGAATCTGCACCTGCCAACAAGTCATCTACATAAAAATGTTCCCTTGCAATATCAGAAGCAACGGGAAAATTCCGATGTTCATCCCTGCACAGTTTTTGCAAAGTGAGAAGGGCTAAGAAAGGGGCATATGATGTTCCATATGTGACAGTCTTAAGTTTGTAGATGACGAGCGGATCAGATGGATTTTTTTGCCAAAATATTCTTTGGAAAGGCAGATCTTCATTTCCAATTAGTATTTGTCTATACATTTTTGCAATATCCGCAGTGAAGACTATCGGGTATGATCGGAAGCGGAGTAAATTTGCCAAAATTTCAGTTTGAAGTTTAGGCCCTTTACATAGTATGTCGTTTAATGATTTTCCATTTGAGGTTTGAGCAGAGGCATCGAATACTACCCGAAGTTTTGTAGTGCTACTCGATCGTTAACAACCCCATGATGCGGTAAATAATAATTTGGAGTTATTTCATCTTCCTTTCGTGATAATGGGGTCATGTGACCTAGACTTTCATATTCCACCATGAATTGAGAATACTGATTTCTCAACTGAGAATATTTAGCTAGTTTTTTCTCTAGCAAGTAAAACCGCTGTAGGGCCCTTGTTTGGCTTTCTCCTAGCGTCTCGTTTTCTTTGAAGGGAAGATTAACGCAATATCGTCCAGTAGTATCTCTTTTGACGGATTTAAGAAATAGTTGTTCACACATCTCATCTTCATCTTTTAACACCTGATGTTTAGGAATGGACTCAAGCTCCCAAAAGTCTTTAAGCGTTTCACTGATGTTGTCCATTGTATGATACACAATTGATGCATGGGAAAGCGTTGTATTTTCTACTTTTCCGGAAAGTAGATAACCAATTTTGTATTTATAGCAACTGGTGGGCCATGAGATCCAGTGACTGATTGTCCATTGATTAGAGTTCCGAAAAGATCTGCGCCCAGTAAAATATCAATAGGCCTGGAGATGTAAAATTGAGGGTCAGCTAAGACTAAGCCTCTTAAATGTGGCCAATCTTGCCTTTCGATATAAAAATTGGGAAGAGGGGAAGTAACCCTGTTAACAACTAGAGCCTCTGCCGAAAAGAAATCTGACGAGAAATGAGGCGAAAACTTGAAATTCGTTACATGCAAAGCAGTTTCTGCTAAAACGCCGTTAATACCCACCAACCTGTGAGTTGTGTTGAGCAAAGGTAGATTCAAACGCTCAGCACATTCCCTACTCATTAATGAAATTTGTCTGGCATTATCAATAAGCGCCCTGCATTGTATTATTTTTCCAGACTTAGATCTTATGTTTATGAGTGCGGTTGACAATAAGTGTCATTGCATGCACACCCGATTCAGATTGAATGCTGTTCGCAACTGATACGATTGAATACCCCGATTCTCTACACGGAAGGTTAACAGCATAAACATGCAAAAGTGTATGATGACGTTCCGAACAGTTTTTACAGTTCAAAGTCAATTTACATGTCTCAAATGTATGATTTTGTCGCAAATAGTTAGAGCATAAATTATGTGAATCCACTATTTTTCATCTCTCATTTACTGGCTTGTTATTAAAAGTTGGACACTTAAATAATGGGTGCATTTGATTGCAAATCACGCATGTATTGCCCTTTACAACAACCGCGTTATGTACTATTGGTTTCTTGAACGAATTGAAATCTGCAGGTTTTCTACCTACATTGAATTTAACTTCGTTTCTAGTAGGTTTTGATTCGTTTGAACTGCGAGCTTCTCTTTCAACATAAATTCTAAATAATTCAAGGTCTGGAATGCTATCACTTTCAAGAGAAAGTTCCCAGCGTTGTTTGATTGGCTCATCGAGTTTTGTCAACATGAAATTTATTAAGATTAAGTCACTTAACAAACTGGATTCCAAACCTAATGTTTTCAAATTACGGACGGTTTCATTACAGGTGTCTAATAATTCTAGTAACGTTTTTGAATTACTCACTTTCGTTAACTTAATAGCAAATATTTTATTTATTTGGCTTAATGCTAACTGCTGTTTATTTTCGAATCACTGACACAAAAGCTCCCAGCAATGAATCAGATTTTCTTCTTGAAATGCAAAACCCCGAATTAGTTTTGATGCATTTCCACGTACCGAAGACTGCAAATACTGGAGCTTTTCAATATCTGATAGTTGCTCATTTTTCAAAACAGATGTATAAAATAACTCCTTAAATAATATCCAATTTTCTGAATCACCATAAAAATTAGGGAGATCGAATTTAGGTAATTTTACCAACGAATCTTTTCTTTCTTGTGTTACGCTTTCTACAGTATGAGGAGATTTTTTCTTATCTAATTCTACCAAGGAGGTCTAGAATATCATCTTGATACTTCTTATATTCCTCAAAGTTCTCTTCATTCTCTTTGAGAGAAAAATTTGAAAATATATCTGTCAATCTTGTATCGTAAGACTGAAGTTTCGTTGTGAGAACTGCGATTCGTTCTGGATCACATAGCTCATCGTCTAAAATTTTCTCTCGGAACCGATTAACTTCCTTACAGACTTGATCGAAACGCAATTGAATGTTCGGCACTTTGGGCATTTTAAAGCCCAGAAGGAACGAGAATTGTTTCTTAACGACTAAATTGACTTCTTTTCGATTTAGATTTCAACCATACGTCGCTCCGGCTCGACGGACTACTTTTATGTTCTTTAAGTTTAAACAACACAAAAAGACGAATATGAATCGAATGTGCATACGAATTGGAATACGAATAGATTAGGAATTGAATTGGGTACTTACTTCTATTTCCCAGATTGACGATATGGAGAGGCAAGATTTGAAATACTGGACGCAAAAGAATACAAACTTCAGATAACAATTTAAAACTGGTTTAATTGTATCCTTTAACAGGACATTTTGATTGATTCAGCGATTTAAAGTTCAGTTTGTAGCGGGTGTACGGATCCCATCGTCCGACCTCTTTTCGCGTCCCAGCCAGAATGCCACGTAGCATCTTCTCTCCCGTTGACCCCCCGGAACGGGAAAAAAAGTTTCGGTTCGTAATCGGGGAGAGTTTTTTGCTTCTTCTGTTTCGCTTCCTCCCGTGTGACTCACTTTGGCGTTACTCAACACCCAGCATGGTTGGAGAATTGCATATACGGAATATGTATTCAGTTTTCTTCCGAGGCAGCTTTTCCGAAACCATTGTTTCTTTTCTCCCTCTTACATAGTGTTATTGAAACGGGAATACCTAGAAATAAAAATTCAGTTGAGGGAACGAAAAGTAAACTTTTCATGTGCTCTTTTTAGAAGTTGATCAGATTTTTGCAAAAGTATAGAAATAGAAAAGGGTAAGTAGAGGGATAATTACTGGCATACTAGTCATTTAACGTGCAATCAATTCGTGAACGTTACCTTTTTTGAACATTACTCAGTGTCTTGCCTGAGAGGTTCATTGCCTTGAATAAGCAAAAATAACTTAAAATATATAAACTTGATGTTTTTGAATAAAGGCCGAGAAACGAGTGCTTAAAGCATGTAATACTATTAAACTAATCACGTCTACGATTGAAAACTTAACATCCCCTCGATATGAATAGTTATGGAGACAGAATTTTCTCTACTGTTTTCACCGCAGTTAATTTTCCTTTACGCTTTCTGAAAATTGTGACTCTAAAACCAACTTCAGAAGTCTGCCAGTAAGTATCTGTTCTTTAATATGTAATAAAAGAATGTTATGAATGACATCGCAAATATGCATTAAAAATGTAATAGTAATGTAGTTTTGAAGTTAGCTTATGTGAAATTCCAGTACGCGTTATTCGATTTGCTCCTCCACTTACAATGTTTTTGTAAATGTCCTCGTCTTTGTCAAACTTGAAAACGTTTCAAAAACTGAAACATTTCTACTTTTCAGAGCCATCACACTTGTAATAATCCTGATTGAAGGGCAATCATTCAATTGCACTTCAGGTGGACATCTTTATGCCACAGATTGAGAAATTGTGATATTGAATCATTGTTCAATTTCCTTTTGTGCAAAATAGAGTCGTATTATTTAAAAGCAGCTCCCCATTGGAGAACAAAGTAAATTTCCCCCTTTAACACCACATAATCACTTCTAAAGATAATTTTTAATCTTGAATGACAAGAAATCCAGTCGTATTTTTCTCTACAAAGTTGGAGATTTTTTTCACCGAGACAGTGCTTCTAGAAAATACTGGGATTATTTCACAATTAAGACAATACTGGGATTATTTCACAATGAAGATTAAGTGAAGAGTGAAATGAATTCTGTATCACAATCTCTTCTGAGAGTCTTGAACTTCCTCATTGTCAAAATGTGCATCGATTACTGATTTTGGCTTTTCGACATGTCTGGGTTTCACTGTAACGAAAGTATTCGATTTACTTCTATTAAACTAACTTTCGCATTTGAAAACAATTGTTGCCGAAACATTTTGGAATGGCCCACTTTCCCCCATGAGGGTGCTAAGGAAGTTTTATTTGACTACAACCTGTTTCCTACGTCTAAATCTTGTCATTGTTTGGTAACAAAAGAAGTTCCCTGTCAAATCAACGCGTTTTTGAATTATTTTAGTCCATGACCTCTCAGATTTTGATTGAACTTGGTGTATCAAATGGTCTTACATAGTTATGAGCGGAAAAAGCAAAAATTTTTACTTTACGTTCAAAAGTTAGTAAGCTTTTAATTCTTCAAATTTGTAATGAAAATTGCTACATTTTCGAATACTTATTTGTTTTTTTCTCAAGAACCAGATACGATACAGACCTGGGTAATGTTTCATTTTAAAGCCCTTTTAATGGGCTTTAATGTGATATGAAACATCATGCAACTTTAATTTTTTAATTTCTTAAAAATTAAATTTTGAAATTTATATTTTTCAAAAACGGACAGTTTTAAAATTTTGAAAAAGTTACAAAATTGCTTTTTTATTGTCTAACACCTCCCAAAGTTTCATGTTGGGATCATACAGGGGTTATAATTTTTACATGTATGGAAACAGCCCACGTACTGTATGAAGCTTTTCACTAAGGTCCAACTTCGAACAAGTCTAGCTGACTGATAGTTTAGACAATTACAAAGTTTAATATGAATTTAATCATAAATTTATCAGCATATGACAACTAAAAATATGAATTCAGTTTACAAGAAAACAATAATTTTAGCTGCTTACCCTAAAAATTAACATAATATTAGTCAATATGCTGGGTGTGATCGCAGCTGCCTCAAATTGGTTGGTTCTTTCTGCATTCCAAGATGTGCTCAATGGCCTGCAAATGTATTCTTTTCACCTTCTGGTAGAGTGCAAGCCCAACTAGTTGGTGCAATTGGATTCACTTTGAAAATTGCATATGTAGGAGTCCATAGCTCGGCAGGGTTGAGTGCTAAGAACGAAAACAATTAGGGGTAGAGAAATTCCACTTCCTTTTCATCCCTATTTTTACTCAAAACATAGCTCGGCCACTATCTGTCACAATATATCAAAATCCCAATTTATAAAAGAGCCGCGGTAGCCCGGTAGGAAGAGTAACGGATTAGCAACCGGAGGGTTGCGAATCCAACCAAAGACCGTCGTGTGTAAAGGGGGCTGGTGCACTTTAAATCTTTTGTGGCCTCAAATGTCCCCACGTTGGCGTGGTGTGGACGTTTGGAGAGTGGGGTGCCAGCTCAGGTGTGACCTCGTCATCTGACTGTGGTTCAAAATGACGAGGTGTTGTCTTCGGGTCTTGCCCTTCGGGTTTGTTCCCAGACCGTCGCCAATAGCCCTTTGTGTTGCTCCGTTAGAGTTAAAATACCTACTCAATTTATAAAAATCGAGCTTCTCTTCCTAGGGATTACTGGATAATTAGCTGATAATAGAGCAAATCAAGATGATTTAGCATTAACACCTTGTTCCTGGAACACAATCTGCAGTTCATCTGTATTCTTGCTTAGCGGTCCTAGAAATGGTGTTTTAGCCATAATTGCACAGGTGCCATGATCTGATTCTTTGTAGACCCTTTTAACCCCATCCTTTAGCCCCTACTGGAGCTGAACATACCATTCTGCTTCATTTCCCAAATCACTTTGGCCATTGCAAAAGTGTAGAAATTTCTTTCCTTTTTTATTGGGCCATCTGGAAAAAGTTTCTTTACTTCATTGTTAAATTTGATTTTGAAAATCTGACCCCTTTCCTACCCCCTGTACGTTGGGGTATCCAACTGGTGTAGTTTGCAAATTGAATCTAGTCGCCATTTGGTTGTCCTTAAGGTGGAAATAAATTTGCTACCAGAAGGTGAAAAGAGATTTGCAGAAGTCATTTAAGTACTTGGAATGGCAGAAGAGACCAATAAATTTGAGTTAGGCATCAACCACTTCATCCAACGTATTAACTAGTACCATGTTAATTTTTTAGGGTTAGCAGCTAAAACTAGTGTTTTATTGTAAACTCTATATTTGAAATTGTCAAATGCTTAAAAATATATGAATAAATTAATTTTTTAAAGAAACTCTCAAAATTTTATAAACCAACAGTCAAATGGACTTCAAAGTTGAACATTTTGTCGAAAGCTACTTATATATACTGTACGCGGTCTATCTCCATACATGTGAAACTTATATTCCCTGTAGGACCTGATCTCATTTAGATCACAAAATGAAACTTTGGGAGGTGTAAGAAAATCGTACAAAGAAATTTTGTTATTTTTCAAAATTTTAAATTTGGCTTTTTAAAACATTTAAAATTTAATTTAATTTTTCGAGGACTAAAAAAATAAAAAATGCATCATGTTTTAGGTTAAATTAGAGCCCATTTAAAAAGCTTTATCACGCAGATCTGTGTACTACTCTTTACACACAGATACACACGTAGATGTGTATCTTTGTATTATGTCTGGTTCCTGAGATAGTGGCAAACTATCTCAAGTTGCAGCAATTTTCATTAAAAATTTAAACAATTAAAGATTTTGAACAGAAAATTAAAACATGTATTATTTTTTCCATTCTGGTAAGGTCACCTAAAACACTACGATTCATCAAATTCCGAGAGGCACTGCGCTAGCAACCTGCAAGTTGTAGGTGGTTCTATTCCTCTTGTGTGTCAGTAAAACTTTCATTTTGTGTGTTCACTACTTGGTTCTGTCTTGTGTTAGTCACAGCTTGACAAAATATGGACCATTAGACCAACCAGCCAAGATGTCATAGACTAATTAGCGCGACACGGAATGACTCGGAGAGGAAAATGTTTACATTTGTTGATTTCTTGGAATGCACATTTTAAGTATTTCCTAGGAGACTTGTTCTTTAATCTGGGAGCAGCGGTAGCCCGGTTGGAAGAGTAACGGATTAGCAACCGGAGAGTTTGAATCCAGCCAAAGACCGTCGTGTACAAAGGGTGCACGCTAAATCTATCGTGATGGGGTGCCAGCTCAGGTGTGACCTAATCATCTGACCGTGGTTAAAATTACATGGTGTTTTCCTCGGATCTTTGGGTTGATCCCGGACCATCACCAATAGGCTCCAGTGCGAAGTTAATTAAAATACCTACCTACCTTTAATCTCTTTAATCTGGTAGACTGCGTTAGGTGCAGCTAGACCAATATCTGGTTTCATTAAAATTCAATCAACTTCTAATCTTGTTCTGTCATAGGTACTAGGGAACTCAGTTCAGATGTGGAAATGTTTCCCTTTACACGTAAACGCGTACGGGCCTAACTTTTAGAAAAAGAAGCCTAGATAAACCCCCCTTTCAAATATCCTCACTGATATCACATACTTCATTTCAACGAGTGCATTTTCTTAGAAATAGTTCAAGCATAAAACTCTTGAAATGAGACAATTCTCACTAAATATCTTCTACGAAGTAGATTTTTCAGTTCTTTTAGTAAGTTTTAAGCTTGAGAGAGAGGAAACAGTTTGAATTATCAAAGTGTGCTCAACTTTTTAACACGTATGATAATAATCCTAAAATGAAAATATTTATAATTTATAGTTATTTAATGAATAGGAATTGTACTTTTTTGGCGACATTACTTCCAGTCGTTCATTCAGTAAATGCAACACTAAGTTCAGGTTGAAATAAAAATCATAAACGAATGCAATAGAGTTTTTTCTAGATTGAATCGAATTTTTAAAATGTAACTAAGCACACCCGATATCTAGTTCTCATGGCTTACTGAGGAACGAAAGTTCCTCAGTAAAAGTAAAAATAAAATAGAACGAAAGTTCTTTACTTCACTTCCTGTGTCATCTATGACCTGTGTCATCTGTGCAAAAAAGTTTTTGGACAATAGCAGATGGGTCCTAAAATGTATCTTCATGTTAGGCTCCAATGCAATTCACGATGTGTGAGGGAGAGACTGGTAATAAGCTTCACTTTATACAGGTGGGAAGGGATTTCTGACAGTCAAAGAATATCATCTTTTTCAAATGGCCAGATCGGAGAGCATAGAGAAAGTTTTCCGGGGCCAATTGAAGGCAAGCAGCACTCCTGGTGTGTTACTGAGGTACCAGTGATGAAAAGGTACTGGAGATGATTTGCGCAATTGCTTTTTAAGTATGGACAGGTGGTCGTCCTCTTAGGTATTTTTGCACAAGTCCATGACGTGGGTAGAGCGCGTCTGGAAGCCATCTCTGTAGCAGTCCGACTTCGCCACCCGTTTACCTTCCTATGTTAGCCGCGTAAAGCAGCACAGCCTTCACGCCTTGGTGGCCCTACTAGGAGTATATACACCCGACGTACTTCACCTGTGCAACCCGTTTCACCCTCTCGCCACGATGAGGCCATAGATAGGACTTTGAGAGACCTGTTTTCATTAAGTTTCTATGAAACTGAGCATATTTCTATCATCAGAGTTTGGGAACACTCTTCCATGGAGAGGCATGTCGTATGCTCCATCTCAGATATTTCCCTTCCGCGCATTCAACACTCTTGATTGTGTTTCAAGGTGAACCGTCACTGGATCCAAATATCCTATAAAAAGTGTTTTCTGTTATTGATCTTAGGACAAAATCAGGTCTTTCTTCCAAGCATAAGTGGATGACTAAACCGAAAGTTAAAATTGAGTTCTTAAAACCATATTAAATTTTCAGTTTTTAAAATGAATTTTCTTTTGACTACATCTGGCCAAAGCTTTGAAAATTTACGTCAAACTAGCTGGTCAATCATATAATTTTAACTGAATTGCATTTTTTTCTCAAGAGTCCATGGTCAAGTTTACATTACTAAATTGCTTTAAACAAATAATTTAGTTTTAATACATATTCTGTATTAAACGCGTATTTTGGAAGTTGATTTTAATATTTCTTTGTTTTAAAAAATTAATAGCACTACTCTGATATATCGTTACGAGCCCGCAATTCTAAAGCTTTTGTACAATTTTGTCACGCATCGTTATTAAAAAATGTGTTCGATATCAATTTTAACTCACTCCAAAGTGATTTTTAAACTTTAAGATGAATTTGCTTTTAACAAATGATTTTCCTGGGTAATGTGGGTTCTAAAAGCATAACTGGACTGATCTGAAGATGAAAATATACCAACATTTCTTCAAATCATTGCATTTGTGTTTCGCCACTTGGAGGCTTTGAAGTGGCTAGGTGGTGGTAGAAAACGAATCATTGGGAGCACAAATATCCAATTCCTAGTTTCCATAAGCTGAAAAGCTTTCAACTTACGAATCAACGAACAATGGAATTAATATTGGAAAGCCATTTCTATTTGTTTTAAGCTTCCTCTTGAAACCAGAGCACAATTTGCAATAGCATTGATGGATATGTTGCAAATATCAATTACCATCACGTACTTCAGTTTTGTGATTACTCTTCGGAATGTAGGTATACTTGTGAATGTTTCTCAACTTGTCACTACATATAGAAAGTGCAGATCAACGAAAAAGCTAATTGCTTTTATTATATGAATTTCAAATATTAACAAAACACGACTTGCAATCTGACGAAGGCTGCTGCCTCTTGGAGCTAAACAAGTCTCATGCTTCTAATGAGGTTGTTCAAAAGCTTTGAACACAATTACTGATGAGAACATAGAATTTGTTCAATTGGTCTCTGGATCACCCACACACTTGCTCAAATGGATTCAAATCCAGAGATCTAACTAGCCACTTGATTCGTATAACCTCTTTGAGACTGGTTTGAGTCTTTTTCCAAGAGAGAGTGTGCATTATGAATAGAATTGATTAGGGTGGTATTTCCAAATAAAAATCCTGCTGTTGGTTTACCTTTGAGTTCTGCATATTTTAACTATTAAAGCACTATTCCCTCGAGTTCACTTACCCTTGTTTTCAGTATACATTCATCTTTAAGCCAGCACTATTCAATTTATTTCTTCTAATTTGCGAGTTCATTCATTAATTCACTTAACCATTGTAGTTTTAAGAGATGGTAGTTTATAATGAAACTCATTGCGCTGAGTGCGTAGGTTTGAATTGTTTTAACATCCAACTTTTTATTTATACTATTTTGTGATTTCAAAGCAAATGTTCAGAACTAAGTATACACATGAAACATTTTACTATTATATCCTCTTGTATTTAAACACGATTTTCTTATTTGATCGCCAATTAAAACAAAAACTCCTCAACTGACAATGCCGCGGTAGCCCAGTTGGAAGAGTAACGTACTAGCACCGGCGGGTTGCGAGTTCGAATCCAACCCAAGACCGTCGTGGACAAAGGGGCTAAAGGCACGTTAAATCTGTCGTGGCCTCAAATGTCCTCACGTTGGCGTGGTGTGGAAGTTTGGAGAGTGGGGTGCCAGCTCAGGTGTGACTTCGTCATCTGATCATGGTTCAAAATGACGTGGTGTTGTCCTCGGATCTTTCCCTTGGAGGTTGACCTTCGCCAATAGCCCGTTGTGTTGTTCCAGTGCTACGTTAATTAAAATACCTACCTTAACTGACAATTTTTTTCTCTACAGCTGTGGCTACTGGCTATTTCTTTTTGGTCACAAATAAAAGATAAGCATTTTGATAGTATTAATATGTCTTAAACAGATTGCAATATGATTGTATTTCTCGTGAAAATAAGCATTGAGTGTCAAATGGTCAGCATGTATAAAAAAGTTTGAACTGACAAAAACACCAACTTTTGTTCCCGTTACAAATTAGGTTGTCTCTAAAATTTCAATGATGGGGTAAGAAAGAAAACACTCGAATTGTGTTTCGTAATACTTGAATTCACAAATTCCCGTCTTAGATGCTTGAAAATACAATTTCATTGAATAAAAAATGCTCGCTCTCATTGAATTCCAAACGAAGTGAAGATCAAAGGTCGAGATACGTTTCGGCTCCACTCACTCCGCATGTGTGTGGGAATCGCTCCAACCGGTTCCAGAAAATCGATTGAGTGCGTAGGTCACGCAGAATTCCTCCGGGATGTATCACAGTGGAAAAGTATACTACCATTTCATTCAATGAGATTCTTTAGGAATAGGTCACTATTCTTTTATGGAGAGAAGTGTTGAAAGCAAATACCTCTACCCGAAGTTCCTTTACTTCTCATATCAAATGTATATTAACTAAACAGTGCTGGAGGAGTCTATATTCCTACTTTTTTACAGGAAACTGAACAGCTCGATTTAGTTTGAGAAAGGCTAAACTTATAGGATTCTCTGCTAAAAACATTAGCTACGAGAAACAATTGATTTCACTTTTATAATAGAGCTATCGATGAATACTCACAATTAAGTGTGTATTAAGACCATTTAAATAATCATTCTACATCATTTCTATTGACATGATTATGAATTTTGCTTTGGGTTGCAATCATACAAGTTTGCATAAATGAAAGAGTAGAAAATTAAATACTGGTCTGTTTCCAAATCAATTGAAAATTAACAATAGTCATCTGGAACTTTCCCAGAGAATTAAAACTGCTCCTATAAACCTTACTACAGCTACAATCCCAAACTATTTTAAAGTGTAAATCTAACGTTTGACAGAAATCATAAAGAGAAATATCGCGAACATTACAAAAATAACATTTGCGCTAGTATTCAAAATTTTATTAGAGTACTGTTATTGGTTTGAGTTTTTCGAGTGTGTATGTATTGTGACGTATATGTATTGATTGTGCCTCGAGTACTAATTTCTTATTTTGAGAGACCTATCTCTCTTTTATTTTCTTTATTTCCTTTTATGTATTCCGATGTTTCTAATATTTACTTTTGTTTTAATAAAGGTGATGAGTGGTGACATTTTTGAGCGGATCTGATTTTTGACCGTTTCTTTGTCGATAATTCCGTGGTAAGAATTCCTTCTATTTTTCGTTTTTTATTTTCTGTTTTAAGGATCTATGAAGAACATCGTTCTATCATCTCTGGGCTGAAGTGATCAGCATCTTTATGTTACAAATAGTCAGTGCTCTAATGTGCGTGGCAAACATTTGTTTGAAACTAAAGTATGAAATCCTTAGCAGCTTTTTGAAGACTTGGTTGAGAATTAATTCGTTTACCCAAAATGCTTTGTAAGAACTCATATGTGCTATTTTAAGACACCACTCATAATTTAATATCCTCTCTGCTTACAAGAATTAACTTCTGCAAATTAAAACTAAAACTAATTTTCTAAGTTATTTATATTTATTTGAATAAGCCTCACTGACCTTGAATTTATTTGAAAACTTTTCTGCCTAATGTTAAATTAAGTGTCTGGACTGTTTATCTCAATTGTTCCTTTCTGTGTGGTACAATTCATGGTATTCTTTTATTTTAAAAGTATTGAGCTCCAAAAAAGCATAACTAGTAACTTTTGATTTTATTCCCTTTCACTAAGTGTAGCATTCTCTGTAATTTGAAAAACCCTTTCATATCAGTGCTACAGTAAGAAATTTTTCCTCGCATGAAATCGAACCACTATCAAATCGAGAAGTGAAACTTAATATCTTTCGTCTCTCATGGCTTCGCAATTCAATACTAGTCATCTTTCGGAACTTCCATCATCACTAGTTATCCAGACAGATGTACCCAACATAATTTTTTCCATATTATTTTCCGCTCAATATAGATTGAGATCAGTATTGTGATTCGAGCAAAGTGAAATTAAATGCGAATTTTCCATTAATACTTTCACTGAATGTCGAGACACTAAGCCTCACAATTTTCGATAATGATTGCGCAAGGAAATGAGATTTTGTTGATCCAAAGACGATTCCCACCCTAATCTATGAAGTTAGTCACGAATGGAGCCGCATTTCTTTTGTTTTAAGCCATAGTTCCAACATATGTAGGTCAAATAGTAGCATTTTCTAATGGTACTGTGATTCAGATGAATGTTTTTCTATTAAATCTATTTTCGGGGAATTCTTGTAAACTTGGATAGTAGGAAATAGGGAATATAAAATATCACAATAAGATTTGTAGTGCTTTTGCTTTTAAGGATCGCAAATGTAGGTCGCATGCATCCAAAATGCCGAAATTCTAATAGTAAGTTTTTGGTGATAAACTCAACATTTCGCTGAAGATTTCGTATGTACGTTTTACAGGTGGTAGTAACACTATTAAAAACCCTAACTTTGCCCGTAGAGTGGCACGAAATGAAAGAATCTATCGAGGATTCTGTAATGCGAAGCTCGCTAAATCGTATATTTTATGTTAGCATCCATTAAGGGGATGTATCAAAGTTTCTGGAAATGCATCACTAACTTTTCACCCTTTTGAAAATTACTCAAATAAAATTAATTTTCAGCTTCTGTGCTTTAGATTCTAACTGAGCTTGAATAGATTATTTTAAATAATTTATGAAAATATAATTCTCAATGATTTATAAGTAACCTGAATAATTGAAATACTTCAATTCATCTCGAACATTACGAAGGAAAGAGGAAATAAAAATTCCCAAAATAAAGCTGACATAAAATCGATGTCTCGAGTTGTTGATAAGCTGTGAGGTACTTGTATCGATATCTTTTCGTTCTTCAGTCTGCATTTTCATTCCACTTTCAAAGGCAAGAATCAACACCAAATGTCTTACTTTAATGAAAAGTTTCTGCATTTTATTTTCACGTTTTCTTTCGTTCTTTAAGCTTCAGCAGTCCTGTGTGTTTGGCGACAAGAATGTCACTTGATTGTGGTATATTTCAAGAGAAGATGGAGTTTCAATCGTTCGAGGAAAGAAACCCAAAGAAAAGTACGTAACCTCTGATTTAATTATGGTTTAGTTCGATCCTTGTAGAAGAAATCTTCTCTGGAACTGGTGCCTTCCTTATCAATTGCCAATGCTTTTGAAAAGGAATAGGGTTGTATCTATCCATTGGATACGTCGTGTTTGATATTTTCCGATAGTTATCGATTCTTGGTCCATAGAAATAAATTTGAACGTCATTCCAATAGCGAAGATCTTTTACTGCTGCCGCTCTAAATCAATTCGATTTGTTGAGTCCAACAATAGTCATGTATTAGGTCTACTTTTGAGCACTAATGATCTACGAAGCATTTTCAAGAATGTCTAGTGCACTTAATACAGTTCTTCTATATAGGAGGGAATCTCATGATTCTTTCCATTCCTGGCGTCTTTTTTAGACATTGTGAGAAATCAGAGTATATATTTACAGTTTACATTAGCGGATTTTAAGACTTGAATGTTTACACTACTGGGAAAAGCAACTTCTCATTCCTATCTAGATTTGTTTTTATTTCGCTGGAATTTAACCTTTCAAGTGATTTTGACAAGATATCTCGTCTCGACCAACTTTGCTCTCGTCAAGATATCTCGTCATCAGGAAATTACCGATTTTTTTATGACGAGATCAAAATCTGGTCAGTTTTTTCTGAACGATCTGATCACGATCTGATCAGTTTTGCTAATGACGAGATACCTAATCGAGACAATCACCAAGAGTGTTAAGAAATATAGTTGTCATTCAATCTGCATTCCTTCTACATTATCCTTCCGTGCCCTTTTCGTTCAAAATTCGTTACTTAAGTAATTGTTGGTAAGAGTTCCTGAGAGAATTTCCGAAAGGCCTCAAAGGAAAAACGAATGCTGTGGGTTGGAAACTCATTATTTTAATATGTTTTCACTCTTGAAATTATTTCTGTATCACATAATGCGTTTTGATCTGCAGAGAAATTCCTGTGTGAAAGCAATCTCAATTTTTTAATTTTGCATTGATTGGTATTTTTTTCATAACAGCCACACCACGATAGCAACGCCAACAGACGTTGAAAGTACATCCATTTACTGATCCGCTTTTGCAGTCATTCATGTTTATCTAAAAATCATCATTGACGAGAGAATATATAAACTTGTTTTCCATTGTAAGCGTGGTGTAGCTGCACATGTCTAGCATTTTGTGTTTATGGTGTTTCTTTTGTTATACTCGCTTTTCATTCTATTCTATTTCGCTGATTTTACCAGTTCGTCTACTCAGATATTCTAGAAATTTGTTTTGTGCGTCTATTTGGGGTACATGCTGATTTTAAAGTTACAAAATAACACATTGAAAATAGAGAATTTTTCAGTTTTGATGTGACGCTTTCTTTTATTAAAGTGTTTATTCTTAATTGTTGTCCATATCTTTAATTTCAATTGATTTTAGAATGAATTATTCTCCCTTTTTTATTTTTCGTCCAGTAACCCTAATTGCAGTCAAATTCATGCACCTATTCAGAAAAATACAGGAGTATTCTAGTCTGTACTTTCTCTTCGAATTTATATTTATGAATTGCCAAAATGCAAAGAATTTCTATTATTGATTCCTTTCGATCGAATTTTAGACATGTCTGCTCTATACGTGTGTGCTAAAGCAAACTCTTGGATTTACTTTTATTGAACTAACTGAAACTTTAAAATTCTTGTAACAAATAGTTTGGGATTGCTCATGCACAACTAACGCGGCCACAAGAAAGGGGTGCTACAGGTGCCTATGGGGATGAAGGAGTTAAAATTTCCATTACTGACTTGCTTTAAGTAATCTCAAAATTCTTTCTTCTCACTTACAAGTGGGAAATTGTTTAAAAATTTGAACATGTGACTTTTTCAAATTATCCTGTTATCGCAACGTTCGATTTCCCGGGACGGTAAAACATTTCACTCCGTTACTGTTTGAATCGTATTAAAATTGACTTCATTTTATGACTTTTGCATGAGAGACATACCTTGCGAACAATGGTTTTAGCAGAAAGAAATTTAAAATTTTAATTTACTTCATGTTATCAAAACATACAGTTATTTATTACATTTCATTTTCGGGAACTGTTTCATTTCTTAAATAATTTGTTTCGTTATAAGTCTAACTTTTATGAGTCCATTCAATACATTCAAGTTTTCTTGAAAGAACTAAGAAACGCAGCACATAATGAAATGAAAAAGTTTTCATACTTTTACAAACCAGTTAGAGTTGATAATGGTTTGGAAGAAAGAATGGTTTAGTTCTATTTAAGTTGAATAACTGATTTCTAATATTAGAAGAAAAATATCTGGCACATTTTAAGAGAAGCCAACGAGAAGCATATCCGCAACGACAGATATCTGTAATTACGTGGAGCTTCTGTTCGCCACTCAAAAATCGTTTCGTATCAATAGCAATTTTGGAAAAACTCAATTTTAATTACATTTCTCCTGGTTCATTGGGTTTGCGCCCTGCGAGTTGAAGGCGAGTAGGTTCGATTCATATCACTGTATGCATTTCTATCTTCTGTATCAGTAAAAGCTTTCCTTGGGTGCGAATGTCCATTACTCGACGTTGTATTTAGCGTAGCTTGGTTAGTTTAGATTTTCTTGTGTGAATTCGTATTTTTCGAGGGGCGCAATACAAAGTTCTCGTGGCAATTTTGTTATTTGAAGTAGTCTTTTTCAGTGTTGTTCAAGCATTAAAATTTTGCTTTTCCTTAATATAATCTGTTGAATTGTGTAATCGGAAAAAGCATCGTAAACTCCGCACAGCTCTTGACTCCTGTGTTGTGCTGCCATCTGTGGAGAAGTACTGAAAATAAAAAGTTGGTCGCGGGAAGTGCTACTTTAAATTGGCCTTGTTCATTTATTACCCCTCTGAGCGTCACTCGATTTCCGAGTCATTTTCGCGCCCACGGGAAGGAGGACTTTAGAGACTTAAGGCCCCTCCACGACACGAAAAAGCAAATATGTCCATATTTAGTTCATGAGCGGACCCCAGGGGGCTATGGAGGCACCTAGAACAAAGTAAATACATTTTAATTCATGGGGCGCATCTGTGGGGCTTAGGTCCCCTGACATGAAAAAAGCAAATAGATTCTTTTTTAATTAATAGATTCATCTACGGTAGGGCTATGGGGGGTAATTTATTTATTTATTAATTAATTAATTTCAAATATGTTGACTTGTTTTTATGATTTTGGAACTCTTGAATAAAATGTACACATTTTATAACACCTATGAATGCTTATTTAGGGTTTACGCCCTATAGAAGCCGAAAACGGCTAGCGCTTATTAAAGACCTGATATGACTTGATATCTACAAAAAGAACTTCTGGTACGTTTCGACTTTAAATGCATTTTGAATACGGTTTTTCAAAAGGTTTCTGATTTGGTATGAAATTTAAATCGCAGCGACTGACGGAAGTAAGAAGCCAATAGCATGGAGTTTACTGTTACGAATGATGCCGTTGTTACGGATGGCAAAATGTGCAGTCTGTAAATGCACTGCATAAAACATTACAAGAAGAATTTAAGACCACTAAAGCAAAAAACAAAATAAAACTCTGCAGTTTTGTAATGTATATCTCTTTAGGGAAACCAAATATTCATACTCCCGAAGACATGTATGCAAAAAAATGACAGCGTGGCCGATGTAAAGAAATCCTAACCGACTGGTCATAACTGATTGTTGATTTCCATTTGAATATCCTACGAGATCAATTCTTGAATAGCAAAAGTATCTGTACTATTTGATTTGCCTGAAATAGGAAGACCAATAGCAAGAACCGGAAGCAAAGCATGGACCAATGCACTTGAAACTGAGGCTTAGAAATAGAAACAAAAGCGCTCGAAAAGAGAAACCAAAAACATTTTTGGAATAACAAAAATTACCGCAACAATGCACAAGAAAAGTTGCCGACATAAATTGAAAACAATTTAAGCAGTGCATATGAACTCATTTTATATGAAATACGGTGTTCGCTTTAGATTTACTAAACATCTCTGTTAATTTTAACTGCTTTAGTGTTTGGGTTTCTCTTTTATCAATTTCTCATGTAATCCTGTAACGTCGTCAAATTTCCTACTCAACAACTTTGTTTTCTAGTGTGGAAAGAATTGTTTATTTAATGTTATACACGACTCTAATGACACCTTTCCGTCTTCATTCTCATGAATGAGAATCATTAATTCCATCTGCTTCCCTATTTACTGTATTTACGAGTCTGTCCAATTATTTACAAATGGCACGTTCATTTGACCAATCCTATCCCGCCTTTTCCTCTCATCACTTTTACATTTTGCGTATTTTAAAAGTTCTCCAATCGAAACTTTCTGCCCTGAAACAATAGGACAGGTGAAAGAAACTATGACGGTGGAAAAGAGGTATGGGGAGTTTGAGGGACTTATTGGTATGACTACATATTTTTTCTTAAATGTGCTTTTTCTTTTTTATAACCCTAAATTATCATAACTTAATGGATCGTATAGTGGTGGAAAATTAAAGTGGAAGGATTAAACCATTCAATACTAGCCAAATTTAATTACTACCTCTGTTATGAGCAGCACTCAACACATTTTTTGTACCTTAAACAAATTATTTTTATTTGGGATATATAAAAATGAAACATACATGGGGCTCCAACAAAATATAAAAATTAGCATTATGTTAGGTATTTTTCTTAAGAGTTTAAGCAAGCACAAGATTAATCCCAACATTTTTTGATGAAAGGGGGAAATTGATGACTTGTTATTGACTGGAAATTGATGAAAGGTGAAAAAGAATTATGAAATCAACACACCGTTATTATCATCTGAGAAATGCAATTCTGTACGCAATTGGGAAGCGTTTCAAGGAAACACAAGTTACAAACAATGGAGTGAAACAAAACAACGTGTGTTGAAAGGGATATTTTTTTACCACAGAAATTGTAAAAACTTAAAAAATAATAGTAATATCCAATGCAATCTATAAAATTTTTTAAAAGAACGAAATATCTGAAAAAGTGCATATTTTCGAAGTTTGCAGCATAACAAATGACAACGTGTCTAAGCTCCAACAAAATTGAAAAGTTTCGATTTTGTTAATCTGTATTGTTACCCAACATCCAACTGAAAAACAATGAAAAGACAGGTTAATTGGAGCCCAAACCCTATTTCGTTTGCAATATTCTTGATGAAAATGTGATTGACTCTCGTGTTTAAAGGTATGTATATTATGTTTAAATCTTTGATTGAATAGATATCTTCTGCATTTCCCTAATTAGAAAAGCTTTCTAAAAATTATATTCAAAATGAATGCATCGTGGAAGGTAGTTCTTTCTAATGTTTATGTATATAATCACACAATAATTAATTTTTTTTGATATTGTGAGTATAAATTGATTAATGGAGAATAACCTTAAGTACTAATTAGAATGACCTTATAGTTTTAGTAAAAAGTATAAATTAGTTCAATCAATTCCCTCTAAAATACCTAGGTAGCCCCTCCCGAATGAAATCATTCCGGATACACCCCTTTTCTGGGTTGTGCACTTTTCTGTACACTAACTACTCGGGGCCACGGTAGCCCGGTTGGAAGGGTAGCGGATTAGCAACCGGAGGGTTGCGAATTCGAATCCAACCGAAGACCGCCGTGTACAAAGGGGCTGGTGCACGTTAAATACATCGTGGCCTCGAACTTTCTCACTTTGGCGTGGTGTGGAAATTTGGAGCGTGGGGGCCAGCTCAGGTGTTGTTCTCGTCATCTGACCGTGGTTCAAAATCACGATTCGTTGTCCTCGTTGGGTATTGATCCCGGACAGTCGCCAATAGCCCGTTGTGTTGCTCCAGTGTGACTGTACACTACTCGGAACTGTACTTTTACCCAATAACATATATAATGACTAAATAGCCCCATCTTTGAATCTTGGAAAGGATTCTATTGTAGTCTAAAACGAAGTGATGCAGAGAAACTAGACGTAGGATTAAAAACTAGATTGTTTTTAAACAAATTGTTGTAATGCATAGAAAAGAAACAACCTTGTGACTAGTTTCCAATGTTTGCTTCTGTTGGTGCGATAGCTCGTTTCAGGACTGTATCTAAAGGAAACATTTTTTTGCAATCAAAACAACAATCATAACAATGTTGGGGAAGGACCACTTTCTCAGAGCCATGAAATTCTTCTCTCTAGCTGATTGACACAACGTCCTCTACAATATAAACAACTTCTGTAAGCTTTAATATTAAGAATAGAAAGAGTTCTTTGTCGCGTTTGAATAACATGCGTTTCAATAAAAGCCTTTCTAGAGTTTGATTATTGATGACATTGACATCTTCGTTTCTTGGGGCAAGAATTGCTCTTTGGCCCAGCCATGCGTGATCAGTAAAGTGCTACGCCACATTTGGAAACACAGTCTCTTTCAGCTCTCGTTAAGTTTTCACAATCCTTCCAATGCTTTGCATTGCTATATATCCATCTTGATTATCCGAAGTAACGGCACCATTTCCTAGTTGAAGTAGGTTATCTGCAAATTGCTGGACAGAAGGATCACCGTTGACATGAACTCGCATGTTTGTTGATAGTCCAAATGTATGAATGCCATTCCAAATGTAAGATGATTTTAAGCAGGCCTGCATTTCATCCGCCCTGGTTACACGGGCCCGAAGTGTCTGTCGAAAGTCGCCAGCCAACACCATAGTGACGCCTCCCATTCTGTCATTGTTACGTCTGATGTCTTTCAATGTGACATCAAGTGCTTCGAATGTGGCTTTGTGGGACATAGTATATTCATCCCAGACAATCAGCTTGCAATACTGTAGTACCTTTGCCTTTCCTGAATTTCTTGAAATGACATGTAGGAGTTTCCGCGTTTCCCAGATTTAAGGGTAACTTGAAAGCCGAGTGAGCTGTCCTTCCTCCTGTCAATAGAGTTGCGGCAATGCCTGATGAAGCAAAAGCCAGGGCAATCTCGTTTCTCTGTCGCACTTTAGCCAAAAGAAGATTGATGAGAAAAGTCTTCCCTGTACCGCCAGGAGCATCCAAAAAGAATATGCCCCCGCGCCTATCAAAAACTGCTCTTGTAATATTGTCAAATGCTTCCTTTTGATCTTGGGCCATTTTTGGCTCCTCTATGTATGTTGCGAGTACACTCGCGTCATAGTTTCTTTCCATAAGTTCTTCACTCGGTAGGACTGAATAGCAGTTTCGATTGGGTTACGGTAGTCCAAAGCTTTTTAGGTCCTATCCACCCAACAATATAATCTTATCCTCAATGTAGATTAGAGCTATGTTGAAGATGTCATCACTGTAGTTCAGATCCATATTCTGCTGCTGTACGCGTGCTTGGTGCAGTAGGTCTTCAGACAGGTTCTCCTTGTGGTTCATCCATAACTGATCGGGAGAAGACATCGAGCATGTTTGTAACGTAACAGCAAACAGATTACGTAAAATCTTTGGCGATCGAGATGCAGCTTCTTTTTCCAATGCTTTGTTCCAGTGTTCATCGTTCTCCAGAAGTCCTCTAAGCTGGCAAGCCTCTGTAAGTTCCGCAGACCCTTCCTTCAAATGTTCTCGAATCTATAAACGACATCGGGCCTCGTACTTCATGCAGCAAGAGTCGCAGGTGAAAGCATTCGGAGTTGGTCGGATGGACGGTGTACACACGGCCTAGTGCATCGCTGGCCCTTATTCCTGCTTGTTCTAGTACAACTTGTCCTTGTTTTCGACTTTTCCATGTCTTGTTTCCGTTGTTCCAAGTGCATACTTTGGTACTTGGTAGTACAATAGGGTGCGTGCAAACTCATCTTCGATGCAAAGTCTGAAGAAAGACGTCAGTGTTGTTTCCTGGGGTGCTTGGACACGTTGAGCAGCATTTTCTGTCGTGAAATAGACTCTGGTCATTCTCAAGGTGGACTGTGGTGAGTGGACAAGGTGGACTCAAGGTGAATAACTGTGGGCTGGCGCTCGTGAATTGGGAAGTTGAGTATTCTCCATATACTGCTTCGTTGCTGCAGATATATATTTCCATTTTATACTGACGAATTTCATTAAAGTCATGCTCCACTGGTCAATTCAAACACAGACATGTCAGATCCTTTGTTAACATACTTACAGACGTACTTTATAGACTACAGAATTGCAATACTCTACGTTGATATGCGCATTGAAAATTTTTGTTAATAGAGGGCGATACAGAATAATCCACGTATTGTCCACAGACACTTCTGATCCTCGAAAATTTATGTTTGCCGTAAATCCCCCGTCTTATGCTGATCTACGACGATAAAGTGAATATCCGTCTTGTCCTGTTTGCGTGTCTTAAAAAACGGCGTGGGAATCGCTTTGTGCAAATCCCATCCTTCACGCATGGAGAGAGTGGATTTATGCATCCGCAAGGGGCCGTGCACCATTTGCTTCGTTACAATGCAAAAAGTTCTGAGTCTCCTTGCGGATTAGGGATTTCTGTACTGATAAAGTCATCCACTCTGTGAACGTGTAATAAGTCTTTGAGCCAAATCAGAATGTGTGCATGAGGAAGTCCTCGCTTCTGCCACTCTGTCGTGTACATATGACACTTAACTTCTCCAAAAATCTTTGCCTTTTTGATGAGACTCATCAGAATTTTTTGCTTTTGATGAAAGACTCTTGCCAACAAATCATGACGATCCTGTTGTTTTTACCCAACAAATAGTTCTTGCTGTATCTCTGTCCAGTTTGGATTGTATGTAAAGGTGATGAAGAGGTCCGGTCTAACATAGGTTCTCACGTAGGTCATGGCATCTTGAGTACGCTCGTGCATGTACCTGGGACCCCCAGTTAAGCTCGAAGGCAAGATTATCATCTGGCCAATGTCTGCAACATTTCCATCGTTCATGACTGCATCCCTCAAATGTGCATACTGTTCCACTCTCAGCGTCCTCTGATTTAGTCGCATGTACAACAGCCTTTCCGATTCAATCTTGGCATACATGTCAACGATAAATCGACGGAACAGGTCTTTGCTTCTCAGTAAAATGTTGAAATTTGAAGAGCGTATCATCATCCCGTGAGCGTAGAACTGCATAGCAGAAATCTTCTTAGTTAGCGGCATTCCTGTAGTTGGGTTTGTTTGTCTCAGTTCAAAATTATATTCATCCTCCCCTGCCAAAAACATGAGTGAATACTGTAGCGCATCATAGGATCTGTGCGTATCGTAAATTCTCTTGATGGTGCCACTTCTTTCTTCTAAAACTATGTCTCTTGCTCCATGTTGTTCTCCCGCCATGATTAAAGCCACTTCTCCTGTTGTTAGTGCATTGAACCGCCTCTCATGTTCACCATATGGAGTTTTGTCCGCTAAGATTACCACTTTGAATCCAGGGCTGATCTTATCCATGGCCGATTTGAAGCTGTGGATGTAAGAGTTGTGATGATCCAGCATATATTGAAACTGAAGTACTATGTCTTGTCTCGTCTGTGGAAAGTGTTTGTAACGCTGCTCTGCTTGTTGTGTACCATCTCCAACAAAATATATTTGCAGAAATTTAGGCTCTTCGTTTGGTAGATGGTGTAGACTCCCGATGCGGTGATAAACTTGACCCTGAACCTTAAATGTCGGCATGTATCCGGACTCTTTAATTTCTTTTGTCGTGCCGAAAGAGGTCATCTGGAAACAGGAATTGTACCTTCTAATATTTGCCAGGAAATGTTTAGCTTCTGCTGGAATCTCCAATCAGTAAAGTACGTAGGGACTCGGCTGGATCCATTAACCGTGGCAGTTGAACCTTTCCTTCATTGCAGCACATACCTGGGACTTCACCTTTCCACTTCTTTGCTTCAGTGTTGACATGTTACAGACATTGATCCAATGAAGTATGAAGGATCAGTTACATAATCTGCTGATGGGTCGTAATTAAAAGCTGCATTTTCTAAATTTCTTCAGATGCACATTCGAGCAGCACTTCTTCCAGTTCTAACTTGCTGTAATCTTGTTTCTCTTTCTGGGGTGTATTCAGCTTATCTTCTTTGATTTCTTTCTACATTGTGTACATTGATTAAACAATAATAAACGCTTACTTCATTTCATATAATTTATTAACACAAACATTATATTATTTGCGAAAAATACCCAAACAAAAGTTTAATGTAATTAGGGTTAATAGTTTGTACTCACGATTTATCGTTCACCTATTTGCCTGAAATAAAAATGAGATTAAACAAATTCAAAATTAAGTTATGAAATAACCACTATTGAAGTAAAAATCGAGTTAGTTATGAAATAACCACTACTGAAATAAAAATCGTGATTCCAGAGAGCTTTGAATACTTTCGATGGTGAACAGTTTCAAAACAGAGTCTTGGCTTATTGCCAAGAGCAGAAGCTGTGAGATCCCTTTCACACTGTTGCCATTCTTAGGAAACCAAGTAATACAAAAATATGCCAATAAATTAATTATAAATTTTCTAGATTAAATTTTAAAATTCGGGCTTCGAGGGACATTCAGTCACCTTTAGGACTACCTGTGTGCCGAATTTAATGACTGTAAGGGCTATAGATTCGTCTGAACACCGCACAGACAGACACACCTTCTTTTATAATAGTAAAGAACCAAAAATTCCATTTGAAGAGAACACGGGGAAATTTCTCATCACTCGCACATGAGGTATGAAACATTAAATATTTGGAGAGTTTAGTGGTTCAAGTTCTGATAACTGAAGTATTAGAATCCATTAAAAAAGCTAATTCTTAAAATCCCGTTTGTAATTTTTTAACCTCATAAAGTTCCTGCATGGAATTACTTTTTGACGCCGTTTCAAGTGGGTCTCGAATGATTGTGTTTAGTTTGTTCAGTTTAATCTCGAGGTAACTTGAAATGGGAAGTACGCGATTTTTTTCCTGAGTCATCTCCAAAGTATTAAAATATAAATAATTTGTGCAATGGGTTTTTTAATTTTTTATATTTACTGTGTCACAAAAAAAACTATTCCTAAAAAATTTTGTGAATTACGTTTTTTAATAAATCGATTCCATATGTAGAGGTAAGTAGGTAGTTAATTGACGTCACACTGGAGGAACACAACGGGCTATTGGCCACTGTCCGGGTTCAATCCCGAAAGGAAGGACAACTCGTAATTTTGAACCACGGTCAGATGACGAGAACAGCACCTGAGCTGGCACCCAACTCTCCAAATTTCCACACCACGCCAACGTGAGGAAGTTTGAGGCCACGACAGATTTAACGGGCACAAGTCCCCTTGTACACGACAGTCTTTGGCTGGACCAAGTTTCGAATTCGTAACCCTACGGTTACTAATCCGTTTCTCTTCCAACTGGACTACCGTGGCCCTCCATATCTAGAAGGCCGACGTAGGTCATTGGGTTTGCCCACTTCGCTAACAACCTGTGAGTTGTAGGCGGGGTAGGTTCGATTCCTGTAATGTATCCTGGGTGTATTTCTCTCTTCTGCATCCTTAAAACTTTCCTTGTGTGTATGTCCATTACTTGAAATTGTGTTTGGTACCGCTTGTCCAAATCTGTCCCAACCATATTAATCTGAAGTTAAATGAGTTCGTTATAACCTACTGAACGAACCACACGTTGAGCTTAAGGCGTCACATGTTTCGAAACTATTTGTTTGCATTCCATGTATAATAAATACATCTCCATTTCAGATTGAATCTACATATTCTTGCGCACTTCTAGAAATCCGCCATGTTGGTGAATTGAAAACCTTCTTTTTGAACAAGAATGGGTATATGGCTTCTAGTATCAGGTAAGCTATGAAATATTACTATGAGTATCAAAGTACACTCATATCCAAAAGTTCAGCATAATTCGTAAAAATCGGAGTCAATGTGGATACAATGGTTCAACATCACTAGAGAATCGTGGGAGGAAGGTAAAACATTGTGCATATGCAAAACAGTTCAGTCGACATGCTCAAAGCACCGGCGCACGTCGGAACGAGTATAAAACTGCTTCGAGCGCCATGGAGCGCCAGATGCATCACG
The DNA here is from genome assembly GCA_933210815.1 of Meta bourneti. Lineage (NCBI taxonomy): Eukaryota > Metazoa > Arthropoda > Arachnida > Araneae > Tetragnathidae > Meta > Meta bourneti. The sequence continues at coordinate 5,021,952 of OW119934.1, read as the reverse complement.
CAAAAACAAAACTTGAACAATCGTGATGAAGCAAGGTCGAAATTTTTAAATAGTCTAAAGCAGAAAAGCAGCTTAAGGTACCCTATACTGCTCAAAAATATTCACTGATCTTCATCAATATGAAGCCTCTCTGGCCTCAAAAAGTCGATAGTAACACACGTAAGTTAAGATAGCTTAAGTATTTAGAACAATCTCTATATTGGGATATAAGAATTTTGAAACTTGAGTAAAATAGTGTTCCCCATAAAAGGGGGGCTCCATCGTGGGCTGTAATTCTTGATCCATTGCTCTGAGCTGTGTGCTTCTCATATTTTGTACTCGAAAATATATAACAAAATATCGAGGCCTTTAATTGACTTTATATCGGTCAACTTCTTTTCTTGCCTCTTATTCTTCCCTATTCCTCTTTGAACCTTATTTGTTTACATTTTGTAAATTTTGTTCTGGAACGGATCTCTTAAAAGAGATGTTACAATTTTTGCTAACGTTATCACAAGCACCTATAAAGTCTGGCTTTTACGATGTTCGTCAATGAACTTGGTGGGCTTCGTTATTTCAATTTAATTTGTCTTTGCAATGGGGCAATTCATCTGACATCTGAACTTTCTTTGTGTGTGTGTATGTCCATTACTTAACATTGTTTGTTTTGCTTCTGGCGCAGCACGTCCAAATATGGCCATTGCGCCATAAAACCCAATCCAAAACCATAAGTCCCAAATCAACCAACCGTATCATTTTCATTCTGACCTACCAGGATTGATCGGTCGCCAATAGCCCTTTGTGCTGCTCTAATACTACCTACCATCATCATTATTTGAATTAATTGAGCGTGGTAGCTTGTCTTATTTCTGCAATGTGTCCACAATTGCAATGCTTCCGTTAGTTTTTTGAGAAGACTTCTGACATGCACGTATTTTCTACATAAAATGATCACTGAACTACATGTACAGTCGCGGGAAAACGAACCACCCCCTTCATTTCTAGCACTATTCATAGTAGTGCAAAAATTCAGAGATATCATTCAATAGGGAATAACATCCTCCACAAATTCCAATGCAAAAAAAAATTGCATTAGGAGCCGTTTTCATATCAAATTTTGCACAAACAAAATTTCCAATAGAAGCACCATGTTGCCTTAATCAGATTTTGCATCGTTAAATTAGTCTAAATATGAAATTTCATGACTTTACTATCTGTATATCCGGAGATATTCAATGTTAAAGTTGTTAATTTCAGGGATCATCTTCACATTGAAAATCGCTATTCGTGGATCGAGATTAATTGTAGTTCTTCATGAACTGTTCATTTGATGCTTGACTGAAAGAAGTCTACAAAGAACCTTAAAAGAAGTGTTCATTCTTGGCATAATAGTTTGCAAATACAAAATGTGTGCAACCTGGTGGGGTAATAACTAATGCACAAGTATAAAGCGAACTGTAAATTTATTATTTCACACTGAATAATAAATACACTTGGGAAGACCGCCATTGGAAAACGGTGTTTTCATTCCAAGCTCATTACACACACTGAGCAAAAGCGGGGTGCGTAACTCACACTGCGCATGCGCGAACATGCCGCCGCAATGTTATTAAACATTCAAATAATTGTAAATTGTAAGAAATACAGCATCAAATATAGAAATACATTAATTTTAAAAAATTCACAAAAAGCATAACATATACAAGAAATATTTGAAATTATAAAACATGAAATGTAAATATACACATAATAATTAATAATGAAAAATTTTACCGTATTAGGTTTCCATAGGCAGAATACATAATTTTGAAATAGACCTTTTATAAATGCCATAGGAAGTTTTTACATCAACAACTCTGATTTTATTATCCTTACCAAGATACACTTCAGCAATCCTTCCAAGTTACCATTTACATGGAGGCATATTATCCTCTTTAATCATAACTGTTTCGCCAATTTTTACATTATTTTTATAGAACATCCATTTATTTCTTTGTTGAAGGTTATTAAGGTAATCTACATTCCATTTCTTCCATATAAATTGAACAATTTTTGTGTTTCTTTACCATTGTTTTCGTCTAGTATCATCAATGCTAGTTAAATCAGGTACAACTATAGAGTTATTTGGCCTACCAATTAAAAAATGGGCTGGACTTAAAACCACCAAATCATCTATATCAGAAGACATCTATACAAAGGAATAAGTGGACGTGAATTTAACATACCTTCTATTTGTATAGTTATTGTGTTAGAAATTCTTCATATGTTAATTTTAACTTGCCTACTGTTCGCTTAAGATAATATTTAGAGTATTTTACACCTGCCACCCAGAGACCTCCAAAATTAGGGGCTCTTGGGGGAGGAACCTTCAATCGATATTTTCTGAATTCAAATAACCTGCAAGTACTTCGTCTGGCTTAACTACTAAATTATACAATTTCTTAAGCTCAGTATTTGCACCCACAAAATTTCTAGCATCGTCAGTATATAATTTACATCGAGAGCAATCTCTTTTAGTGTCCTCATCGCTATGAACGGAGCACTAACAGTTCCATATGTAACTGTGCACAGTTGAAAGATTTTCACTCGTCCATCAACAATGGCTTTCCATACAATTCTTTGCAAATCTCGTACGGGGTTAATTAGAATCATACGGATCGTCTTCATTATGTCAGCAGTGAACATACAAACGTTTTCGAAACCTAATCATTATGGAAACAAATCATCTTGTATGATTCCGTCATTCAACTGCAGTGAATTTAGAGAATTTCTTTTCGTTGTTGAGGAAGAGGCATTAAAAACTACTCTAAGTTTAGTTGTGGATTTTTCCGGATTGTAAATACTATGATGGGGGAGGTAATAAGAAGTATTAGGTTCTGTATCGTCTGAAATCTATCATGTGACCCATTCCTCATTATTTTTAAAAATCTCGATAAAAGGTTAAATACTCAGGTTTTCTTATAAATACATTCCAGAGGGAGCCTAACCTCCTTATAGCAGTTTATTTATATTCCCCAAGACATGTGGGTGTTTCTTTAAAAGGAATTTTAACTACGTACCTCTCTGATTCATCTCTATAATGTGTTTTGACAAAATGTTCCTCACAAATTATATTATCCTCAGTTTTATTTAACTCATGCTCAACATTCTCTATTTCCCAAAAAATTTTCAGTTTTATTTAACTCACTCTCTTCTCGATTTAACCCACAATAAGTGTTATTTTCTTTGGCATTATTATTGATACTATCACTAGCTATAAAGCCAAATACTGGGTTTTGTAGAATCAAAGAAGAATTATCAAAGTATAATTGTCCTGCTCTTAAGAGCTCATAACAACACTCCGCACCAATTAACATGTCAACTATACCCGGGACATTAAAGTTACTATCAGCTAACTTAATATGTTTGGGTAATTCCAAATGATCGACATTTAAATACTTAGAGGGAGTTACATGCATTATTTTGGGTACGACCAACAAATTCAAGGTTTTTCGAAATCTCTTTCCTTATTTGTAAGTGTAACCCTTATACGTGATTTAACGTTCATTGAATTTCCACTTAAATACGACACTGAGATGTTTATTTTCTCTCTTTTTAATTGCAATCTATTAACAATGTCTGCAGAGCAAAAGGAAACCCTGAATCCAAAATCGCTCTAACAGGCCTGAATTCCCCACTTATATCTCTAACGAATATAACGGCACTTGATAAAAGAACGGTAGAACAATTTTTACAACTCATTGCTGAAAAAATCTCCTTGGCGTTGTTGAGTTATTTATCGTCTTCTCCACTTGAGAAGTACTTATCGTAGGGGATAAACTCCGAGGCAGATGCACGAAGTACGTTTCCATCATTGAAATTGGTTTCATTTTGTTGCATATGGCTTTTTTAAAAATGCAACAAACTATTATGCCGTTTTTGACATTGCGCGCAAGAATAATCAGATTTGCAATTATTTATAGAATGATAAAGAGAAAAACAATTGAAACAAAGCTTACGTTTTTTCACAAATTCTACCCTATCATTGACGGAAAGGTTTTTAAAATTGAAACACTTGAATAAAGTATGATTATCGTTGTTACACATAGGACATTTCGAGGCTTTTACACTTGACATAAACACTTTAGACTGAATATTTCTTTTATCACTACTCGTGTTTTTAGACGCTTGTAAAGTGCGCGCAAGATATTTAGAAATATCATTAATTCTTCTAACCTCGGCAGATTATCACCCTTTAATTCTCTTTCCCACCACATTTTGGTGTTTTGACTAATTTTTGAAGTATAGTATACAGAATTAATCTGCGAAATTCTCAATTTTTTGCTCTAAAATTTCTAAAGACCTAATACACTCATTTGTATTATCGACTAAATTTAGAATCGTTGTTATGGTTCTGTTTGAATTACCGGTATAGACATTAACTTTTTAATGTATGCGAAAACTTGTTCTCTCTTATTTGAATATTTATCTTCTAATACTGCCCACTCGGTGTCATAATTATCATCTGATATTGCTATTGATTGAATTAAGCGAAAGGCATCCCCTTTTAACGTGGATTTTAGGTTTTGACCCTTGCTTAATTCGTCATTATCATGCACACTAGCACTAAATAAATCACGGAAAGTTAACCATTCATTTAAAAACCCACTAAATATAGGAAGACTCAATTTCGGTAGCCTTACATTTATGTTGCAGGGGGCTTTAATCTCAGATTTAGATGCCTGCACAATAACATTTAATTTTTTAGTCACAACTAAAAGGGCATCATCAATTTTTTATGTTACTTTTATTTGTTCTTTGGGAAATTTCTCAACTTCCCCCTCTTCAAAAATAGAATAAATATCATCGAATAAATCTTTAGCCTCTTTATAAAAGTCACTTCATTTTTCTTTACACAAAGTTAATTTATCTATATCATCAACATTAGTAACCTTTTCAGTCTTGTAATTGTGTCCTTAAAGGCTTATTGATTACTTATTGATAAACACATTCATTCTTATCAAGCAAATGAATCAAAATGATTTGAAAAATGTACTCGCTCTGTGGCTGCCCTCGAAAATATAAGATACACAACACAATCACAAGACACTCATTAAATCACAATATTTCGATTTCACGAAACACACTCTCACATTCAATTTTGATGTGTGTTATCTCTCACACATAAACACAATCACTTTTTTTAAATCCATAGATCCTCTGGTCTCTAACGGACCATATGATGGGGTAATAACTAATGTACAAGAATAAAGCGGACTGTATATTTATTATTTCACACTGAATAATACACTTGGGATGAACGCCATTGGAAAACGGTGTTTTCATTCCAAGCGCGTTACACACACTGAGCAAAAGCGGGTTGCGCAACTCACACTGCGCATGCGCGAACACAACCAAAACGCCTGTATACAATTTTATTTAATACAATCGAACAATTCCAATCATCCAAAAGGGAATAGTGAGTCATTCAATTGAGTATTGATTAGCAGAGTTCATCAAAACGACACAACTGGTAAAAGGCAATGTATTTTAGATTACATAAATGAAATTTCCCAACCATTTTTCAAAAATTTAAACATTCCTCAGCTTTGTCAGACGTTTTTTGAACTTTTGGTTGCCCCCAAAAATCGCCACAATGAGTAAAATTTAGTGTAGCGCAAAAACTAACCATTGGAATGAGCTGAAATTTTGCATGGTCATATTAGAAGTCCTTCTGAATCATTCGGAGCCATTGCCAAAATAGAATAAAGTTCCAATTCATGGTTTTTTTCGAACATTAATTTAATAATTATTATTGCATACTAAAAACTATTTTTTAAATAAAATATTAGGTAGATTTTGTTTGGGTTCTTTAACAATAACATGTTACAAAATATCGGCGCTATAGAAATATTATTTAGGAAGATATCCATATATATATATATATATATATATATATATATATATATATATATATATATATTATATATATATATATATATATATATATATATAAAAGTCTGAAAAACCGATTTAACATTAGGAGCTCCAATCTTTCTGTACTCATAACTTCGAAATGGCAAGACCTAATGGCATGAAATATCTGAAATTAAATTATGATATAGATTCGAAGTTGTGTGTCTCACACACAAAATAGGGTGTTTCCATTGGACATTATGAAGTTGGTGCTCAATTTAATATGAAGATGGCCCCCAAATGCAAATTTTATGCATTTTAATTTATAGAAGACGTTAGTTCCTGTTGAACTCCATCTTTGAACTGCTCTAATGTAAAAATTGCTCGAATGAAGAGGGGTGGTTTTTTCCGCGATTGTACAAGTATCGAATAATTTTTTAGCTTTTAATTGACAGTTTTTCTTTTAGAAAGGGCAAATTTCTCCTTTTAGGTACTTTTATTCTAGTTTATAATGATAAATATCCTCAGTTGGTGGACGTGAAGTATTTCTCTTTGCAACCACGTTTTGCCAGTACTATAATATATGCAATTCTAATAACAGTTCCATCTTGGGAGCATTAAAATTTTCTCTGGATGATTTTGACTGGATGTATCAGTCAAAACTGAAAAAAGTCAAATTTCCATCTAGCAACTTGCAAAAAATCAAATTTCCACACTTATATAATTTAAAATTTTCCTAGGGCCAATAAGCTAAAGGCAATAATGAAAATTTCAGGGCATAATAGTCTATATCATTGAAAAGTTCTAACATTTTCGGAGTTTTCCTGCACAGTTAAATATGTATTTAAAAAATTGTAAAATCGCAGTTTTCTATAATTAAGTTATAAATGCTTTTTCTTTCTGCTTTTTTCTTCTACTAAGGAATATAAATACAATCACTAAATTACACCACGTTATTCGTATCTCTTCATTAAGAATAATTTTTAATATTGTCTTTTCATTTATGGAGATTGTAGATCCATTTGAAATTTTTAGCAAACTGGCAAAATTTATTTTTCGATGATCTTCATATTCAACAGTGACGGTTATTAAATTACATTCTGATTTTTCCTTAGAGTCCTTTTTCTGAAGAATATAACGATATAAAATTTTTAAATTTTTGTCAATAACTTATTGAAATATATGGTCTCAAACAGGCTACTTTTAGTGCTAAAAATCTACATTTGTGGGAACTTGAAAAGTCAATAAATAAACTATACATTTCTGAAACCTAATATTTTGCAGCTCATTACTACATGACCTATTTGAAAAATGATTTTCATTCCACTCGGTGATATGTCAGCCACAGCTGATTTGCTCATTTTACATGCATTAACTGAATAATTTTTGCAATCTTGTCTAAAGTCCCTCTTTTTGGTGATTTGTTTTGCAAGGCTAGATATGTTTTAAAAATCATTGATGTCATATCGATGTGACCTCGGCTCCAGGACTGTCGATTTTTCAAAACTTGTTTTTCCAGTAGTAACCAGTAGGAATGTATCATAATTGCGGAAATGAAGTCGCTTCGCTGAGATCCTCTTATTACCATTTACATCGTAAATAAAAGCCGTTACTAAAACTTTTGTGAAGTATACGTACTTGAAACACTAAAATACAAATTACAAAACATTGAAGCTCATTTCCTGTGTTGAAACATTTCTAAAGTAGGTGTCCGAGATACCTTTCTTTGTCTTCTCAGTTACAGCGAAATTATATCCAAATATAAAATGCAATTTGAAAGAACGTTGTGCTTTCCGCCAACTGTATTATTTTAAGTACATATTGTATTGAACCTTTTTCAGGAATGCTTCTGATTTTGAGTACTCTCGCTGCTTCTGATGATAGTGTAAGTATCAAAACATTAAACTTTCTGCTCTAATGAATAAAGATCGATTGATCAACATCGATTGCTGTACGCGTATTAAAGTAAACACATAAATATTATAATTTGATTGACTTTTTTACAATTGGTCTGTTTGTTTTTGACATTCATTATGTAATTTTAAAACCTGTTTCAGCGCAGCCTAGTCAAGGTTGGCCATTTCGCCTGTTAAATCCTTACTTACCTACCTCTGTTTTTGACTTTAGGAGATAATTTCACTGTGCAGTTTTGTTTCATCACATACCTAAGAGAAATGTGTACACCAAACGTAGAAATAGTTGCTGAAAATTCATTAGGTTCATTTTTATATTAACTGGGTATTTCTCGAGTCTTGTTACTCTTGAAAAGCTTTTGTGGAATCAGTTTTATTGATGGGTGGGTTCAGTGGGTTTGTCCACTGCGCTAGCAGCCAAATTCGATTCCTGTAATTACTCTGGATGTATTTCTCTCTTTTGTGTCAGTAAAAACTATTTTTGTGTGTAAATTTCCATTTATTTGACGAGAAAACTTTGTTAGGCCAGATCTAACCCTTTAACCATAAAAGAAAATCAACCACATAAACGAGTGATTTTGCAGCAAAAAATATTCACGTTTTATGCTGCAAAGTCGTTAGATCTTAGATGACAATTTTTGATCTAATGTTTTGCTGACTGGCAAGTTTCTTAGTGTCGCATCAAAAGAATTTGTCCATGGCATGTAGCTAAACACTTCCAATTTGTTGCAATTGAATAGCTTTAAAGTTTCATTGTGGGCTAAACTTCTCAAATCAATCTTATTTGTTTCTTTGGGAGGGGCCTGAGAAATGGATTCCGTTTAGGGCAAGATGTATAAAAATAAAAAATGAAACGTTGCGTTTGAAACTTATACCCAAATGTTGTGATAGAACATTCATTTTGGAATCTTTAAGTGGAAGTTCATTCTGGAATAATCAAGTTGTGTTTATAGTTGGCACTTTTAAAAAGAATACACGTATTTCATGTTTCACACCCCTTACTTTAGGTAGCACATACTTGTGCTACCCTGTATGTGTGTTACCTTAAAAGGGTGCAATTTTACACCACCAGAAGTGAAGGGTGACTTGTCACCTGACGATAAGATTTGTTTCCAGATTCTAAACAAAAACTGCTGAAAACAAATTGATATTGTGTAGCTTACTTTAACTTTATCCATGAATTATTATGTAAAATTTTGTTGCAAATGTACTAAGCTTCAATTGATGTTAATAAGTCGCTGAACATTTAATTTTAAATCTATTTTTGGTACTGTTCATTGAAAATGCAACACAAAAACGTTACTGGATTGACCGGAAATTTGTCTAAAGGAAAACTGCAAATCTAGTTGATTAAAATCTCAGCTGAATATTCAAATCGGATACACATGGAATACAGGGTGCAATGTGACTCGGGAGACATACAAAGCCGCAAAAAGAGTCAATGTGCCGGTGAATTAGAACGTAAACTTGTTTCTTCGCAAAACGAAACAGCATTATGAACAGTTGGAATTTGAGTTGAGGCTGTTTGTCGTATCATGATATTGATGCGCACATTAGGAGAAACTCTAATGAAATTAGTATTTGGGGACAATGGACAGAAGGTTCTATACATTGTCGTGAGGGATCTGACGCATCTATGGCTACTTCAGAAAGGAAAGATTGGTACGCATGGCGGTGACGAATCTTACAGCAACATCACAACGTAAGCACTACAATGGAGAATGGTGACACATCAGGCTATGTTTGCCTGCACAGTTCGCTAACTATTGCTGCAGCGAGAGTTCGTAGCTCGGAGTCCTTTACTGCGACTTCCTTTAACTCTATAGCAGAGTTAGCAATGGTGCAAAGAGTAAAGATATTGGAACACTGAATGGGAGTGAATCATGTTTTTTGACGAGTCTAGATAAAATCTTGACCCATGACGGTCGGATCCTTGTTCACAGTTAAAATTGAACTGTATCTGAAAGGGTGCATTGCAGAGTGTCAGAGCGATCCAGCCAGGTGTAATCGTTAGGAGTGATATTTCATTTACGTTCTCGCCTTATAAGGATCGCAGGCACTATAAACAGTCAGAGATAGATAACAGAGGTCTTGGAACCAGAAGTCCTACCCCTCATATAGTCTCCCTGGAGTTACCTTTCAACAGACCAATGCTTGGTCTATGGTTCTCAAATCGTTCAACGTTTCTTTTGTAACCAATTACCATTTCTTCTATGGCCTGCTCGGTCGTCCGATTGGTCCCCCATCGAACACGGGTGTGAGATGATGGGTCGAAAATTGACCCGTCATCACAACTGACGAATTCTGCATTCACGGACAGAATCTTGATCTATCCATGTGAGACCGTGTAGAAGCAGTTGCACTGCAAATGACTGATTGTGAGTCGTATCGATGAATTTCTAACTTCTGTTCTTGTTTCAGTTGGAGCGAGCCAAGCTGTACATGGAAGCGTGCGCCAAGCAAGAGCTATTCGCCTCGGTACCGCCCCTCAACTTCACTTGCGAGAACAAGGTCGCAGGCGGCTATTATGCGGACGTGGACACGGGCTGTCACATATTCCACCTGTGCGCCCCCAGCAACCTACAGGCGCTCACCGACCACCCCTTCTGCTGCCACCCGGAGCTGGTGTTCGACCAGCGCTTCCTCGTCTGCGACCGGCCGGAGAACGTGGACTGCCCACTCTCTGGCCGCTACTTCAGTGACCAGTTCGACGGGCCTGTGCGCGTGCAGCAGCGCGAGAGCGAGCGACAGTCGCGCTCCGACGACCAGCTGGCCGACAGCCCCGGCAAGGCCGTCACTCTGCCACCCGCCTTCCGACAGCGCTGACACAAAGTGACACTCGACAGTGCTTTCTTTGCAAATGGTGCCAAATGGGAATGCAGGAAGGAGTGTTCCAATTTCGAGAGAAAATTATTTATTGGATTGTAATAAAGTGACGTCGTGATTAAAATACAGATGGACTTGAAATGCGATTTGTGTTTGTCTCGTCTTTCAAACCTTATTGGTTGAAGTTGCTCCTTTTCTAACAGCAGTGGGTGACGAATGCACGGTAGTTTGAAATGCACACAAGGTCTGACTGGTATAATCTTTGCTTCCGTTTTTATGTTTGGATACTAGCGGAACTAATATTCGAATGGCCATTCACAATTCTTCCGAATGCAGAATTAAGCCTTATTTTATACGATTTTATTAGGAATAATTGCTTAATACGCAAAAATAACAGCACAAGCTTTATTTCAGCACAACTGTGAGTAATAGTTATATAACTCCGATTGCAAAAATGCGTCGAATAGTGTAGTAATTTATCTTATAAAAGTTTTAAATCGAGAAGCATTTTATTGAAAAGTGTAAAATTTAGTTCTGATACCATTCGTCGAGCCTTAATTTTTCAATTACCAAGTATTTCTTAATACACACAAAATTCTAGGTCTATTCGTTTACGGGCAAAATTCACGAAGGACATGATAGCTCAAATTTTCAGTACTTGTGCTAAGAAGTGAATGAAAAATGGAGACTTATCAATTTGCAAATCGCTCCATATATATCGTCGGCTTGGATTCATGATGAAACATTGTCATCACTTTAAAGATACATAACGCTACCAAAATGCTTATAATTTTCATTTTTGACCTAAAAACTAATAGTCCTAAACAACTGTGCGGTAAAAAAATGGGCTTATCAGTTTATGAGTTTCGGCTCTAAGTCGACAATAGTCCCACGTCTAATCAAATTATGAGGAGTTAAAGAAATTGGTACACGTTCCCAATAAATCCTATTAAACGTCATTAAACGCAATTTTAAAGAAAAACGTTGAAATGACTTATTTGATACGGCTCCTGAACGCGTTGGTTTCGCAAACATGGAAAAGTAATTGAAGTCATAAGAAATCAGTTTCGTATCTCACGATAAATTTTGCTTATAAAAGATTCAAACTCTGTTATAAAAGATTCAAACTTTGTTATAAAAGATTCAAACATGGAGAATGTATACGAATTGAGTGTAATAGAACATGTAGAAGTTAGGGACCGTCTAAAAAGTTAAATTGTATTGTTTCGTATTGTTCAGACAAACACGATTTAAAACTTTCCAATTATCCTTATTTGAAATATTTTTCTAGTTACGTGATTGGTTGAAGGTCGTGTACTGTATATGCCGGGCTTAAAGTAAATTGGTTGGGTTTTCAAAGTGAGAATCGAAGTCAAAAACGATTTCCATTTATTAGTACCAGCCTCAGTTAAGTTCTTATTGAAAAGGATCCGAGAATAACGGGGAGTTACTAACTCAAAACAAACTAGTTGATAAATTTCCTTTAATAAGTTCCGTTATAGAGTTGGTTTTGGGAGTCAAGTTTAAAATTAATTTGTATAATATTGGATAGAGAATAATTTTTACTTCGCTGTAATAATTTACATGACTGCGTTCTTAAGTTAAGCTCTTGACGAGGTGTACATATTTTAGGTAAAACGTATTTAAGTGCCTTTTCAATAAATTAAGTCTGATATATACAAAGCAACTACTTTTACGAAATTTCTTTATTTTTACAGTATTAAATGTATTCGATCACCAAGCATGTATAAAGTTGTTTGGTTAGACTTCAAATGAACGATTCTTTGTGGACCGAAAACATTTTTAGGAATACTGACACTCGAAAAATACTTATTTCAATTGTGTGAAAGGACTATGTATCCCAACACTATGTACACTATGTACAATTGGTGCTATTCGGGTAAGTGAAATTGTTTTAATTAACAACTTGAATTTTTAGTGCTCAACGAATTTAAGTTAGATATTGAATTTAAAAACTCAAATTTATATTTTCCTTAAAACCAATTTTAAAATTTAAAAATATTTCGGTTTAATCGTAATGTAGCGTTAAATATTCCTATATAATTTTACTCATCATTTGTATAAACACAATTGAAAATATTATAATAATGTAAATAAATTTGGATCATATGAAAATAATATTGGTAACGGTACTAATTGTTTGAGTATTTATGATGATAAAAAATGCTCTAATGTTGAAAGTATTAAGTGTATGTAAGAATATGTACTCTTATGATAATGATAAGAATACTGTTAATTCTTATAATGATGTTGATAATATTAATTATGATATCAATTCTGATGGCAATTAAGTAGAAAATGTAAACATATTTTTGCTAATTCTAAAAATGATGTAGGCTTAATAAATTTAGATATTTTAGACTGAATTTTCAACTGCTTGTCGCCCATGCAGAGATAATGCTGGAATTAAAAAACAATTGATTAACTTTTAAGAGCAGATATTATAAAACCTTTATAGAGCCCTCTTATGCAGCCACTGCAATATTAGCTTACAAGCGAGATAAATACACAAAACTCGTTTATGCATAGATTATCGTGAATTAAATGAAAATACAAAAATGATTCTGAAGTAGTACATTCAACTAGAACTATGTAATTTTTACCCCGTCATCTGATTATCAAATTTCCACTCTTAATGTTACAAAAAGTGAAATTTTTCGATTTTAGTTGCTAGTAATGCCAAAGTACCTGTTTCTAAAACATTAAATCTTATTGGAGGTCAAAATCAAAATCTCTAAATTGTAAAACCGAGCAACTCTCTTTCTCGATCAAAAAGTAAAACCTAATTCGTTCACCTAATTTCCTCCGTTTCAGACGTTCCTGTATCAAAAAATAAACAAAAAAGTTCTCCCCATTGAGGAAAACAGATGGTTGTCCAAAACAAGAACCCCACAAAGGAGAGAATTTTCTTCACCCCAACAAGTTGACCTGTCACACGGATCAGCTCTCTTGCTGCTCTCGAACAGTTGTGTTGTTTTCTACTTGTGCAAAGTTCTGTTCAAATGTTTTGCTATTCTTTACTTTTTATTTTAAAATTCCGGTTGTATAATGTTTATTATGTCATTTGAATAATTACCTTTGTTAATTAATTCATTTTAGGATGTTACTAAGGGATGAACCAAATCCAATGGAAGTTTCTATCTCTGAAGTATTACTTTGTAACATGACTTTATCTTTCCACCCACTGATATGGAAAGTTTTTTGGTTAATTTCATTTTCCAACGTACGAAGACACTGAAAATCACTTTTTCTCAACATTCCAGTCTCTCATTACGTAATATTTTGTCTTTGAACTTATTGATAAAGAACAAGTAATGAATAAATTCACACTTGCACATTGATCACAAAGCACATTGATTTGGAATTTAAAAATGATTAAAACATCTCATCACATACAACATAAGACACAATTTTTTCAAATTTTTGGGTTGCTTTTGATGTAAATTAGTAGCGTACAATGTTCAGTTAATAGTAAATGGAATTCAACTCTAATCTACTAACAGAAACTCTCTCGTGGGTACTGACACCACTAACAGTCTGTACAGAGAAGTCATCGCCATTCATCCAAGTTCCTGAGTTCTTCACTCTTTTTCTACCGTTAATTTAATTAATTTCAAATAAAACGCATGAACGTGAAAGTTTTCCAACAGCCAGACGTAAACTGTTATATTACGAAAACTGTGTTAACAACTATTGCTAATTTTTAATAAGTTATTTTAATTGTTTTAATAGTACGCAAACTAACAGTTAGCAGGTAATTTAACGGTTATTAACTGCTAGAAAGTGACATTAACGCTTAATTTTAACAGTTGGTAATTGCAAATCAACTGATAAGTGATTTTAAAAAATTTAGGAAAACAACTTTTATTATTTTTTAATATTTTCACAAATCTCAATCTTTTAAATTAATTTCTTAAGTCAATTAATTTAATAATTTCTAGTCATAAGATAAATGTTACTATTTTAGCATTTGATGATCAATTGCTTTTAGAAACATCTTGTTCATTCTTTTGCTACCATAGTCAGTGGCATTCACCAGAGGGGAGATTCGCCGTTGTGCCAATTTTCGAAACAAAAATTACTTTTCGTTTAACAATTTTTATGAAAGAATATATTTGTAAACTTCCACTTTCAGCTTCAAAGTTGCGATTGAATTTAGGATTAGAAGTGTAGAATCGAACATTTTAATTAACTTAACAAATAGGAATTCGCAACATTATGTGTTCTAAAAGACCTTTTAAATTTCTCCTTCACAATAAGTTACGAAAAAAATTCATGTACTGACATTTTTATCAAGGCACGAGATATAGAGCTGCTTGTAAAAAATCGAATCACCCTCTTTTATTTATGCATAGTTCATAATCAAATTCAATCTCGGCATCCCCTATTGTAAATGTTATGTTACTGATATGTATATATGTCACAACAGAAATCAGTCATAGTATGGCAGGAATGATGTAGGCAGTTATCCATTGGGGCGTTGAATTCGCAGTTGAATGCTGAGGCTAATAAGGACTATTAAATAAGAGTGATACATTAGAGCAGGGGTTGTGAAACTTCTTTGACCCTCGATCCCTTCAAGATTTTCTTGACTTTTTACCGACCATCTCTATTTTACTATTACGTAATTATAATAGGACAAGCAAAGACTCTTATGTGAGTTTTTAGATTGCTTATTTTGTAGTTACAGTGTTTATGGTATGTATAATATAGTATTATATATTGGGGGAGTTTAACGTCGAAGGGATACGTTTTTGTTTTTGACGTCCTTCTTAACATTACATATTGAATAGGAGAGATAAATAATATGTAAAATTTAATTTAGATAACAATATTACAATCTTCCTTATATATGTGAAAATACGACATACTAACTTAGTATACAGTTTACTAACGTTGTCAATGCGAAGGGTGTGCTTCGTGACTCTTGACAAGAATAGCAATGTTGGGTTCAAAATGAGTAAGTTTCAGCCTTAAATCGCCACGGAATTCTATATTCACTCTTAATTGCGCTGTCGTTCATGGTGGAGATAATCCAAGTGAACCGAATTAAATATTACCCGTACAATGATGTCTTATATTTTCCTGTCAACCCCTAACAATGTTATATCGACCCCTGGGGGTCGATATCGACTACTTTGGTGACCACTGCGTTAGAGCATGGAGCTTTACGTGGGCTTTCTTCGAAGATGCTCGTGAAAGAATAAATGGTTAAAAATTAATCTGCTACGGGGTTAGGGATTTCGAGGGAGATTATTGGATTAGGGGACCTTTTAAGAAAGTTTATTAGCCAAAAAAGGTGTGGGGGTTCTATTAAGGTATTGTGGATAGCAGTCGGAAAACTAAGAAATAAACTTGAGTCAATGGGATTGAAGCCAGGTTGAGTGAGATAAGCGGTGCAAATATGTATTGGGTCTCCAAATGGGGCTGTAGCAATGAAACAAAGACTCGAGGGTGACAAGAGACTGCCAGATGGTTGTAAGGGTCCCTTCTAAGGAACAAAAGGGAAATTAGCTGTGATTCGAACTATTGCAAAGTTTCATGTTGAAATCTTCATGAGCTCAGATACTAAGGTAATGTGGAGTGGAATACTATAAATATCATCTTTTCTAACTTATCTTCAAATAGTATAAGTAGTATATGGGTCACTTGAGCGTCAAATGCAAGATGGCCGCCTTTTCCAAGATGGCCGCCGTTTGATAAGGAGTTGGGGGATTGCTGATAAGGAGAGGGTGATGCCTTGAGGTGGTGACGTCATTGTAAAGATGGCGTTGTTGTGCTGCCATGGTATAATGATTCAGTAGTAGCTCCATCTGGCGGGGAATGAGAAACCACATATTTTCGGAATTAAAAAGGAATTTCGTGGATTCGAACCGGGACCATAGGATCCGAAGTCAAGTGCGCTATCCGTTAGGCTGTAAGAGAGTTAGCTATGGGTGGTGAATTAACGTAGTGTTTGCTTTTTCTTAGTACTAGGAATGCGTTATGGGACTTGGTTTTATTTGATGAATAATTAATTTTTATTTTCCAATTAGTTGTAAGTGTGTTGGACTAGTGGCGCCATCTAGTGATTTTAAAAGAAGTTAATCTAAGGAACGAATTTATTTTTGTCATTCATTCTGGGAATGTGCTATTTTTAGAAAATGGTTTGAACAATTGTGGTACAGCCATCTGGTGGTGGAAGAAGTAACAATTAGTTTTAAAAGATTTATTTTCTAGCTCTAGACTTGTAGCTTGATACTTTAGAATTAACTGGAGAATTTTTTTTTAAGAAAATTTTATAAAGACAGATTTGAACCCGGCAAAAGGTAATCGCGGCCTCCCGTTTTACACAAGCACTTTAACCGTTCGACCACGATCACCTACTTTTTAGAATACATATAGAATACTAGCTCGTGAAGTTACATCTTAAGGGAGTGAAAGTATGTGTTCTCTTTATTGAGCCCTTATGAAGAATGAATATGAACATAAAACCCATAAAGTTGAATTATATATATATATATAATTCAACATAATCATATAACAAATTCTCTTGAGGAAAATGTTTAAGGACATGTTTTGTAAGGAAAATTATTATTACAATTTGAGATATGAATAGGACACACAGGCATAACGGTGTATGAAACATTACATTTTTAGGTAAATGATAGGTAACTAACCAAAGATTTATAGTATTCATATTATAAGCGATGGCAAGGAAACGTATAAGATTGATATTATTAGAAGCCTCTGGAACTTTGGATAATATGACTAAGCAATGTGTGTGACAAACGTGGGAAATTGTTTTATTGATTAGATGCAATCTTAGGCAAATACATTCTACTCAAGATTTGTGATGGTAAAGTATCAGAATATAGAACTCTCTGGAACGTGTGACAATATGACTAAGGATTTATGTGCAGATTAATTAAGATAACAGAAGGAGTTAAACACGTAGTCACCGATAGGATACAAGCTTAAGTAAATGAGAAGCTCTGCTATTTAGGAGAATGGTGTTGTTTTTCTGATTGTGAGAAAAGCAAATGAAACTACATCATGCCAATGAATCACATATGACATGCCCGAACTGGAACTTTCTATAGGGGTTTTAGCTATGAAATAGTGACGAAGGGATTATCTTAATACTCTAACGTTGGAACTCGGAACATAAGTAATTGAGGCCAACCAATATATGCGAAGATTTTAAGCGTATGAGCACTACATGTAAGATAGAATTATAATACGGAAACCTTTTTTATATTTTAATGAATTTATATACAACATGAACTTGAAGAAAATGTGAATGTTTAAGAGTGAATGTTTTGTAGGGAAAATTATTATTACAATTTGAGGGGAGGACTTTGAGATATGAATAGGACACACAGGCATAACGGTGTATGAAACATTACATTTTTAGGTAAATAAGAAGTAACTAACCAAAGATTTATAGTATACATATTATAAGCGATGGCAAGGAAACGTATAAGATTGATATTATTAGAAGCCTCTGGAACTTGTGAGAATATGACTAAGGATTGTTTTTGCACGTGTAAGTTAATTAAGATAACAGAAGGAACGGAGTTAAACACCGAGTCACAGATAACGATAGAAACTATTTGATAATAAGAGGCTTTTTAAAGCATAGTTGGAGCATCTTGGGTCTTTGAATTACTTTGCATCTTGTTTTGGGGTTTCTCTGCCCTTTTTTACTGTTTTTAAATAAATCATGGATTCTAAGGACATTAGACCTGCAAAGAAAATGCGTGCAGACAAAGAACTGTGTTTGCAGAAATATTGCAAAGATTCTTTATGTTATGAGTATGGTAAACTGTTTACAGATCGTGAAGGCTGGGCATATTTTCGTCGATTGGAAAACGAATTAACGTACTTAAAGAAAGAGGAAACTACTATTGAAATTTATGGTAAAAAATGTACTGTGCCTCGGCAACTTGTAGCATACGGAGACGTAGGAATAAGCTATGCCTTTAGCGGATCTTGTATTGCAGCCAAGCCTTGGTCTCCTTTACTATTGGAAATAAAGGCAGAAGTGGAACGAATAATTGGCACAAGATTTAATTTTGTGTTGGTGAACCGTTATAAAGATGGTAAGGACTGTATAGGTGCCCATAAAGACAATGAGAAGGACTTGGATCTTAATGCACCCATAGCGTCTGTTTCATTTGGACAGAAAAGGCAATTTGTGTTTTCTAGAAAGAACTACAATTCTCTAAAAATTGTTCTGGAAAATGGAAGCTTGCTTGTGATGAAGTATCCAACAAACCAATTTTGGTTTCACAGCTTGCCCCGTGGGAATGCATTATGGCCTAGAATAAACTTAACGTTTCGTAAAATTCTTGTATAAAGCAGCGATAAACCACTTATGTGCCCCCGAACTAGAACTCAGTGTCGTACACTAGACGATATTTGGACAACGCTGCAATTTATCTTTGCCTTTCTGAATAGTATTTTTATAAATGCTTATATCTTGTTGTTTTTAAATAAATTTTTTAGCGTGTCTTACCACATATACTGTATTTAGGATTATTTGTTTTTTCATTACATAATTTTATAAATTGTTTTTAAAATGCAAGATCTGAAATGAAATTTTTCTTTGCTATAAAGATTTATGTTTTTAAGTTAGATGGTTTTACTCAAAAATTAATTATACATTAGATGTTATAGCACATATTTTCAATGCAGAAATTTTGTTTTAAGTATTGTACACACTTAAGTAAGAGTAAACTTTTGAAAACTTTACAAGACCCGTACTATGAACGTACACATTTTGAATAAGTTGTAATTGTATTGAAATCATTTATGCTATAAAATCTAAACCAACTGTTATTTTTTAATTAATCTTTGCTTGCATATTTTTTAAATAAATCTTCCTAAATTTTAGTGATTTAATTTTTATTATACAGATTTACAAACTGTTTTTTGGATGAAATATAAGGATTTATATTTTTAAAAATTAGATGCTTTTACTCTTAATTATATATTAGATACTATTACACATATTATTATTACATTGAAGATTTTTAAAAAACGTTTAACAATTGAAAATATATATACTTTAAATATTATTACAAACATTTAAATGCAATTTGCTTTTTATTTTTAATTTTACAATTAAGACATTTTTTAAAAGTTTGATTCTTAAAGTGTGTTTTATGCATAGTAAAAAAACAATACTAAAAAAACATGTAAGAGTAAAAATATTTTATACATTAATTTGAAACTTTGCAAGACCCATACCATGTTTCCTTGCACATTTGAAGTCATGAAAAATAGTTTATTAAAACCATTTGTCCTTGAAGTTCTAAATTAAATGTCCTTTTTCTTTAATGCTTTTGCAAACCACACATTTTACTAAATATGAACTTCCTTTTATTTGAAACCTTATGCATATTGTGCAGCTTAAATTGCAGAGCAAAATTCCAATACTGTACGAAGCTATAAAGTATTTTACAAGATACTTCATATTGTTCTCTTAATTTACATCTAATTCATTACTACGTTAAAGTGGATAGCATGTGAGTTTTCTGTTTTTAAAAATAATGTGTGCACATCTGTACTGCTAAGCAAATTAACTTTTGCCTTTTCTTGATATTTAATGCATAATCTAAATATTTACGCACACCGCTGATAGTTTTACACATGAGTAAAATTAAATAATAACTGAAATTTTAAATATTAGTGTGAATTTTAAAATGAACAAATATTGCTGACATATTGGATTAAATCTGAATTCTATGTATTCTCAAAGCAACATTGCAAGAAAAACAGAGACACTTCTTAAACAGATTGAAGGAAGTCACATGGAAACAAAGTAAATTAGAACACTTTTTAATAGAAAAAAAACATTGATTCATATATTTTACAAAACTAATACATTGTAGTAAAAAAAGAACTTATTTTTACATACTTGCATTTTTTAAGAGACACATGTTTACGACGAGCCAATTATTAAATGCCATCACCTCAGCTTTGGGGCAATGCAAATTATTTTTGTGATGACCACATGATAGTTTTTGGATCTTTTTGTTGCTACTTAGTGCACATAGTACATCGAATTTGGGACACCCATATTGTTCCAAGTTGATATTCGGAATATTCAATGCATCTAGGCGTTTCTTTTGCACACAACCACCTTTGTAAGCAACTAGGTACTGAGTGGCACTCTTGGTCTGCTCGTACAATTCTAAAAGCTTAGAGTCTAAACTTTCTAAAGGAGACACACTTTCCCATGCCACTGGACAGAAAGGGAGACCACATATGTAATTTTCAACATATCGAACAGTTTTTTTATCTTTTGCACTCAGTTTATGCTTATAAGGCGATAAGTTAAAACGAATACTTGAAGCTACTTGCGATTTTATGGCGATGTATCCGTATTCACGTACTAAGAAACCCTCTTGAGTCTGAAATCCGTCAAAATCCACAATTGCACAAATATTAAACATTGCTATTGAAATATGCTAGCTGTTCTTGGAAAAAGAATTGTAAACTAGAGGCACGAAGAACTGGACTATATACACTTGCTAATCAGTGAATAACACCATACACTTACTAATCAGTAAAGTTAAAATTTATCTTAGTCTTATCTTTTGTGAGTAACTATGAGCGCATAAGTGAAGAATGTACTCAGAAAACATGTGCTTGTGATAATGCGCCAAGTAAAATTGTGTGTTGTAATGCAAGAAGATTTTAACGAAAGGATATACTTAAATGTGCATGTGATTTTTCTTTTTACTCTACCACTAGTATCTTAGACAAGTATCAGATTTTTTTTTTAAATGACGAAGAGAAACTTTTCAACACAATCTGTACTATAATTTTACACTTAAGAGTAACAGAGCATAATATAATTTTAAGGAAAATGAGTAATCAGTATGCAAATTTGAAGCCTAAAGTTCCAAACATGTCTATGCTCAATAAACGCCTATCTACGTTTAGAGATTGGCCACGCACAGATGTTGACATTAGGGACTTGGCCGAAAATGGATTGTATTATACGGGTGTCTCGGACGGGGTTAGGTGCTATTGGTGTGGAGGAGGGCTTGAAAATTGGCAAAAGGAGGATGTAGTCAGACACGAACACATAAAGTTTTATCCAAAATGTTTGGTAGCCCAACAAGGACCGATTGTTGACCCTAGATTAAAAGGAACACCCATAGATGAAATTGTACAGGTGTTGGATGAAACAAACAATAATGCCAATGTTTTTATAAAACCTGATGTAAAACTTTACTGCTCATACAATGACAAGGACGAACGACTTTGTAAAATTTGCATGGAATCGGAAATGGATGCTACTTTACAGCCTTGCGGTCATCTGGTTACATGCATGAGATGTACGAAGAGTCTCTCAACGTGTCCTATGTGCCGAACCAATATTTTACGTAAAATTTTTTAAAACGTACATTTGTTACTAAACAGTCTATTTATTAGTACATGTAGTAGATGCAATTTCAAGTGATTTATTGAACACAGTGTGGAAGAATTGTAAAAGGGTGGTTTTGAGTTGAATGTCATGAAATTAACACTCGTACTACAGCAAAAAAGACTAATAAGGAAGTTTAAGACTTTTCTAAAAATCATAAGACTTTTATCAAGGACTTGTGGAACAAATCTTGTAGGAAAGACCTTTTTACCCCTTATAAATATATTGACTATTTTTATTATTAATTGTTGTTTGTTCATTACATGTTAAACCTATTTACTAAAGAGGAATTTTAAAATGCCTTAAAAAAGGAGTTACTAAATGCTTTAGGAAAAATGTGTAAATGTACTTTAATGCAAGAAAAAGAACGCTTGAAATAAATATTCATCTTGCTATTATTTTTAGTACTTATCAATCATCTTGGTGTATTGTTTATTTTCTAAATTAAACCTTTCGTACTTTTAAATCTTAAAACAAAAAGAAAGGAAAAGTAACCATCTAGAATAGTAAACGCCAAATTAAAAAAAAAAACATTTTAAAAAAATATTTTCTTATAATTTTTTACCTTTGCCTTTTTTGTTGTTGAATAAACATTGTCATACAAAATTAGTATATTTGTTGTGTAGAATATTTTTTGAAAACACTGAATTGAAGAAAAAAAATCATTTATTGAAAAAAGAATCAACAGTTTATACATATTTGTAACAACATATCTTACAGGTCTTTTACATACATCTCTCTAACAGTATTGAAAATATCTGTGGTATTCAAATTCTCAAAAACATTTTCCTCCATTATTATGTAATAAAAGTTTAACAGTTTATTGCTCTGTCTTACAAAATTAATAGCAAACTCTTTCCAGTTAACAGCACATAAAGCAAGGGCGAAAAATTCGCAAAAGCGTTCGTCAACGCTCATCGTCATACATTTATGTACAGATTGATTGACAATTTCATTCTTACAGCCTAAACAGTCAAAAAGAATATTTATATTTTTTGACACAATATCCTTTAGGCACTTGCAGAGAGAAGCTATGACTTCTCTCCAACAATCAGATTTAATGGTATCACTGCAGTAAGGTTTGTAACTTTCACCAGGAAAACATTTTTTGATTTCCAGTTTCACATAATATGGCAACAAATACGTCAAAAGCGATATCTTCAATACATCTAACACATTGCCGTAGATTTCACACAGTTTAAAATACTGATCAGAATTCATAAACACACAGTTGGGCGAGAACTGAAAAGTATAATTTCTTTTCTGAAATACACGTTGTAAAACTAAGTGCATTTCCCCCACATCAAACACTTTAGAAAGGCAGACTTCTTTTTCTATAACTTTAACGTTGGAGGCAGTTGCAAAAGCGAAAAATGTGCCCAACTTTTGCATTAGAATGTACCATGTTTTTGGATGCAATCACTTCCTGACAATATGTTTCACCTTGGTGACTATTTATTCGTGCTAATCAATAACTTCAACGGTTCCACACGTGTCCACATACATAAATTTGCTTTGCATGAAAACAATGTCTTGAAACCAACGAAGCACTGTGTTTCCCTGCATCCAAAAACATGGTACATTCTAATGCAAAAGTTGGGCACATTTTTCGCTTTTGCAACTGCCTCCAACGTTAAAGTTATAGAAAAAGAAGTCTGCCTTTCTAAAGTGTTTGATGTGGGGGAAATGCACTTAGTTTTACAACGTGTATTTCAGAAAAGAAATTATACTTTTCAGTTCTCGCCCAACTGTGTGTTTATGAATTCTGATCAGTATTTTAAACTGTGTGAAATCTACGGCAATGTGTTAGATGTATTGAAGATATCGCTTTTGACGTATTTGTTGCCATATTATGTGAAACTGGAAATCAAAAAATGTTTTCCTGGTGAAAGTTACAAACCTTACTGCAGTGATACCATTAAATCTGATTGTTGGAGAGAAGTCATAGCTTCTCTCTGCAAGTGCCTAAAGGATATTGTGTCAAAAAATATAAATATTCTTTTTGACTGTTTAGGCTGTAAGAATGAAATTGTCAATCAATCTGTACATAAATGTATGACGATGAGCGTTGACGAACGCTTTTGCGAATTTTTCGCCCTTGCTTTATGTGCTGTTAACTGGAAAGAGTTTGCTATTAATTTTGTAAGACAGAGCAATAAACTGTTAAACTTTTATTACATAATAATGGAGGAAAATGTTTTTGAGAATTTGAATACCACAGATATTTTCAATACTGTTAGAGAGATGTATGTAAAAGACCTGTAAGATATGTTGTTACAAATATGTATAAACTGTTGATTCTTTTTTCAATAAATGATTTTTTTTCTTCAATTCAGTGTTTTCAAAAAATATTCTACACAACAAATATACTAATTTTGTATGACAATGTTTATTCAACAACAAAAAAGGCAAAGGTAAAAAATTATAAGAAAATATTTTTTTAAAATGTTTTTTTTTTTAATTTGGCGTTTACTATTCTAGATGGTTACTTTTCCTTTCTTTTTGTTTTAAGATTTAAAAGTACGAAAGGTTTAATTTAGAAAATAAACAATACACCAAGATGATTGATAAGTACTAAAAATAATAGCAAGATGAATATTTATTTCAAGCGTTCTTTTTCTTGCATTAAAGTACATTTACACATTTTTCCTAAAGCATTTAGTAACTCCTTTTTTAAGGCATTTTAAAATTCCTCTTTAGTAAATAGGTTTAACATGTAATGAACAAACAACAATTAATAATAAAAATAGTCAATATATTTATAAGGGGTAAAAAGGTCTTTCCTACAAGATTTGTTCCACAAGTCCTTGATAAAAGTCTTATGATTTTTAGAAAAGTCTTAAACTTCCTTATTAGTCTTTTTTGCTGTAGTACGAGTGTTAATTTCATGACATTCAACTCAAAACCACCCTTTTACAATTCTTCCACACTGTGTTCAATAAATCACTTGAAATTGCATCTACTACATGTACTAATAAATAGACTGTTTAGTAACAAATGTACGTTTTAAAAAATTTTACGTAAAATATTGGTTCGGCACATAGGACACGTTGAGAGACTCTTCGTACATCTCATGCATGTAACCAGATGACCGCAAGGCTGTAAAGTAGCATCCATTTCCGATTCCATGCAAATTTTACAAAGTCGTTCGTCCTTGTCATTGTATGAGCAGTAAAGTTTTACATCAGGTTTTATAAAAACATTGGCATTATTGTTTGTTTCATCCAACACCTGTACAATTTCATCTATGGGTGTTCCTTTTAATCTAGGGTCAACAATCGGTCCTTGTTGGGCTACCAAACATTTTGGATAAAACTTTATGTGTTCGTGTCTGACTACATCCTCCTTTTGCCAATTTTCAAGCCCTCCTCCACACCAATAGCACCTAACCCCGTCCGAGACACCCGTATAATACAATCCATTTTCGGCCAAGTCCCTAATGTCAACATCTGTGCGTGGCCAATCTCTAAACGTAGATAGGCGTTTATTGAGCATAGACATGTTTGGAACTTTAGGCTTCAAATTTGCATACTGATTACTCATTTTCCTTAAAATTATATTATGCTCTGTTACTCTTAAGTGTAAAATTATAGTACAGATTGTGTTGAAAAGTTTCTCTTCGTCATTTAAAAAAAAAATCTGATACTTGTCTAAGATACTAGTGGTAGAGTAAAAAGAAAAATCACATGCACATTTAAGTATATCCTTTCGTTAAAATCTTCTTGCATTACAACACACAATTTTACTTGGCGCATTATCACAAGCACATGTTTTCTGAGTACATTCTTCACTTATGCGCTCATAGTTACTCACAAAAGATAAGACTAAGATAAATTTTAACTTTACTGATTAGTAAGTGTATGGTGTTATTCACTGATTAGCAAGTGTATATAGTCCAGTTCTTCGTGCCTCTAGTTTACAATTCTTTTTCCAAGAACAGCTAGCATATTTCAATAGCAATGTTTAATATTTGTGCAATTGTGGATTTTGACGGATTTCAGACTCAAGAGGGTTTCTTAGTACGTGAATACGGATACATCGCCATAAAATCGCAAGTAGCTTCAAGTATTCGTTTTAACTTATCGCCTTATAAGCATAAACTGAGTGCAAAAGATAAAAAAACTGTTCGATATGTTGAAAATTACATATGTGGTCTCCCTTTCTGTCCAGTGGCATGGGAAAGTGTGTCTCCTTTAGAAAGTTTAGACTCTAAGCTTTTAGAATTGTACGAGCAGACCAAGAGTGCCACTCAGTACCTAGTTGCTTACAAAGGTGGTTGTGTGCAAAAGAAACGCCTAGATGCATTGAATATTCCGAATATCAACTTGGAACAATATGGGTGTCCCAAATTCGATGTACTATGTGCACTAAGTAGCAACAAAAAGATCCAAAAACTATCATGTGGTCATCACAAAAATAATTTGCATTGCCCCAAAGCTGAGGTGATGGCATTTAATAATTGGCTCGTCGTAAACATGTGTCTCTTAAAAAATGCAAGTATGTAAAAATAAGTTCTTTTTTTACTACAATGTATTAGTTTTGTAAAATATATGAATCAATGTTTTTTTTCTATTAAAAAGTGTTCTAATTTACTTTGTTTCCATGTGACTTCCTTCAATCTGTTTAAGAAGTGTCTCTGTTTTTCTTGCAATGTTGCTTTGAGAATACATAGAATTCAGATTTAATCCAATATGTCAGCAATATTTGTTCATTTTAAAATTCACACTAATATTTAAAATTTCAGTTATTATTTAATTTTACTCATGTGTAAAACTATCAGCGGTGTGCGTAAATATTTAGATTATGCATTAAATATCAAGAAAAGGCAAAAGTTAATTTGCTTAGCAGTACAGATGTGCACACATTATTTTTAAAAACAGAAAACTCACATGCTATCCACTTTAACGTAGTAATGAATTAGATGTAAATTAAGAGAACAATATGAAGTATCTTGTAAAATACTTTATAGCTTCGTACAGTATTGGAATTTTGCTCTGCAATTTAAGCTGCACAATATGCATAAGGTTTCAAATAAAAGGAAGTTCATATTTAGTAAAATGTGTGGTTTGCAAAAGCATTAAAGAAAAAGGACATTTAATTTAGAACTTCAAGGACAAATGGTTTTAATAAACTATTTTTCATGACTTCAAATGTGCAAGGAAACATGGTATGGGTCTTGCAAAGTTTCAAATTAATGTATAAAATATTTTTACTCTTACATGTTTTTTTAGTATTGTTTTTTTACTATGCATAAAACACACTTTAAGAATCAAACTTTTAAAAAATGTCTTAATTGTAAAATTAAAAATAAAAAGCAAATTGCATTTAAATGTTTGTAATAATATTTAAAGTATATATATTTTCAATTGTTAAACGTTTTTTAAAAATCTTCAATGTAATAATAATATGTGTAATAGTATCTAATATATAATTAAGAGTAAAAGCATCTAATTTTTAAAATATAAATCCTTATATTTCATCCAAAAAACAGTTTGTAAATCTGTATAATAAAAATTAAATCACTAAAATTTAGGAAGATTTATTTAAAAAATATGCAAGCAAAGATTAATTAAAAAATAACAGTTGGTTTAGATTTTATAGCATAAATGATTTCAATACAATTACAACTTATTCAAAATGTGTACGTTCATAGTACGGGTCTTGTAAAGTTTTCAAAAGTTTACTCTTACTTAAGTGTGTACAATACTTAAAACAAAATTTCTGCATTGAAAATATGTGCTATAACATCTAATGTATAATTAATTTTTGAGTAAAACCATCTAACTTAAAAACATAAATCTTTATAGCAAAGAAAAATTTCATTTCAGATCTTGCATTTTAAAAACAATTTATAAAATTATGTAATGAAAAAACAAATAATCCTAAATACAGTATATGTGGTAAGACACGCTAAAAAATTTATTTAAAAACAACAAGATATAAGCATTTATAAAAATACTATTCAGAAAGGCAAAGATAAATTGCAGCGTTGTCCAAATATCGTCTAGTGTACGACACTGAGTTCTAGTTCGGGGGCACATAAGTGGTTTATCGCTGCTTTATACAAGAATTTTACGAAACGTTAAGTTTATTCTAGGCCATAATGCATTCCCACGGGGCAAGCTGTGAAACCAAAATTGGTTTGTTGGATACTTCATCACAAGCAAGCTTCCATTTTCCAGAAC